>JAOQGH010000006.1:3149241-3219642 GCA_025769975.1 Gallinago jamesoni
CATCCCTGTAAACCTGCCTCCCCCCCCCCCCCCCAGTAAGTGCTGTACATCCTTACAAAAGAGAAATGAGCTGTCAGATTTGTTTCACGTCCTCCCTCCTTCCCCCTCCAAATTGTATCCAGTTTCAAAGGTGGCTTATTGAGATAAAAACAAATAAAGGGTAAACTGTAATCCCTTTACCTTGGGCTTGAACTAAACTGAGGGAAAGAGGACATACCAACACTTGACTTCAATTCCAGAGTCCATGGCACAGGATTCTAGCTGCTCCAGGCCATTTCTTTTTTTCTGAAAAAGAGTTATTTTCATCCAGAAAAAATGTGTTATTACCTCCATTTCTATGGGGACTGAATTGAGAATAATCTGTAGGAACCTATATTCACACTTGGTTTATTAAACATCATGGAAGTCAAATTACCTCGTTAAACCCACAATTTCTGCTGAAGCTACAAATACGGACCGTGAGGAATCACTGCTCTTGGAGAAGCTGAGGAGGTAAGTTGGGAAGTTTGGTGTTTATGGGAATTCTATCCTGTATCAGCTCCAGATGAGGATGGAAAGTGCTGCTTTCTCCCCTGCATGCCTAAAATGAACAATTCAATGCAGAAATCTTGATTTCAGATCCCACATTGCAAGCTCAAATCAGAAATATGCTGAAATTGCAGTGTACAATCTCTCTTCTCTGTTATTAAGCCAATGAGCTTATTAAAAAGGTGCCCATACTCCATCTAGTATTTTTATGATTAACTTACCTTTCTGTGGCTTATATGGCAAGGGGGGGGGGGAGCTGGGGAAAATCCTATTTACTGAGTAACAACTGTTGCACTTGCACATTTTAAAAACTGAAAATACCTACTGATTTCAAGCACTATTAAAAATGCTCATAAGCAAAGTTTTTAGCAAGTTTAAGATGGGAAACAATATAGAAATTAGGAAAAATGTCTTTTTTTCCCTTCTAAGTTTATTCCATGAAGTAACTGATGATACTATAGATTTAAGTATTGGGGATTTGCTTAAATACACACATTGACAGTGCCCTGCCCTAAAGACTGCAATGTATAAATGGGAAAACTTGATCTCTAATAATGGCAAACAAAGGCTATTTTGCTGAGTGGTGGTACTTCCAATAAAGCATCATCGTTCTGTTTAATAGATTAAGGTATGTAATATTTTTTTCCTCTAGTTTACTGACGGTTCCAATTCTTCATAACTAGTGCAAGTTTTAACTGTTTAGAAGTGATTTCCCTAGGTACTAGAGGAATTGGTGAAAGTAATCTCTAAGAATTAAGGCTCTATTTTCATATAAACAAATCAAAATGGCAGTTCTCATGAACCCCAATGAACAAGAATTATTGATGCCATGTCATTTTTATACCTAACAAAAATTTATGCTGAATAACTATAAACCATGCCACAAAACTAAATAGGAGTACTTTGGTCAAGCAAGATTCTGTTCCAAGAACACCAGTGTACGCAAACAACTTTGAAAAAAAAAAAAAAAGTTATTCATAATACGCAGATTTGGATCAACATCACTATTCAGGTCTGTGGAATATTCTGCACTCTTTATACAATGATATCTTTTTTTCAAACTTACCTACCTAGACAACAAAATTGAATAAACAGCCATTTAATATTTTTTTTTAAAATATATTGGTTACAAATTTGCTGTGAAAGCAGAACCAAAACTTCACTTAAGGTGTCTTCCAGTAGCTACACACACATAAACACACACAAAAGAAACCCCAAAACACCACAGTTGTGAAGGTGTGTTTTCACAATAGCTCAGATATGTCTACTACTGCTATTAATCACAGCCATTTTTTTTTTACAGTAATTTAAAGCTGGATCCATATCAACAGGGTAAAGAAGTAAATGCTCCCAGCTGTGCCCCACGTTGCCCTGATGTAGGGCTGCAACAGCAAGTCTGTTTTACAGCTTCACTTCGCTTCCTCTGTTCAGCAGGTTAAAAGAATGTGCTTTTCTGTAACAGATGGGAGGCATGAAAGGCGCTGGAGCTGCGGAGGGTGTAACCAGCCTTCCCCCAGCACCCCCATCCCCCTGCACTTTGCACCTCTGCAGCCCCGACAGTGCAGAGAGCGCAGCCATCGAGGACCGGCAGCGGGAACAGGACGACTGCAGGATCAAGCTCGTCCTCAGCAAAGGGCCTGCCCAGGAGGACTGATAATCCTCCAGGAAAACACAAGTGAAACAAATCCAATTGCAAAGTGAATGCCCATGAAACCGCTGCATGCAGTTTCACATGGACAAAGTGCATAACTTAAATTCTGACCAGATGGAAATGTTCTGAGAGAAAACATGTTTGAAAATTATGCTATAAAACCAGTGAATCACCTGGCAAACCTCAGGAATCGCCCTAGGCACAGCTGGGAAAAAGCCCAAGAGCAGTTCAACACACACAAGGTCCCCAGCCTGTGCCATGGAATAGTTGATGTCTAAAATCACACTCATCTTGTTCATACTCTCAGCTCCAACAGAAGTTGTTTTACCATTTCAGCGGCAACTAACTAGTGCTTTCAAACAAATTCATCTGGCATCTAATGTTTTAGAAGCTCAGCTCCTAATTAACATGAAGCCTTAACCTCCAACTTCATGCCTGTATATCATTGTGTGCCAAAGTGCTCAGCTAGAGGCATGTGAACAGGAGTTAAACCATTCTATCCCTGAGCAATAACTAGTGTTGGAATTATGCAAAGGCCACATAAGCTCTTGTATATTGAGGGTACCAAAGTTAGGGAAAATATTTTTAGTTTGATATTTTAGCTTAATATTTTTAGTTACATCACGTGTAGAAACTTCGAAATCGTTACCACTCTAAATCATGCACACACACACACTAGCATTTGTTTTACTACTATTAACTCATAACGTTCTTAAGAGAAGCCAGCAGAGTGACTACTGCAAAGGTGACCCAGTTATTAATAGAAATACACAAAATCAGAATTTCCATGACATGGTACCCTGCAAAATGGCATTGTGTCTGCAAGAGTAAGACAGACCTTAACAGCCTGGGAGATTTCTCTACTTTCTGCTCAGACAGTAGTTCCTTTAACACAGTCACAGAGTTACACACAGATCCCTCTTCTGAATGGAAGCAGGCCTTTCTACTACAGCAACTTAAAATGAAAAATAGATTTTGGAGTCTCTTGGATGAGAGAGGTAGATGGCTAAAGCAACATTAGCTTTTAACTTTGCAGCAGCAACAGTGATTACTGTCAGGAGACATGATTGATACACAACACGCAGTGCTTAAAAAGAACTTTGCGGTCCATCAACATTTTTAGGTCTCCTCAGCAAATTTAAAATTTGCTTAGTGACCTCCCAAGCCTTGGATTCCCAGGCATTTTTAAAGCTCACAATCAGGAGCACATTACAAGTGAACTGAGGGAGGGAGATCCCCCTCCTCGCTGCGGAGGATGGGAGGAGAAATGGACTCTCTGATTAGAATTAATAGACACAGCAGGCCAAGACAGAACACAGAATATTTCCTCCAAATTTGTAGGTTAAAGAACTAGGTGTGATGCTACTGGGGAAGCATCTGTAAACCTGAAGACTGCTTCAATGTAGTTTGTGGGTATCTTTCATTTAGCTTCGGTTGCTGGATGACTTGGCAACAGAGCATAAAAACCCTTCCCCCTATAATGTAGTCACCTGCTCCCAATTAGTGCGAGCTACCAAACAATATCTTTTCTAAATCTTCAGGAGAGATTACCCCTTCCCTTAAAAGAAGCATTATAAAAACAAATTACTGATGTGCCAGAGATCTATCGAGGAGTTTGAAATAGATAACTGATGATCCTGCCAAGTAATGTCTAAAAAAATAAATCAAAGATCTCCATTTATAAGCTACTTGCCTTTTAAGGCAAAAGCCACATTATTATGCCTTTCAAAGATCACACTGAAACTTTTGGGTGAATAGGAAGTATAGACTTAGGTTTACTTCTGCACTGTTAATAGTTTTCCATTGCATTTCTTGTTTGCTTTACACGTCAACTTTCAAAATGGTTAACCAAAGATTTGTTGAGAGACTGTTTCTGGTCTAACTGCTGACCAGGAAAACCTGAAAGTGAGGTGGGGAGTGGGAGGTGCAGAAAGGCATGACACACCCTCTCCACCCACATGCTCTGAAATTAAACCAACCAACCTGAAAAAGAATTCTCCTATTGACTTCAAGCTTTCCCTGTAAATAGTCCCATTTTGTTAAAGGGGATTTATGTGCATTTGTAATTTCATTGCAGGTTTTAAAACATGCTTCAGTTCAGTCATTAAAGTTCTCTTGGTGAATTTAGTGCAGTGGAAGAATCTGATACCCCCTACTATGTTGAACTAACTACAACACTTTAGAAATATTACCTCTTGGGGAAAATTTCACAGATTTTACTTCTCATAAATTCATTGAGAGATCTGATAAAAAATTAAATCAGTAGGAAAATGTCTATTTGGCACCTGTAATTTGGCATGTCCATTCTTTGAAGCTCAAATGCTGTAATTCTGAATGCTACAGATTGTCTTAACACAGCAGTTGCTCTAAAGCATGAGAAGGTAAACAATTTACCCATAGGAATTCCATTACTTTTTTTCTCCAGTGTAAAGATTCTAATCCGAGTAATGAAAAAAGTGATTGCTCTGAAGTTTGTAGATCCCCTAGTAAACTTTACTAGGGCTCCCTTTAGCTCACCATCCTAGGATCTGTCTCTTGGGCCGAGATGGTCAGAGCAATCTCCATGTGAGTAGTCTACACATTTTGCACAGTCACCAAGTTCCACAAAACAATGTGATTTTTGTATACTTGCACACTACTTTGTAAACAGCAACACTAACTGCTTCAAACTGTGGCAGACACATTAATTTCTAACATGAAGTTTTTATGATTTGGTTCCTAGGTGGAGTTCTCCCATTTACTCCACATTCAGCACCTCACACAAACATGAGGGCTCATGCTGGGTTCTGTTGACAGCACTGTACGCTGAAAGCAAATCTTGGGTTTAAGGCACCCAAAAAGTATCTTGCTGTACAAATCCTGACCCCCCATTACTGTAGTTCCCACCTCAGCTTCCCTTGCAAGTACATCCCTTTATCGAAAGTGAAGCGGAAACAGATATAATTATTCACTGTCTGAATTGTAAACCTTCTCTGTAAGCTACTGGACCTACTCCTTATACTGCTTTTGGTGCAGCTAGTTAGCTGATATCACAATCCCTCTAAGTAAAATCAGCCTGTTATAGCTTTTTCTCTATTGCACATTTTATTATATCTGTTGTGAGAAATAACGAAAGATATTTCCTGTTGCTTGGATGTTATAAGCACTTGCAATAGTTTTAGATTGTTTTAAAATTTTCCCAATAAACATGTCAAGAGGAACAGACTGAAAGTTCCCCAGTTGGTGTAAGAAGGCAGAATCCAGAGCAGGGAAGACTCTGAGGTACAGGTTCCCCTCTACATCTCTTAGTTTGAAGCTGCCTAAATCCTATCTTTGAGACACACCTACAAGTTGAATGGGGTGCACCCAAGATCTATATTCCCAAGCTTCCTAGGGAACAGATTCAAATTTGTGAACTCCACCTCGAACCCAGGCAATGGAGGGCAAATGCCTGTCGTGATCTTTGTCTGACTCGGGCTGGCTCTGGGCACGCTCTGGCTTGGGGTTCAAAGAAGGTGGGTCGGGCTGCTGTACAGACATAGTCCTGCGGAGATGGTTTCTCTTGCGCAAAAACTCTGGTTGGGAGTGGAGGCCAAAGCTGCCTTTTCTCAAGATCATCCGAGAGTTGTTCTTTTTGGGTCGTGAATGGAGACTGAACTCCAGCGAGGCCAAGTGGGCTGCGTAACCTTCACTGAGGAACTGAAACAGGAAGGAAAGAAAGGGAGTGACAAATTACTGCTGCCTCAACCTATGAGCTCTAGGAGGAATTAGGTTCCTATCTTTGCCATTTAGATACCTACAGAGTATTAATACTCCCCGCCCCTCACTTTTCTTTCTGGTGACCTGTTCCATTCTGTCATTCAGCAATAAATGACACATGCACTTGCAGATACAACCTATGACCATTCAATTCTCTTTATTATCCACCATGCCAGAAAATGCCTCAGCTGCAAGCAAAACTGTCGTTCTTCCTCTGAAACACTGTCTTTGCTCTTTATCTTTTTTCTATGTGTCTGTAATTGCCCATGCATTCTCTGGTGTATGTTTCCTTGCTCCCCCCAGGACTTCCTGATGGAGTAGTGAGAGTTACTTACTTGACACTGTGCCTGGTATTTCTTTGTTGATCGTCCAACTATGTAGATCTGGGATGGCGACAGAGCCAAGACATTGTACACAGAAATATCCTTCATGGAACCATATGCGGCACAGATTTTGATGTGGCACTGAAACAAATATTACTTCCAAAGTGAACGCTCTATCGAACACCACGCACTACAAGGATGGCACTCGTTTTGCAATGAAGCAGCAGATGAGTTCATTGTTAACAACCTCATTCTGCAAATCACAGAAAGGTAAATCTTTCTGCCTGCATGCCAGCAAGAACTACACATGTGCACACAGGAAAGAATAAGCAGTTCATTTATTTTTTTGTCATGCCAGGAGGCTCCTTTGGATGTTTTATCAGCCTTCCTTGCTCTTTAAAAAGTGAGAAAAGAAATGAGGAATGGCAAAAAAGACTCTGTGATGACCAGTGAGATTGACTGTTCAAAAGGAAGGGAGATCTCTACCGTGACAGGATAACAGTCTCTGGAAAAAGGTTTTAAGGTTATAAATTGATTTTTGGTACCTCTTGCATGAGATTCCGGAGAAAAATGGTCTTTTGTCGCAGCGGGTCATGGACAAGTCCATCTGAGAAGAAGATCATCCCTTGTGGGAAGTTGTGTTGAGACAACCATGAAACCACACGTTGCTTTTGCATATCTGGACGGCCAGTAATATAGATAATCAGATATCCCAGGTCCTGCCAATGCCTGTCAGAAACAGCAGGTAAACTATGTGAGTGCAGAAAGAGAAACAAGACCCAGACCTCTGGTAAGCATTTCTTTTCTCAGCACAGAGATAGAAGTCAGATGTTATCCTTCAGCAAGTGGAAAGCAGCACGCCTAGATCTCTGCTACTATTGAGAAATTACATAATAATTTCTACGTCTTGAAGGAGATGGAGGGAAGCAAGAGAGATTCTTACACAATATGTTATACAAAATGTGAGAGCTATTTCAAAATGTATTTAGAATAGACTTTTCTATGTATTGAGTCCTGCTACCTTTGAAACCTTTAATCAGATTTCCTGCCATTTCAGCTCTAAGGAGTGGAAAACCTTGAAAATTTACATCCCTTCATTCCCACACAAGTTCCAAAATTAGAGTTGTATTTTGCTGTCCAGTGCAACACTAACAGATTTGCAAGAATGGATTAAAAAGCCTTTTAATTTTTTCCTCAAAAAACCACTTTTGCATTCAGGCACTTCGTATGTTTGAAGAAGTATGTCCTTATTTGAAGTTCATGAAACACAAAATACACTCTTTTCTAATCACAGTACCACATGCAATTGTTATTAATTCACTGCACACACTGTAAGGCCATATTCCCAAGAAGCAATGTTTAATCTTTAGGTTCAAAGTAAATCATATCATTCTAAGATTCCTCAGAAAAACAGGCAGAACTGATGTCCAAGCAAAGAATCCTGGTCTTTAAAGAACTGTTGCTTACTTATTAAAGGAAACCAACCTATTTTGCCCTCTTCCTTCCCATTGTGTTCAAATAGGAAAGTCAAAGATTTTAAAAGTGAAGTGTGCAAACCTCACTTTACTTACCTGACAACATCAACGGCCCCAGCTCGGACTTTGGGGTCACTTCCCATAATTGAAACACTTGCTGCAAATGAACCATCAATACTGAACACAACACATTCCATTCCCCGGGGAAGCACAGTCAGGTAACTTGTGGCGCTGCTTTGGTCCCCTCTGGAGAGTCAAAGCAATAAATACATTTAAAAAGCAAAATGTCAGACTGTACTTTCTGCATGTTCTAGTGAAGACCTGAAATTAGAGCTGTCTGGATCTACAGCTTCAAAATCACTGTCAAATAGGGCTTCTGATCTCAGTCCTACGTGGGGCAATTAAAACTTAAACTTTTAGGAAACAGCTTTCCAAAAACAAATTTGGAAGCTGACTGCTACCTTTCTATATCTGTACATATATAAGGCATGAATGCTATATGTATGCACATGCACACATACATACACACCTAGCACACAGAAGTTAGCTATCTTTTTTTCCAGCAGTCTACGGTTACTGGCAAATCATTAGAAATTACAATAGAAGAAGTGATATGCACCTTTTATTGGCATTTACTTACACAAATCAGCTTTTCTCCATTAGGCAAAGAGCTGGTAATACCAGCATTACCCATCCCTCTATGCTTGCAAATTACAGTGGAAATACCAATCTAGAAAAGGTGGGTGTTTTTTTAAAAAAATGGCAGCCCACCCCAAAACAAACCTAACCCAACAGAGAAATGCAATTATAGATAGCTTTTCTCATGGAAAGGCATGTGAAATGCAGTCTTGTCCTCATGAAGTATTTTTCCCAAGAGTTCTGGTCATTAAGATACTAATGAGCACAAAGTGATCCAAAGCTCTTATCAATGCATGCCTTCATGTTCCCTGAAAAATGTAATCTGAAGACCACATCTTCTTTCTTTTAGAAAGATAATTATTGTATGAACTAGAAATTTATATCTGGTGATGAAAATTCTTAGAATACATGTGCATAGCTTAGTGAGCAAAGACAGGATAATTTCTTTTATTCCTGTTTGAAACTCAGTCCTGCAGTCTAAAAGATCATTGGAATACACCTTATTGGAATACACCTATTCTGAATACACCTTAATTTGTTTTTAAGTAACTCTCTTCTCTTGAATTGATTGTCTGTTCTATTACACTGAGGTAAAACATTGCTTTCTCCTCAATTAGCACTACATAAGATTGTCAATTGACTTTGGACTTGGTTAACTGGTGGGTAACACCACATTCTGTTTCAGCTAAATTCATCCCACTGATTTTGCCTCAAAAGTAGGGATTCAAAGGAAGCCGTAAAGTTCCTTCCTAAGTCACCAAGAAATTTAATTCTAAGTGCAGTATGAAACTAAAACTCTGCACTAAATCAAACTGGACTTTTATTAAGCATAAGATTTTGTAAAACCACAGATACCCCAGTCCTGCACCTCAGCCAATGAATTTTATTTCACCCATTTTCATTCTTCCTGCTTTACTTAGCACAGAGATTTTTTAAAGAAATGCTGGAGATCTAGGAGAGCTGACTGATTTTACTTGAATGAATTTTTATTTTCAGGCGCTAACATTTTTATTTTCCTTTTCCAAATTCAGAACAAGCATGGTTTTGAGTAGAGAATTAAGGTAACTCTTTTGATCAGCCTGACATCGACAGATAAACAGGTGCTGAGAGCATGGCAGTACATCCTCTACTGTTAATTTCAATAAGAAAATCATCTTACCAGTCTGAAGAACACAAAGCTATACCCTTCAGCAGTCTTTTCCCCAATGAACAAGCTGCAAAATATCCCAAGTCACATATTCTTGCCACAAGAAGACTGATTACAGTCATCCAGTCCCCATATTTTGCAAGATCAAATGCTCTTAAATGGAATTGCACTGAGGATTTGTGTTGCAGTAGGGATAAACCCAGTGGCCTGGGCACTTCCAAACCAGCCAGTAAACAGATGATCACTGCTTCAAATCTGAGCCGACACCACAGTGACAAGACTGAGAAAAGATAACTAACTGACAAAAATTTCTCTCCATATCCCCTTCAATCTTACACCTTGGTGTCTTCCTGACTGCAACAGCCCATCACAGCTGTAGTTCCAGTGTGGAGCTATTACCTGACCACCATTTTGATGGGATACACACCAACTCTCAGCCTCTTCTGCTTGGGTATGCTGTAGGATATCCGGCCACTGCTGTTGGATATCTCTGTGTCAAAGTACACCCACCTACCGGAAGACGGCTCAGTCATTATGAAGATATCAACCTGCATAAACCAACACAACAATCATCAAGTGTGATAGCAGGCAACATATCCACTGTTTAGAGGATCTGTTTCTAGTAGAAGTCAATTCAGAACAATGAGGAAATTAATTACTCGAAATTTACCTTTTCACCTGTTAAAGCTACCATGTCCAGAGGTCCATACATAAAGCGCCCAACTAGTACCTGAGGACCGTCTTCTGCTGCAATGACATCATTAGCTCGGTGATTAGCAGTCACATTCTGAAATAAGAGCAGAAGTTGGGAAAGGGTAGTGTTTGCTTTTGTAAGGAGGCTACTGTCTCTGTTACGTTACTATGAATGGTGACACAGAAACACAGCCCCAGAGAGTGTCTGAGATATGTCACAGAGCACCTTTGAGCACCAGCAAAACCACTTTCCTATTTCAGCTGGAGCCAGGTTTCCAGTAACGGTGGGTTGGTTTCTGAATAGACTTTCTAGTGGGAGTGCTCAAGGTGACTAAATAATAATTGGTGATAAACCAATAATAAATTGTTCCTATTCCCTGTCAATTTGTTTGCCTCTGTATTACGTTAGCAATTTTCAGTTCTTTAGTCATATTCAGTTATGTAAACTCATGCTTTGAGAGATCAAACTCCATTTAAATTGCTGCCAAGCCCAAGTTCTATAGCTGCCACATATATTCAGATTTATACTTACTCTTAATTTGACATGTGTCCTTTTGCGCAGCCATTTTTCTCGTGGATTGGATGGACTTAATGTTGCTGGATCCAGGTTATCATTTTCCTTGAAATTTACATTTTCATACCTCATCACCTGAAATTATATTAATATTTTAATAAACAGCGTGTGGCCTGGTGATTCCTGGTACTTGGCAAAGAAAGAGAAAGTACGCTGCGG
This sequence comes from Gallinago jamesoni, assembly GCA_025769975.1. Taxonomy (NCBI): domain Eukaryota; kingdom Metazoa; phylum Chordata; class Aves; order Charadriiformes; family Scolopacidae; genus Gallinago; species Gallinago jamesoni. The sequence goes on from JAOQGH010000006.1 coordinate 3,160,169, forward strand.
CCCCAGCTGAATGACACTGCAGAGCCAAAAGCACAAGGAAAGTAGAAAGAAGTACAGGCCATATGTTTTCATTAATTATATAGACAAATAAACTGCTTTCACTTTGCTGGCCAACACTTCATCTCAAGTACTTTTTGAACAGCTTTTCCATTCACAACAGGGCTTGCACATTCTTTCAGAGAAAATGGTGAAAGCATTAGGATGGAATCAAGTTACAGTCATGTTCTGCAAAGTCAGTATAGCAGCTTAAGACCACAGAAGCATTTTTTAATGTCCTTTATGGGGTAGAAGTCAGATTCCTGATCCCATCTCTATCTGCTATTCTATAGATATTGCCCAGGTAGAATCGTTCTTATCACCTTTTGTCTACTGCTCACTACAGCACTAAGTGATAAGCTCAGGATTTGGCTTGTGGCTAGTAACATCTGAAGATAAGAGGACAATAACTTGTGAACATGCAGAACCCTAATGTCACACAAGCTACACATTTTTACAACCTAAATATCACACACTTACCATGAAACTTGTATGTCCAACTCTGATTTCAGGACACAACACCGACTTCAGAATCTGTGGGTTATGTCCTGTTTCAACTGAAACTAGAAGCCTTGTCTTACTGAAATCTGTGGGTTGTACCCTGTGATCATGGATAGCGAGAGGCTACTTCATTTTGAATGAGAAATAGCTTAGTCCGTCTCTTTCACAAGCTAGCAGAAAATTACTCAAGTTGAACAGTTGGTTTTCTGTGCTGAAGTTTTCCACCCTGGGTGCCCTCTCTGGAAGAGTGGACTAGAATAATTTTAAAAGACCTCTGATATGAAGTCCCTTGAGTAAAATCCTGCTGCATTCAGCCTTAGCAAAGCAGTTGGCATGCAACAAATCATAGTAATTCTGAGATGTCACTGCATTTTTTAACAAATTGGCATAAATTCAGTTCACTGGAGGTCCCATGCAGGAAATGCATGTGCCCACAGGACATTCAGGAGCCATTAGCCTTAACCTTAATGGCCAGCAAGGGTAGAATGTCCAGACCATGCTGGAGCTAACCAGTCCTTTATGTAGTGCTGTAAGCTCACATATTGCTTTACAGGCATGTTCCAACTGCTTGAAGGGCTTATTAAATTCTAAAAGCTGTAATGCATATACAAGGCTAGGTAAGGCACAATAAAGCAACTTGATATGAATGCACAGAAATAACAAGTAGAATAAAGCAAGACTGATTGCTAACAGACAAGTGGGCTCAGAGAGATATTTGAAAGGAAAGATGGGAGAATGTTCTGATGAATTCAAGGCCAAAATTGTCCCAAGAAAGACGACGAGATGACAAGAGCTATAAGAGAGCTGCAAAGGAGAGGAGAAACATCTATGTACAATTATCTAGGGTCCTTGAACAGAAAAAACAGGGATTTGCACCCTGTCATTTCCAGTAGATTTGGGATGAGCATCAAATAAAATTCCTGTTCTGGAGACTGTTCTGGTTCACAGAAAAATTCTTCAGCAACTTCTGCTTTGTCTTGATTACGGTGATGCTAGTTATAAACAAAGCTTTTTACATTAGTTTTTTAAATTCTGCATTGCTCGATGATACATTTTGACTGGAATCAGATATACTAATGGGGGGCTCACTGTCCCCTTCCCCTCTCCAATGAATCCACATCTCCTACACCCTACACCCATTTGCATGTGACGCAACCACAGTTAGCCATCTAACTGAACTAAAGGTTAAGAGACTGATCACCCTTGGAAGATGCAATTAACAATCACAAGGTTATTTGTTGCAGAGAGAAAAAATAAATAGATCAATGACCTGTCTTAAAATGAAGGCCACAACGTCTGTTGATTCCCAGTAGCTGGCATGGAAGAGATGTGGCAGGGCCACAGTTGGAAAGGCTGTCAACACATCTGGACAATACAAGGCATAATCTATTCGTTTTGTTCCCCACCACTTTGCAGTAACTACAAAAAAACCAAACAAAACAGCATCACATTTCTATAAAATATCTTCTTAATAAATCTCTTGCTGTCTTTATGTTTAAGCTAGACAATTGAACGAAGTCTGCTTTTTTAATCTTGACATTTAGAGCCTGCTAAAAACATCTATCAAATATGAAAGTTCCGTTTTGACTGACTGCATGATCATTTAAATGTCTGCAATCTAAACAGTTCTATTTGGTCCAAGTTTTGGGAAGGAGATTTCACCTCAGTGTGATTCCCATTGCTTCTTGGTCCATGGAAAACATACCGTGAAAGACTAGTAATTTTACGATAATGTTACAGGGTAAGAATTGCAAATGCTTCCCAAATAGTGAATGGAATATTGATATATGACTACAGTCTATAACAGGACAATATAATGATTTAATTATGGGTAACAAATCTTATCTACCTATATTTCTTCATACCTATAACAAGTGTCTAAACCCCTGTTAGTATGAAACACTTAATGACTAGTTAGGAGTGGCACCTTAATATAAAACTGTGACTTCATGTCTATTTATCTACTTAATTACAAAGAGAAAAGGATGCTAAATGGTGTTCTTTAAAAATGCAGCAATTTAAGCTGTTCTCATTCTCCCCAGATTTCCAAGTGGGTAATTTTCCTTTTCATAATAAACTTTTCCACAGAATGATGCGGAGGGTAGGGTTGTTGCCATACAGACAGCACACAGCATCAGGCTCCACTCACTGTTGGTGAGGTCTGCTGATGGCAAGCTTTCCGTTGACCCTGAATTTTCACTGTTTGTGCTGGCCAAGCTCAACTTTCTTGTTTTTCCTTGTGGTTGATCAGATGCATTTGGAGATCCAGGGCTCTCGTGAGAGAAAGGTATGTTCAAAGAGCTGTTCTCAAGGAACAGAGCACTGTGGTTGTGGATAGCATCACCTGCAGGTTACAGAAATGAAAATCATAAAATAAAAAAAAAAATATGGCATGAACAACATGCCTTTGGAACTAGTGCGTGCGTGCAATTTTTTTTTTACTTTGTTTTTAGTACAGAACTAACAAGCATTTTCCTGAATAATACCAGATTTAACGACCACAGATGAAAAGCCTTCAGAGTGAGGAGGACAGCACGAGACAGTGCAACTAAATGGACAAAGCACACCCTACTGCCATCAAAGTGCAACAGCAGCTGGGTGTTTTGTCCAAGATCTTCCAAACTGGGTACTGATATTGGGAAGTTATTTTACTTCACTCAACCCTGTCCATTTTGAAGCGATCCCTGAGAAGAGCTACACAGCCCTAGGAATCTGTGATACTTCTCTTGTCCTGTTCCTGACATGAGCAAGATGACTAGAGAGAGAACCTTCAGCAAGGATATCCACTGGTTTGTGTGTTCCCAAATAGAACAGAATTCTCATTTATTCATGCCACTGACAAAGCCAAGAGCCCTGGCTAACACCTGTACTTAATGAAAAAAAACACAGCCTTCCTCCTGAAGGACTGTTTTGAAACATGTAAGAACAGACATGCATTTAAATAAAAGCATTACTGATAATTTTGCTTGAAGCAGCCTGCACATCCCTGCTGTACATAGGAAAGGCAGAACCTCAACTGGAAGACAGGACATACAGCAAAGTGCATATCAAATCAACTGACTCCTCAGTGTTGATTTTCAGAGAAAAAACTTCTTGGAGAGATTAAAACAGTGAACAGAAGAAAAAAGGACACCCAGTTCAATGCACACAATACAAAAGAAAGCAGGCGGCCCTGGATGATGTATTGCTCCATTTCTGAGCATATTTCAGTCCCATTCAGACAAGTAACTGTAATCATGCTGTGCTCATCTTTCACATGGTCTCGGGTTGGGTACTATGTCATACGATTCTTCAGGTAGTGGAGGCTGGGAATAAGTTTTCCTTCAACTTTTCCAGTCTTACCAACTCTCAATGCAATGAATACACACAGGAGAACACAACAGGAAGCTGCTGCTTTCAAGGACACCATTCTTTAAAAATATACATTGGAAGCATAAGTGTCTATAGAATATCATAACTGGTAAAACACGTCACTGTTAAATAGAAGATTCTGTGATTCTGTGAAAACGAATAGCAGCAAAGGTCCCTACAATCTCCTCCCTTCCAGAAAGCAGACACAGCTAGAAAGATTCTGGCTTGTTTTGACATAAGCCTGAATATCTCAACTGCATGAGAAAACACAAGGAGCTGCCCTCCAACTGAATTAGAGAAACAATTAATTCTAACACCTCATGATGGGTATGTAGTTTGGACAGAATATGTTCAATTGTAGTTTCCATGGGAACAGGTGCTTAGAGTTTTCATTAAGGAAATTGCAATGTACTGTTGGTTTCAAAGGAATCTTGTTGACACCATGCAGAATGGAAGGGCAATTTCTCTACTTCCTTTGTCTCGGGCAAACTATACAGACTCCAACACAGACAACGGAAAAGAAAATACAATGCTGCTTTCCTATTACTTAACTCACAAGATGAAGAAGTATTAAACGCTCTTTGCAGTCAAAGAAGCAGCACAAAGAAGTAAAAGGTCCGATTCTATGTCATACAGCAAGGCACCTGGTCCTTCTGACAACAAACCCTAAATCAGGTGGCGTAAAATACCACAGCAAATGAGTGGTGAAGAGAGCAGAAGAACATAAGAAGGACGTAAGCAGTGAGGAACAGGGAAGGTGCCAATTTGCACACCTTTAGGGGTCTATCTGAACCAGAACCCTGACCCAAACATCAACCAACAGGAAATTCCATAGAGGAAGCTGCAACAAATCCCAAAAACAAGAGCTAAATCTCCATGAAGTGCTCATGGTTGGCACTGTTCTGATGCATACTATCTGCTTCCCCTGACTCGCTGAATAAAAAAGGTTGTACTTTTAAAATAAATTTTCTGCTTCTGAATGGTTGTTGCTCTGCTGCAATTGCAAATTGACCCAAATCTAATCCTTCCTCACCCCTTATTATTTTTCAAGAGTTTTGTTTTTTTCATTCCCACTAAAATGGAGACAGAAGTGAAAATAGTAACTTTGCACAGAATGGAAAACATGTTGTGAGCCAACACATCTCTCCTAATTTTTCTTTCTCTTTGCTATGTGTTGACTCTCCTAAACATTCAGAAAACTGAATTTAAACCATGCCTCAAATAATTTTATTTTATTAAGCTATTTCATCAATAGCCTAATAATGTCATCACATCCACACTAGGAATAGTATCAGCAGTTGCACCTGACTAAGTAATTGACAGAAAGAGGAATAATTCTCTGGGCTAGTTTCTGTGATTGTCAAAATCAAGCCTGGTAAGAGCCAGCTTTCATCATCATTAAGCTCTTAATAGGCCAGTCCATCACACACAGAAAGAATACCCACATTCTACAGTCAGAATGACGCTGGGGGCAGAGTCAACAATAAGTGTCGATGCCTGCTGGATGCAAAAGGCAATCATCCAGATAAATGTGTGCTCTGCTCTTTAAGTCCTGCCATTTAAGTCTTCGATGTTTTCTGAATCTCAATGGAAAAAGTAAATTCGATAAACTAAAAGCTTCAAGATAAACCTTATGCAGAGCAGCTGACTCCAAGAGTTTTGTTTGATTGGCAAGAACTGAAAGAGAGCTATAGATGTCCACCCACAGCACCACATTGTTTCTGAACTGTTCCTAGGAATCATCTGGGGAAATTCTCTTCTAGTAGTGAATTTTTTTGTGCAGTTTCCAGATCAGATTTTTTTTTTTTTCACAGAGGCATCTATGAGGAATGTCAGGCAGACAACAGAATCATTCTTATTTTAATCATCACATCTTATGAGAAAAGGGACAATGAATGAGATTGCTTAATGATATGAAAGATTGTTAGAAAAGGCTGTTTTGAGCAGTGCATAATAATTACAGTTTGGTGTAACTAGGTCTCATCAAAACTGATTAGTAAACTTCCATTCCATTTGACACCATGAAGTATTAAGAAATACTTTCACAAGCCCAGGTATCACAGAACAGGGAAAAAAAATTATAGTCAATAGAATTCCTTTATGAATGACGAACCTTAAATTCCAAAAGGATCTCAAAGCACTTGCATTTAAATGGGAGGATTTCACATTCACTGAAATGTAACGCAGCTCAGGTGTAAAGCACAGCAATGATTTAACTCTGCACAGAGGTTTAAATACTATGGAACATTTGCTGATCATAAGTACTCAGGAATTTTTATTTTATAATATACCAACTGTTATTTTATAATATAGCCAATAGACAGGGGTTCCAGATTTACATGCTCTGCAGGGGAATCTTCTGACCCAATGCCTTAGGTGACTTCAAAAAGAACACCGGTTGTTCCCAGATCACTTATAAAGCCTCTGCTTCAAGAATCACTGTATCTGAAGGTTTCACTTTAACACAGCAAAGCTGGTGAAATATACCAACACAAGGTTTTCAATTTGAAAAGCACCCTAAGGGAACTATTCTTCCTGTGACAGTAATTTAAAGGAGGGTTCATCTTTTCAAGATAGCCTTAAATACATCTCAGTGACAGAATTTGTGCCTAACTAACCATCAGGATTTCCAACTGCACAGTCAGGCTTTCTAGTAACTCCAAGTAAGAATGCAAAGCAGGCTATATATTACCATTGAAAGAGAACTCGGACACGGGTGTGAGAAAAGAGCACATATTCCCTAGTTTGGACTGTCCCCCACCTTTGCTACTCCTGAAGTCAGTTCCGAAGGAACTGCTAGATCTTCATGTTTCAGTGAAGCCAACACCTAGAAATCAACCTTCTTCAACTCAACTGTTGCTTTTCAAACATTGATTTAATCATATTCAAAGTGATTTGCATCCAACGTACACCATATTTGAGCAGATAAAGCAAAGGAATTGTGTATATCTACTGCACAGAACGGGGTCTGAATGATACAATACCTCTAGCTCCAAATAGAAAACACTGCCATTTTATTATATTAGCCTCCAACCTTAAACTCTGAATCCTGAAAAGCCTTTTGAAATACCCTGCTGAGGCTTGAATTCATGTCTGAATCTGTAGCAAAAATAATAAATCTAATGTGCATGCACATACAGATTTTATTCATAATATGACAAGTCAAGATACTTTCCACTGATATGATTTTATCTCATTTTCTATAAAGTTAAAAGAGCACAATTCCTTCTAACGGCACCTTGCTCTTTCTTCTCCACAAATCAGTCTATTTCTGTTTTTTCCTAGATTCAAACATTTACTACCCAACATAACTACTGTTTAGTAGCCTACTTAGGAAAAGAGCAATCAAAAGATGATTTGCTCAGTGCTCTGCATTGTCCTAGTAGATATCTAAAATAAACCAACCACAAGTGACGAAGAGAAACCATATCTGAAGATCTAGGCAAAGGTCAACTAATTGTAAAAATAAATTGTTTGAAATTATAGTCAAACACATGGAAGCTTGCAAGAGACACTTCAACTAAAGCAGTGGTATCACTATCCAACTCCTCTTTAACACAATTAGCATCACAAAATTCAAATATAAGAATAATTTTCTCTTGGTGATCTCCTCTGGGTCCACACTTGATAAATATGTCTATGCCATTCTGTCTCAGATTACTTGTTTTTAGCAATGTTAGCATGTTGGTACTTCAAATCCTCTTGAGCTGTGTAAGGATAGAATGCTTAAGAGAAAAACAGGTAAGAAGAGCTATGAAAACAGGCACTGTACCTAACTGGTGAGATCTTCCATCCCCAAGCGGGTATCTCTGGTAGCGTGGGACAGTGAATGGGGGCAGGAGGTGGAATCTTTTCTCCAGCAATGGTTCAAGTCTGCAGGCAGAGGGGTCAGCAGAGTGAAAGAAACTGTACACTTGGCTGCAGGCAGGGCGGACCTGGCACACTTGGACGAGAATGAGACAGAGTTCAGTATTGCCCCTTCACAATTTTCAAGGAGTCTATACAAAACATGGTTAATATGGTTTTCTGCAAACTCCAGACTAGCATACATCCAGCCACAAGAAATTTAACTAAATTGTTTGCTATTTCACAGGTAAAGAACACTTCGCTGCAAAGGAGTTTACAGAGACACCACAATCAGAGATGCAGGCATGCAGCAGATGTGGAGACCAGCCAGAAGAAGATGGAAGGAAGAAGAAAGAAGTTTAAAAATCCTGTAAATATATTATTGAGCATTACAGCTATGAACTATGATACTCAGCACTTCAAATATTTACAAGCAAAATGGTTTGATGAGCCTGTTATATCCAGAGGACTTAAATCTAGGTGACAGCAGGAGCAGTTAGGTTACAGGAAGCACTACAGTTTCTGAAGTCACGTTATGGGAGCTAACGTGAAAGTAAGTACAGAATGAGGTTTCTGATTCTTATGATTCTTTCATTAAACTCTGTGTGAGAGCATTTAAGCATAGCAGAAATCAATTTTTTGCAAGGAAAATATAATTCTCTTGCAGAGCCCAAATAGTGTGAAGTACATTCTGTGAAGAAAAGCATTGCACTGCATTATAATTAAAACCATATTTTGCCAAGCCTATAACTTTGACATATGTATTTACGGATCTAGTGCTTGTAAAGAAATCCCCAAATACAGAAAAACAAATTGCAGTGCAGTTTTCAAAGCCAGCCATTATCTACATAATTCTTCTTCATTTCCCTGACAGCTCTTTCACAGAAGCAAAAAAGCCTTAGTTTGTGGGAAAATATAGATGAATTTCCATTCTTTTTAGCCAAGCTTTGGTTTTGGGTTTGTTTTTTATTTGAATAAAACTGAGTATTGCAAATATGAGGAATGAAATGCAAGTTGCAAGTTTATTTATGCTCTCTTGTAAGTCCATGGAACTTGCTAAAAAAAAAATATCCTATCAGATTTCTAAAGGTTCTGAAAGACACAGCTTTGGTCATTTTTTTAATTATGGCAACAAAAATAATTTTCAGCTTATTTTACATTCCCTTTTATTCCTGCAATCACATGTGACTTTGAGAACCACACTACTCAAAAGTCCATAAATTGAGAAGAAATAAATTGGGAGTCCTCAACTGTTGTCTCTTTGCAGTATTGCAACTGATTTTTCTCCCTCACCTGATAAATGAATGTATCATTTCCTATGAAGATGCTGTGCTATCCAAACCTCAGAGGCAAAACAAAAGCACAAACTGAATTTTTAAAAGTAAAGTAAGCTCATATATTAACTGAAAAAACAACAAAATTCAGATGTATTTAGAAAGAAAACAAAAAAATCCTGTATGTATCTGATCACTAGGCTGTTACCAGAGACGAAAAAATGACCCACAACCAACACACCCAGGGGCCAAATTTACCCACGAAGACAGACATGAACAAGACTCAATGCTGAACCAAGCACAGATGTTACTTCTGTTTTCTTTCAAGGACTGATCCTTAGTGAGGTGTAAGTTTCATGTTGTATGACACGGAATATATGTCATACAACAGAGCAGAAGACACACGTAAGCGAAAGCAGTGACAGCCCCAGAACAGGCCCCATCACCTCAGTACCTACTACACTGACACTCCCATCTTATAAAGGAAGAAACTTAGCCTAGCTAAAGACTGGAGAGTGAGGTTTTTCATTTACCTCCTTTTACAGGAGTCTCTTCATTTACAAAGGTCATTAAGCGGCCTGTATTCCAACCCCAGAAAGCGCTTACCGTTCAGGCCAGGCAGAACAGTGCTCCTCATGGCCAGCACCAGGCCCAGCGGTGATCCAAAGAGGAAAAAATCAGACACCTCGAATTCAAATCGGCCCAGGTTTACTCCTGAGAGACTGGAATCCACAGGAGGAAAGTCTGCACCATCTTTCAATACATTAGAGTGGATGCTGAGCAAAGAAAATGCACTGATTCAACAATAATGAAGAGGGCAGACACTTTACAACATATCAATATCCAGAAAACCCAATGGTTTGAAAATAAAAGCAGAATAGTCAACAAAAGTAAAGCATAGTACATTCGGTCAAAGCAAGAAAATAAAATTACCTTAAACTGCTACTAACAAAACTGCCAGACTTGAAGTAAAGCACAGTAGCAAGTCTGTACTATACTCAATTTTAGCAGAACTAAAACTTCAATACACAATGAGATTTCTCCCTCTGCATCACTCCCAACGAAATAAAGGAAATAAGATGATGGGTAAAGGAAAAAAAGCACCAAGAATTCAGATAAGTAAAAAAAAAACAAAGAGCTCAGAACAGGCAGAAACAATGAGACAAAAGGAATGTTTATCTTCCCATCAAATCTGTGTTCTAAAGGTTTCTTAGGATCCAGGAAAATGAATTCAGTTAACTCTCCCTCCCCTAACCTCCTTCTCATTTTAACCCAAACTTTTATGCAGGTTCTTTTTGTTGTTGTTTTAAAGCTGATCTGAATTGCTCGGACCAATGGGAGCACCTAAAGCAATTATCTCACTATAATCAGAATAATAGAAACTCTGTAACTGAAGTCAGAGAGATCTTTAGAAAAAAAACATTAACAGAAATTTAGAATTATAAAGCATTTATCCATCTTGATTTGTGGGGGGTGCAAAGAAATGGAACTACTTGCATTCAGTTTTGCATATTCAAAACTCTTCAACTGAATAAAGATCAAATAAAACACTCTCCACGTGTGACTAAGTTCATACTAGATGCAAAATCTCTGTGGTTTCCTTTGAGGGTATACAGGGACTTTAAGCAAACCTCCAGAACCACACCACAAATAATCACAATGGTCCTGTAGCTCTGGTGCTGACAGGCTGTGTTCCACAACAAGCCTTTTTCCTTTACTCAGTCACCAAAGACTAGTTACCTGGTCAGGAAAGCATGATGCTGGCTGATAGTGTCACAGTCATAGGTGGATGAGTCACTCTGTTTCCTGGGCATTGGCTTCTCATCCTCCATCATCCCCGAGATGTCAATATTGCTTTTGCTCAGGCGTTTGCTGCCACCCAGACTGGAGTCCTCTACTACGGAGGGATTATCCTTCCGAGAATGAACACAGCAAAAGGAGGATTTAGACAGTGACCAAAATATGACAGAGCCTATACAAAATGGCTGCATTTATACATTTGACCTCACTTTATCCAAGAAAGGGTGGAAGGGGTTAGACTTTCTTTCTCTCTGCAGTAGAAGATAAAGAAAGAGATGAAGATTAATTTTCTGTGTAGGACATAAAGCCTAAAAGCTGGAAAGAGAACAGGGAATTTTAGCGGTGGGAGGAGGACTAACACAAAAGTTTTATCCCTCATGACTTCATCACTCTTAGAGAACTATAAATATCATAAGGTAACCAGAAGGGGTCTTACCTGATTGCACAAAATGCTCATTACAACATAAATGGTCTTGTTCATTGAGTTCCATGGATGCGGGACCTGAATTTCTGAGATTGTGAACATCTGCAGGATGCAAGAGGAGACCAGTGGTACCATATCTTTAAGGTACCCATTAAAATAGGAAATAGATTTATTTATTGTTCATTTCCTCCAGCACTTCTGCAGAGTGCACCAGCATCCTCCCTGACACATCCCTATTTCCCCCAGACTTTTACTCCTGCATCCCTTTCAGCAGCCAATGTGAATGCTGCTTTTCAAATCAAACACCATTGGACTGAATCCCCTGTTTCTGTGTGAGATCTAGGTGCATGAGGCATCAAAGATCGGGTTTTTTCTAACAACTGTGTGTAATCCAATTCCATGTAAATCTCCTTCTATTCAGAACAACAAAATAAGACAATGTGAAAATTCCTGATATCCATTATTACAAAACTTCAAAAACATCAACAAGGCACACTGGGAGAACAGATAAAGTTAACCCCCTTCTATTGGCATAATAATTTGTTTTCATCCATATTCTACTAACTCTTACAATGCAGTACTAGAATTCATGGGACGACACGACACAACTAGCATTAGCATCTAAAATAACTTGCAGAAGATTAGTTTAGGACCAGCATGTTCAGAGACAATTATTCCTGTGATAGTACAATGAAAAAACTTAACATGTGCATAGGAATCTCTTTGCTTGTGTCTCATGATTATCTCAAAATGATTCAGCAAATGTATTTATTTACATCTTAGCCTTTGTGATGAGTTCTGAACTCTAGCTTGTTCCCAAGCAACAGTGCCATGAAAATGCAATATATTTATGATTTTAAATTGAAGCTTTTATGCTACAAATATTCTGCAACCTTTGCCTAAAATTCCAATTTGGTGTTTTTACTATGAATAAATTTATTAGAGTGCATAAGAATATTCATGTTGGCACACAAAAAGGAGGTGAACCCACATACACGTTGCTGAAAGGGAATTTTTAGAGATTGAATGAAAGCCCTTGAAATGCATCGATAAATCCATTGATTTAAATGGGCTGTAGGTCAAGCTCTTAAACATCATACCATCGGTGACTTGATAGGAATGAAAACTGTATCAGTGCTGTCAAGACTCAGAGTTTCATCAAAACCCTAGTGACATTTTAAGCCTCCCTTAAAATCACATGGCAGATATATCAGCACCTTGGCTACCATTACTTTTTAAAAAGGAATTCCAGTCAATGTACTGAGAAAAAAATTCTGCCTACACTGAAGAAGTCACTACCTTAATGGATAATCCTGACTTGATTATTTAGTGTGTATTGGAAACTAAAACACAGACACACAAACCAACAAATACTCACCTACAGTAGCAAGACATACCATTCTAATTCCTTGTTTAAATTGCTTCATTAAACTACCAGCAAGTTTCTAGTGCCTAAAATTGTGAACTATCCAGAGAATGTAATGGTCACTGCATCACCAACCTAGTTTATTATTATAGACCACTTTGAAATAAACAGAGTAAGAAGGGAACAACATAAATGTACTTAATTTACTCTGTTTTCAGGTTTATAACCAGAACATAAAATGCAACGGTTGAGAGTACCTCAGTCTTATCCTTATTTCCAACTAGTTTCACTTCATTTCATTTCATGCCCCTGATATTTGTGAAACAGTAAAGTGAAAAACTCTTACATTTCTGCATTTCAGACTTCCAAGGAAGGGGAAAAAATACCACACAGGTTAAAAAAAAAAAAAAAAAAGTCCTCCAGTCCTCCTGAAAGTGTTTCACAGAAGCAAGCTGAGAACAATGGACAGAAAGACAAGATAAGGAAGAAAAAGAATACTTAGTTCTTCTGGACACACAGAAGATGGTAAGAGAAAAGGGGAAAGATGGAGAGAGGAAAGGGAAGAGAAGGTCTGTGGTATCAAGGAAGAAAGGAATACAGGAAAGTTGAAACTATAAGAGCAGGGAGGTCAAGAGAGCCTACACTCCCTAAAACCTTATCCCCAGTCTCAGATTTATCAGCAGTCCCTGCACAATCACCCCCACTGCAGGACTCAGATCCAGGAGGACCATTTCTCCACTTATTTGCCCTCGTCTCAGTGCTGGTGCTATCAAAGGCTAGCTGCTGAGGATCCAGAGCCACATTATTAATGGTAAGTAATTCTCCTTCCTGGAAACATTTAGAGGATGTATATTTGCTCAAGGGTACTCCCATCACACACAGCTCTTAACTGAGCCAAGCAGATTGGCATGAGCCCGTTTTTTAGGAGAGAGGTTAACTAAAGTGTCAAGAGATGAAACAGTTTTGGCCAGGGTCACAAAACCATCAAAGAACAGAGTGTGGGCACCTCACTAAGTGTCAGTTCTGAAACACCACACCCCCTCTCCATGTCCACTTCAGTCTGAAGTACATAAGATTAGTTGAACTTCAATTGTTCTTTCTTAAGTGTTGAACACAGCTTACATGCTAGTATTACTTTAAAAACCTCTGCTTTTACTATCATAAAATCTTTCCTGGATCACTGTTGGAATTAATCCTCCCTTCTTTCCAAATGTAGCACTTGCATAGACCCTGTTATGCCCAGTGGTCCATTCACAGATTCTCAGGCAACTTGCATTCCTTATCAGGAAGGAGGCATTCTTTCACAAGTCACTAGAACTTATTTATGAACACATCTTAATGCTAGACCACCCCCAGGCAGTAGTATAAGTTCACATAGATCCTATGTGAACAAATAAAAAAATTACTAAAAGAAAGATAAAAGACCTTTAGCAAAACCAGGAGCCTACCAGAGATTACTCACAGAGGATGTTTTTGCATCTACAGTTAGGGATACAATAAAGGTCACTTGGTAACCGTACTTTAAAGATTTACAGATAAAGCCTTCACTAGGGGTTTCTGTATATCATAAAACTGAAGCTGCAGACTTAATTTCCAGACAGCAATTTTTTGATATATGAGCAAAATCCCATGCTATCATGGCAATTTATCAAATCCTTAAATTTTCTCTGGTTTATATGGAGCTGATTTCCTCCAGGGAATGAATCTATAGGGTTTCAGCTGTGTGGACCTTTTCTCTTCACCTGGATGCTGCTGATGCTTCCTCTCCTGCTACTGTTCCGACTCTCGTCAGCTGGATTAGAATTATAGCAGATGGCATCAAAGCCCAAAATTCCTCCAATGCAGTCACCAATGAGACACACCTGAAGAAATAAAAAGATTTTCTGGGGAGATGTAGCAAGTGTTTTAAAAGAAAAAAAAAACAAAACATCACAGTACTGCAGAATAGTTGCTGTCTTAACTTTACACCCTTGTTCCCTTTTTTTTTTTTTTTTTTACACTTTGGTTCTTATTGCACCTGAAAATGTGTAGCCACTTTCTCCCAAGACTATCTGTCCCAGGGAATGTTTTGACCAGCTGGGAGTTTGGCCAAATGGGCCAGAATTCTCCTAGCTGCTTGCAGCCAGACTGCAGCTCCAGAAGTCCAGATCACCCAAAGATTTCACACCACTTAAGATTTCCTTCAGAATCACACCAGGAAGGGGATCTCAACAGATTAAAACCAGATTGGTACTCCCCTGTCAGGACAAGGGAACAAAATTTTTAAATGAGGTATTAAGCAGAGAAATTCACTCTTGCTTCACATTTAATATAAATGTACAAGCTACATTCAAAGTATGGACCTGGGAATTACAATACACAGAGTACTAAAATTGGGAATTAAATAGTTGGAGTACACTAGGATGCCAATTCCACTGAACTACTCCCCATCCCACAGGAGACGACTCCTCTCTGTCCCCCTGCCTGTGTCTGAGGATCAGCAATAGCTGTATTACCGTTTTCCTTGATAACAACCCCCACAGTTCACACGTTCCAGTTTCTCTGCAATCTTCAAACTGAAGCAAACGTCTAGTCTTGTTCCCAACTTCAATTAGTTTAACAGAAGACATTACTTCTCCTTACAAACCTGAACTTGCAACATAAATGAACAGAGGAGACCAAAATATGAAAGAAAATATACAGACAGGGTGGGGATCAGGCTATATGGTACATATTCTTGAAGTACAGGACATATTCAGAGGTAGAGTTGAGACTTCAATCTAAGGACCAAAGCAAAGCACTGTAGAGAGCACAGAGAAGTCACTTCCATTCTATCAGTGCCAGTAATTGTTGATGGTGAAAATTCTGTGGAGCTTACAGAGGTATTGCAGTCTTCCACGTGAAATATTAATATATATGTTTGCAAAACACACCAAGGAGACTTCTTTGTAACTTCGTCAAAGAAAAAAAAAAACACCTATAACACTAAATTGTTTATACAGAGAATTGTTTTCACAAATATTTCTGTAACTGCTGTAATTCTTCTTCAAGTAACCTCACCTTTCATAATGTTCTGTTACTGCAGCTAGGCTGATTTTATACTTCAAGCATAAAAGCACTATGGATATTAAAACCGGCTTCAAACCAAATTTTAGTCTAAAAATATTGATATGCCACAGCATAATCTTATTACTGTTATGGAAACAAATTTGTTTGTGTAATAAGACACATTTCCTTCAAAGATTACACTGTACTCTATATTAAATATTGGGTTTTTTTTTTTTTACTTTTTCTGAAGTCTGGAAGTCACTATACTTTAAGTAAGAGCATGTTCCTGGCTACTTAGAAGGCCCCACCACAAAACCATTTCAGTAATTCATACAGGGTAGCAGTACCATATCTATTCTATGTGAAGCAGGAAAGTACTGGGTTTTGTAGTCTAAAGATGGAGAAGTAGGAACAATAACTGTGACACACCAGCCTGAAGTCTGCAAGTGACTTCACTGAGGTCAAGTGAGGTCACATCAGAAAAGTTACATGACTTTCCCAAAGTTACACTGGAAATCTGCAACACTGCTGGCAACAAAAGTATTTGCCCCTAAAGTTTCTTTACTGTCAGTTGTTTTACTACTATTATGACGGAGGCAAAAAAGAAATAGCAAAAGTTAAATGCTCATTATGCTCTTAGTCAGAGATATTCCAGCTTTTCTAGCAGGTGTTTGAGGAGCTCAGTAACACAATTATTGTTTGTCTTGGCCTGGCATGCCTATCCCCTGCTTGGCACACCACAAAGCGCACCACCAAGGCTCTTACACATTACCAGAGTTTGCAGCAATACCGAAGAAGAGCTTAGGGGTCAAAATGCTTGCGGCAGAAGGTATAGTATTCTTCTACCAACTGAGTAAGTCCAGGTTACTGCACAAATTTCCAGAAGTGTCTTTCTCATGCTGAGCACTGAGAGGACGTTTTGCATAGGGAATCCCATGCTAACATTCATTCATCATATTTGCAGTATTGTCCCACACTCATAACTCAAAACCATCAACACAATGGCTTAAAAAGGAACAGCCTTGCTGGGAAGGAATTTGATGTAAGAGAAAATAGTCCTACCTGTCCATTAAAACCAGCCCCATCTGTGGATTTGAGAAATTCATTGTAAACTTGATTGGCTCTACTAATCACCATGGCAACTGCATCCTGGTACTGAGGGGATGAAACAGCCAGCAAGGGCAAGGCTGCCAGTGGAATGTGATCTTCGCTGCTGCTGAGACAGCTCTCATCGTAGCTGTAGGGATTTAGGCTAGAGAAGGACACGTTATCATCAGGAAAAATGCAAGAGACAGCAAACAACATTAGAGAATGAACCAATACTTATTGACAGAAATGGGCTGGGCTATTGCAGTTCACAATGACAGAATACAGGAAAGATTATTTTATTACAGAATTCAACAGCTTCAAAAAACATCAAGGAGTTACTGCTTTATGTGAATGAGATCCTGCTAGAAGACATTTCTGTAATTAAACATACTTGATGCAATTTTTCCATATACAAGTAGGCATCATTTAGAACAGCAAAGAGATTATTCCATTTCAGCTTTTTTTCCCCAGCAAAGAACGGGACCAAATCATCACAATGGAACTAGAACACAAGTGTGACAGATGTATTCTTCAAAAGCATACAAAAACGTTCTTCCCAGTGTCCCATCCTTTCAAAAAGATGGAACAAAGCTGCACACATTCTGAAATCATCCGTAAATGCTTGCATAATAACATTTTGTAAAAAGGAGGTGACTCAACTGAAAACACAAGCTTAAATTTGATGTCAGCTTTATTTTAGTTCAGATGTGCACCCTGCAAGTTTCTTAGTACATCTGCCAACCGTGTCTTGACTGATTTTTATTGATGACTAGGGGAAACAATTCACAGAGCCAAAGACACAAGGCACATCAGTGTGTGCCAGATTCTTTTACAGTAAGTTGACTGTCCTTTAAAGATTAAAGGAAATTCAGAAGTGTTTTGGGTAATTCAGCTCATCCAAAGTTCACCTAAGGCTGCAGGCAGGCAGCTTCAATGCTATTTTGTATTCACTTGCTTTAGGAACTTGGTGGGTTATCACAATATTAAAAAGTAAGTTGTCTGAAACAGAATTAGTCTATTTTTTTTGCTAAAACCTGCAACCTTGAAACTATTACCAGAGTAATGGAAGAAGAACAGAAGACTTGCCATGCTGGTCTGTGTTCAGCCTCACGGGACATTTCCACACTTGCCTCTTGCCAATGCACTCCAATGATTTGGTATTTCTAATCCAACGTAGTGTAACAGCTTCTGTCCTAGAGTTCAGCTGCTCTGCCAAGCTGTGTCAATTTATCATGTAACACAGCTTCATTCCACTGGCTGATTAGATCATCCCAATGCACAGCAGACATACAGTTATATACACAGTGGGTTTTTTTATTTATGTGCGAGATACAGGAAAGTGGTGAAAGGAGACCAGATTAAACAATCTGGAGCTTTTATTAGATGCAGAGTGGTTTTGCCCTGAAAGATTCCTTTCCCTTAAAGCAGTATTGGCAGCGCAGGGAGGAGACCTGTGTAGGCGCATTCAGATGAAGAGTCCTAGTGGAATCACTCTGAGCCCAGGCACTCAACACAGACACGGTATCATTCAAAACCCATGCCAGGCGGAGGGTTGTACCACCTTGGCACACGCGATGCCTGCACATTCTGAAAATGGAGGATCCCTTCAAACCAAACAAGAAATCTTGTGCTGCTGCATCTGTGCCAGTCATCTGGCTAACCCTCAGTGAAACGCTGCAGTAATTAAAAACACACTTCCTTCCCCACAGTTTACTAAATGGAACGTTTACCGCAAGTTTATGTTTTACAACTTCATCCTGGCTGTAAAAGTTGCTGGCGTGAAGCTGCAGAATTGTGAGAGCAGGGAATCATCTCTCCTTTTATACATCACAAGCAGCTCCACACAAGACAGACGAAGGCAACACCAATCCCATATCAGCACTGGGAATGATTCTATAGGACATTCAAGCATCCAGCTTGGGTATTTCCAATCTGGCTGAATATCACACACTTTTCCTTCCACTCTACCAGCTCTTCCAGGTAGTTGAGACCTGCAGGCACTACATTATGAATAACCAAGAGATACTGTGAACCCTGTGTTAACCAGGGGCCTGAAAGGGTGAGGACAATCTCCCGAACACTCTTTGATGCTTCACCTCTTCTACTGTCAGTATTCTTGCTTTGCATGGCAGCAGCTGGGACATACACACATTCCTCCTTTCCTGGTTGGTTCAGTGCATCCCCTTGTTGATGTGAAGTCAGACACATCAAGACCTTCCACGAGTCTGGTCCGCACCCTGCTACCTCTTCCTTTGTGCCTGCCACAGCTTTAAGTCCACCCAGTGTTTCAGAACTTTACTGCACTCCCCATCTCTCCTCCCTAACTCTCATCTGGACAGCAGACATCACCACTCCCGCATCTTATGGTCCAAAACGTGGTTTTATACCTCCTCAACTCCTCTGCAGAGTTTTCTGCTTTACATGAGGTTCAAATGTAACAACAAAAAGACTATAAAAGCGATCATCACTTAGGGAGAGCCCCGGACAAAACCAAGAGAAGTTTTAGAAAAGAAGAAATCAAGCAAATCTGATTCTCTCCTCCCTAGCACTAAAAAATTCACTAGTTATGCATGGTTTACGCTCATAGAAGAACTGAAGCAGAACTAAAAGCATGGGTTTCTTTCTCCTTTCTCTATCATGCCATTTAAAATAATTACATCAAGGAAAATATCACTAAGGAAAGAACATTACCTGGAAAGGTTCTCTCATTTAATTAATGAATTTTAAGACTGAAAAAGTGGGCAAGGAAGAGCTGCTACTGAAGTGGGTACATCCAATGGAAAATTCCACTTGTTATTTCTAAATCCATTTCACTACAGTCAGGTCATTATGATGATGTGGAAGCCAATCATACAGCACTCAGTGGAAAGTTTCCTTACCACCTGCTAAAACTTTCACTCATTTAGCATGCAAGTAAAGCTATACAGAAAAGTTGTTTCAGTGGGGTGTGGGTGGGGTAGGGGAAGGAAAATTAAGTTGGTGACACTATTGCTCGTAAGGCTACCTGGCCATTTAATACGCTTAGAATGGAAGTGTAACAGCTCCTCAATCATACAGCCTAAGATCAGCCTTTGCTCCTTGGTGTTTAATAATCCAACAAAAAACCACCCAGATCACTCCCCTCACAAATCACCTCCTGTTGTGCTTAATGAGGTTCCAGTTGTCAGAGTCAAGTCTCAGCAAACCTGTTTCTTTTACAGTTCTCACAGTTCATGCAACCAAATCCTAGTTGCACTGCGAGTTGACGCCATGAGCCAAAAACTCTGCCTCCTAGTGATGCATCTTTTGGAGCCCATTCAAGACACTTCTACATATGGCATTCTCACAGGTCAATGACAATAAATGAGTGGTCCACCACAAAACACTGCAGGACACAAAGTGCAGTAGCTGCTATTGGGAATGAACAATACTAAAGTTTTGTTATCTTAAAAAGTAAAAACCATGTTCATATGTAAATGCTCTCTCACTGAGAAGACATGATTACATCTAGTTTTAGATATTTCTTTCTGTACTCAATTTCCAGTTCAAAGCAGAATTTACTCAAATCAGTCCAAGTTTCTTAGTAATGCCTCACAATCTCCACTTTATTCCTAAACCAGTGTTAGCAATATGCCACTTTTGTTTCTAAAACAGGAAATATTAAAATTTTCTGGAGAGTTTTCTCTAACATTCCATCCCTACAATGGCCAAATAATGAACAGATAAATAAAAGACAAACGTCAGCTGGCATATCTGCAGCTGCTTCAATTTTAAAATAAGAGTTGACTACTGATATTTTGGGGTCAGATTTAGTACGGGAAGGAAAAGTTAACAGTTATCACAGTTTTCTTATTCTGCCCAGATTTCTTCTGGATTATCTTTTTTCTTTTGGGTGCATGTAGGCAATAGGCTGTAGTCCACCATGAGTTTTGATTTTTTGGTTTCGGTGGGGTTTTATAGAGGGGTTTTTTTTGAACAAATACATCCACTTAGAAAAGGATGAAAGACTGCTCCATGTCTTGCAGTAAGCAAAAAAATAAGGATTTGCAACATTCCATTATGAAAAAGACAGGTCACAGAAAGCCACTCAAAACCACACTGCAAAGCCAAACGTTACAAATGCAAATCAACTTACTTGGAAACAAGAGAGAAAGCTGCTGAACAGATTGCTGGGCAGGGAACAAGCCTGATTAAGATGTGGCCTAAAGCGGCAGGGAAATGGGCTCGGGTCACTTTCTCAAACACAGAGCTGAAGGTGTTGATGTCTGCCAGCTTGCTGCTGTGGTCCCCACCTCCAGTGTCCAAGATGTTCCCTCCATGTAGGATCAAAATCAGCACGTGAGTTTTGCAGTTTTGGTGTTGAAGTCCTTCCTGTGAGAAAAACAAGGAATGAGAAGGGAGGCAACACTGGTATGGACGGTGTTGGTATACTTGGTGTTAATGTTCACAAGCAGTTAGCAAAGATTTTTTTCTCCCACCCACACTGAGATCTTCTTGTGCTATTTGCCTTCACTGGGGGGGGCGCAGTGGGTACGCCTCATATTCCGTTCAATTCAAGTATGTCTGAACCAGGCAAAGCACACGATGTACACTCTGCCAGAAAACCCCTGCAACACAGATGTGGATTTCAGATCAACGAAGATTATAAACAACTTTATGTACATCAAAACCTAGTTTAGATATATTTGAGACAGGAGAAGAATTCCAACATCCAACAGAGAGCCTAAGCGAATGTCTTGTCTAAGTATCATGAACAAGGCTGCTGCATTTACTGGAAAGGTTCTAACTCAAATCATCACAGGTTCTAAAAAGACAAATTTCTCTGCCAATGAAAACATCCAGCAAAAGCAGATGATGCAGTTATGTCAGCCTTTTGAGACTGGCAACTTTTTATTAAAGTGAAACATGGGGCAAACTTACTCAGACATTTACTGAAAAGGTAAAAAATGTATCATTGCTGATATCCATAAACCTCACAAATATGTTTATGAATATGTGAATACTTGCATACACAGACAATAATCTGTGTGCTCTGCAGAACAAACAAGATGTTATCTACTTGAGACTGGAAAAACATTTTGAATCTCTCACAAATCCATTTTTTTCTCCTTTACCCCTTAAGAGTTATGTGCCTTCAAAGGGCTCAGTAATACATTAAAAGATTAGGAGATTATTTGTTTTTAAATTTTGACTGCCATTTTCTTCTTTGCTTTGGATCATATGACTCCTGGAGACCTCTAGTTCCTGACCAAATAGAAATACAAAATAAAAATAAGAGTAACATTTCTTGTATTCATCAGAGGACTGTTAATTACTAGATTGGGTGATTTACTGAGAATCAGGCAAAGTTCTGAACACTTTATTCTTAAATTCTGGAACAAAAGCCATGGTCTTCAACAGTAAATATAAAATGAGAAGAACTGCTCTGACTTTAACAAGAGTAACTTTAATCTGGACAGCTCACAAGTAAACACATGTCAGGCTGTGGTTTAGTGAGGGGTACGGGTGGAAATGTGGTTGAGATGGACAAAGCAAAGGAATTGGTAACTTTAGCACCTGTACAGAAGTGGCTGAAAATGAGAGAACTATAATTTGTCCATAAAGCCAGTATTCCACATGTCCACTTCTTGGAAATCAGCAGAGCTTGTTTTGGGAAAAAATTCTCACCTCATTGTCCTCATGTATTTCAATACTGCCTTGTGCCGGGAACCTTTGTTTTCTTAAAGAGGCTCTATATAATTCACCTGAAAGGAAAAGAGACATAATTGATCATTTAAATATTTGGCTGCCTCACATTTTACAGATATCAGAGGTAAGGCATATTTCTAGTTTCAAGACAGAGAGATCTGTTCACAGAAAATCCTGTGGACAAACAGAACAGACAAGGTTTCATGCAGCCCTACATATTAGAGGCTCTTCTGTTCTTAACAGCAACACTATGAACAGGATTCAGGTCCTTATATAGAGGCCCGTAGCACCAGCACAGCTGCTGTGGGTCATCTGTGCCTTTCTAGAGCAGCAGCAGCAAAGGTCACCTAAGGTTCTGCATCATCTCTGCTCCTCCAATACAAATATCTTAGATACTCTGGTATGTCTGAAACAGCACTAAACACCTATATATAAGCAAGTGAATTTTCTCCAAAGGATCCAGCTCTTCCACAAACCTCTGTGACTACGTGGGAAACTCCCAGAAGTAACTGCAGCGCTCCATTACCAGGATGCAAAATAGGAGTAACAGATGAAAGCAAAAGGCAGTTTATCCTCAAAAAGCCCTGTAACCTGTAAAATAGGAAGCGTCATTGCAGAGATACACAGGGCTCTGCTAATACCTTTCCACAACAGGATTGTGCATGCAATATCCTCTGTCATAAACACAACAATGAAAGTCTCTGCATTGACTTCAGAGCACCACCAATGGACAAAACCAGACGGACTCAAAGACCTCCTTGTGACTACTTTTTGGGCGCACTGGCCCAACAGTAACCTGCTGTAAGTGATGGAACATTCACCGTATCAGCTTTAAGACCATGAGGCTGCCCACCATCTAGTCCTGGGAAGCAAAACTTAGGAAGCATTTCTTTGTAGAGAGAGTGGTCAAACACTGGAACAGGCTTCCTAGAGACGTGGTCAATGACCCATGCCTGTCATTGCTAAAGAGGCATTTGGACAATGCCCTTAGTAATATGCCTTAACTTTTAGTCAGCAGTTGAAGTGGTCAGGCAGTTGGACCACATGATCATTGCAGGAAAATATTCTATGCTATAAAACTTCTACAGCTGGATATGAAAAGTCTTGCCCTCTGAACAGATCTCTGTCCTTGAGGACAAAAAAGTTGATGATATAGCAGTATCCAATTTCTTTTTTTTCTTTTTTTTTGCACTGTTTTTCTTCAGTCATCAGAGAGAATTGCTGCAGGATCTTTACGGTCTCTTCATAATGCAGTCTTTTTTCTACACCTGCATGTGTGTTACCTAGGAAACAGCTGTAGGATGAAATTTGATTAGCACTGCTGTCAGCTTCATTGTCACATTTATACATGGGGCCAATCTCTTCCCTACAAATTAAAGGAATGTTCCATACTCCTGACTCTAACAGCACTTATGAGGCATCTACATCAGAGGAGATGAGCAAAGCTTTGCAAAAAACATACTGAAGCCCACCTACTCACACTTCAGCTTACAGGGGTTTGCAATCAGATCCTGGACCACTGGTTTCTCAGGTCAAGAAAGAGGTGGCAAGAAAAAAAACATCAAACTTCTGATTTGCTGCTCTCTCCAAGAGGTATTCTACTAGCTATTGTGCTTTGTTTCCAAAGACAAGGACAAGAAAGTGACTGCTAGTAGTCAGCATGGATTTACAAAGGGAAAATCATGCCCAACCAAACTGATAGCCTTCTGTGAGAAGATGACTGGCTTGGTGGATGAAGGAGGAGCAACGCATGTTGTTTTTCTCAACCTTAGTAGGGCTTTCAACACTGCCTCTTGTAACATCCCCATAGAGAAACTGAGAAAGCGTGGGCCACTTAAGTGGACAGTGAGATGGACTGAGAACTGGATGAACTACCAGGTTTAAAGGGTTGTGATCAGCAGCACAAAGTCTCCAGCTAGAAACCAGTGACTAGTGGTGTACCCCAAGGGGTCACTACTGATTCCAGTCCTGTTTAGCATCTTTATTAATGACCTAGATGATGGGACAGAGTGTACTCTCAGCAAGCTTGCAGACAATACAAAACTGTGCGGAGTACCTGAAACACCAGATGGTTGTGCTGCCATTAAGAAGGATTTCAACAGGGTGGAGAAATGGGTGAAAAGGAACCTCATTAAGTTCAACCAACTGAAATGCAAAGTCCTGCATCTGTGGAGGAATAAACACACTTAACAGCACAGGCTGGGTACCAACCATCTGGAAAGCAGCTTTGCAGAAAAGGACCTGAGTATCCTGGTGGACAACAAGTTGACCTGGACCCAGCAATGTGCCCTTGCAGCAGAGTGCCAACTACATCCTGGACTGCATTAGGAAGAGTGTCTGTAGGCCAAGGGAGGTGATCACTCCCTTCTACTCAGCACTGGTGAGATGACATCTGCACTGCTGTGTCCAGTTCTGGGACCCTCAGGATAAGAAAGACATGGACTCACTGGAGCCAGACCATCAAAGGGAGACAAAGATAATTAAGGGACAGGAGCACTTGACAAGAGAAGAGGCTGAGAGACAGGACTGTTTGTCCTTGAGAACAGAAGGCTTGGGGTATGTGGGAGAAATCTCATCAATGTGTATACCTGACAGGAAGAAGTAAAGAAGATGGAACCAGAGTGCTCTTCACGATAGTCAGTGAAAGGACAAGAGGGAATGGGCACAAAGTGAAATACAGGAAATTCCACTGAAACACAGGAAATCACTTTTTTACTGTGAGGGTGGTTAAACACTGGAAAGCATTGCCCAAATGAGTTATGGAATCTCCTTCCTTGGAGATACTCAAATCCTGACTGGATGCAGCCCTAAGCAATCTGCTCTAAATGGCCCTACTTTGAGCAGGAGAGTTGGGCTATAAATCTCCAGAGATCCCTTCCAACCGCAGTCATTCTCTGACTTAGAAGATATTGGAACACAACACTTAGTTTTTTCTTGGCCTTCAAAACATAACGGTTCTTTAAAAATTACTACTTGATGGGCACTATAATCCACAAACCAGATATTTGGTAGGATGCTCTCTCTGACTTTCTAGCAGTATGATGAAAACCCCATTTTTACAGCACTCAGCTGGCTTTCTTTAAAAGGTGCTAAAAAGAGAGTAGCAAAACTGAAATCTGATGATTTTCCATTTAGAATTTAAAACACCTACGATGTGACTGCTTCTGCTATCATCTCAGTTTCCTAGCAGTGACTTTTACTTAAGACAGGAAACACATAACACCTACAAGTAAATCTAAGAGGAAGACTTGAACACCTAAACCATGGCCAAGTTGAGTTTATTTGTTTAGTCTGCTTGCATTCTATGAACAAACCAATATTGACCTATGAACAACAAATCTGCTTCCTTTAAACTACAAACTCTAGAGATACCTAGACCAGTAGAGATACAATTTGCCTTATCTCTTAAATGTACTCCTATTCATGAGGTTTCCTACTCATTTCGTGATGCTTGCTTCTTTACCCTATATGCCGTCAATCTCCAGAACATTATTTTCTAAGATACAGAATATTAAAAGTTACAAGTTAGTTGTCAGTTACTAAAATGTGCCAAAATGCCAAAATTGCCATGATTTACTGCTAAGTCCAGCATCTCAACCTCTACCTAAATATAACCACTCTCATGTAGTAAGAAGCAACAGAGACCAGCAAAAGTTCTATATGAGAACTATGATATGGTCAAACTATGCCAGTCTTTCCTTTAAAAGAAAAAAATTACAAACTAAAAGTGCCAGGCTGTCTTTACTAGCAGCTTTTATTCCTGTACCTCAGTGGACTTAAAAAGAGAAATTAAATATTGCAACATCTTACTGAAGGGGAATTACTTCAGCTGAAGTTATGGGAATCAGTTCTTTGGGGAAGGCAAATGTGCTTTTTCCTTCTACAGTCAGTGATGAAAATCCATAAAAGATATGAGTCCTATTTCTGTAACACCTGTCCTTGGGGGGAAGGAGGTGGCTATGAAACCCTTCAGACTGACAACACCAGAAATTTGCAATTTAAAACTTCAGCTGACTGCAGTGTTGCAGCCTTAAAATTCTACTCATCTCACAGGAGTTAGCTGTTCTTAGAAAAATGAGGAGGCCTTCCTCCGTCCATGACAGATACATGTTTTAGGAGTGAATGAGAGAGAATTGCACTAAATAATAAACCCATAGTAGTTCGCTGACAGCTTTCTGGATTTAAACACATTTTCCTCTGTTTCTTCCAGCATCTCAAAGACAATGACAAAATGCATCACATAATGCTATAGATGACTCAGTTTACTTTTCTTTCTGGCATTCTGCGTTCACAGCCTGTTTGTGGTTTCGCCCCATCTGACGTGTGCTTACGGGCCATCTGCCAGACCCTACCAGCGCCAACTGTAATTTTCACCTCACCAAGAACACTGATTAAACAGGGTCTGGGCCAGGTTATTCTAAAAGCACTGAATTTAGTCCAAAACACATTTCAAACACTCTGTACTCTTCTGCATTAGGATTGAGAGCTAATTCTACCACTAGCAGATTCTACCACCACCATTCCTTATAGCCACTAGAAAGGTATTTAACCTCTATGGCTACATTTCTCCATATTTAAAAGCGAGGTAATTGTTCTTGCCTTTCTGGCAGGCAAGACTACAGGATTAGTCATTTAATACTTGTATAAAACAAAACAATACAACAACAAACCCAAAACCACAGCAAACAAATCCAACAGCAACAACACATCCCCATAAACCCTGAACTTCCACCAAATGCAACTGGAAGTCCCTGCAATTTAAAGTTGCTTCTAATTAAAAGTGGTGTTTCCAAAAGCCTGTCCAGAAGACTCACTTTTTTTCCGACAGTCGTCATATGAAACAGTGACAGTTTTTTAAAATCTAAGCTCACAACAGAACCAGTACCACAGAAATGTTAATTTTGTGTCATGAGAAAGGATTATTCAGGGGCACGAGTCTCCACCTTCCAGGGAACCACATTACTTATCTTTAAGAGAATACTGGAACAGGAACCCCAGGACTCTTCATCATCTGCTCACAAACCTCTTTGGTTATCTGCCTGCAATGAACTAAACAAAACACTTCCTGGGATTGCTTGTGTGCCATTCCTTTGAAAATCTTGTTCTAAAGATACGCTTTTAAAAGTGTAGAAGGTGGTTTCTTTTTCCCTAATGCATCAAATTGCAGGTTGCAGGGTAGTTCTTTGCTTCACACACACACAAATGTCATAGGTAACGGGACACCAGGATTCTAGTAATTGTTTTAATCACAATTTCTATTCTAATGTTAAAGTAGCTCTCTATCATATAGCTGGGCTTCTTTCAAAACTGCTTTCTCACTTCAGCTGAGAAAAAGAAAGAAAAAAGCACAGTATCAATTTGCAGTACTAGAGATTACAGAAACTACGATGCACAGATCAGTCTGTAGAAGCATACAAGGTATTTTTTTCTTTAAGACATACCAATGTGCACAGTTCAACTGTCTTCTGATCACTTCTGCACTGCGAAAAGTTCAGGCTGCAGCAATGTTAGAACGTATAATATCTTGTTTTGAAAATCTGCACCTAAACGTACAGTTTTAGCATAAAAGAATGAGAAGGTCTGGAAAGAAAAAGAAAAAAAAAAGAAAAAAGAAAAAAGGCAAAGGAGAGCCAGGTGGTTTTTTTTGGTTTTTTTTCTGATTTGCAGCACAAGTAAGTGAGGAATTTCAATGGATCTTCAGCACTGTGCTGCCCAAAGAAACACACTTCCCTGAATTCAAAGTAGTCCCAGAGTGGGGGCAGGACAGGAGGACCTGTGTCGTGCATGTGGATTGTGTGAGGGGATGATCACATGCCTTTATTTCAAGGTATGTGCTGAGCACATGCTTTGGAAGATAATCAGATTTTGGGTCTACATATTTTTTAGGTTAAATACCAGAGACTGAAATAACTGGGGGACCTTCTCTGTCATGATGACAATATAAAGGGTAAGACTATTCAGCAGCTAAAGCTCTGTGGGAGAAAGAAACAGACAGTATGACCTACTAGAGAAAATGACAGAAATTTAATTAGGCACTGAAATGAAACTGATTACAGAGAAATTACGTGTTTTACTTTTTACTGGAAGGACTTTAATGAGGTAAAATAATAACATGGTTTTGCTGGACTGAACCTCTCTGATGACATTATAAACATTTTAGAGATTTTTCCAGCTGTCTTGATTCATACCATCATTATACTAATTTATGCTAATTGTATCATTACGTAAATTACAGTAACAAAAAAAGGTATTCAAATCCCATACAGTGTCAGAAACCAGTGTGCTGTAATAGCTTACATTGTACCAGCCATCAGTGCAGTCAGGAAAGGTCAGGGTGGGATAAGATTAAAAAATTTCTGTTCTTTTGTTTTGTCTTGTTTTTTAATTAACCTGCAAATGCATCAGCTACCGAGTCCACCAGGCTTCTCAAACTTGGAACAAGGAGGGGAGACATAGGAACAGGAAAACACACTGAAATCTCATTCCCCAAGGTCAGGCCCTCTGCAGACACCCAAACTAACCAGTCAGTCTTGGGTAGGTGGTAGTAGGGGCAATTTAAAAAGTGTTTGATTTCCCATTTCCTCCCCAGGGAAATTTCTTGACATTTTAACATAAGCTCTGCTCAGGAGCTGTAATCCAGGCTTTGACAAATGCCTTCCCTAACTTTCTACTTGTAGTCTGATACCAGTAGCAGAAGTATCACGGATGGAAACAACAAAATTAATCCTATTATATTCCAACTGTAACAAGTCAAATGAAAAGAATATGCCTCTCATTCTCTTCAGGGGGAAAGAAAGCAAGAGAGAGAAGGTGAAGCCTTGGAGAAAGTAAACCCAGTCAACCCAATCTGAAAACTGAAAACAGAAAATCCTATGTCTGGATGAAAATCTGAGACAAAACAGCATCCCAGAGACACATCTTGTAATCCAGCGCTAACTCAGCCAACCTGGAATACCTGGTAACCTTAATTAAAACAGGTGGCCAAATGTAAGTGTTGTGAATTATTTGATTTTGCTGAGCTCATATTGGGTACTCAATGTGGAAACAGTGACCATTATTAAACAACTATGTCAACAGGTGAGTAAATTCTGAAACTGACACTTATCTATTGCTGATCAGATGCTGAACCATAAGGAAGACAGCTCACAGTCCTAAATTAAATGCAACCATGCTGCAGAAATTATACTGCTTTTCAGTCTGGCAGTCAGTATCCAGGAACAGTGGCTACCACCTCAGCCAACTGATTTAATGACTAGGGAAGAGATTTACCAAGTTTTTCTGCAGACAGAAACATATGCTGCTACCACAGATACCCATGAGCAAACATCTCTGGCAGGGATTGTTTTGGACTCAAATTCCCACTGGAATTGGTTATATATGTTGCACATGTTCCTCAGTGACTTACGGAGATGTCAAGCAAGTTGTGTGTCTATAGCCTTGCCTGAAATAACTCACTGCCCAAACAGTCTCTTCATGTGGAGTACATCAGGTCTCAAGATCAGCCACCAGCATGAGAGGAGAGCCAGGTGAAAGGAAAAGCTTAGTGATTCAACACCCCAAATCAGCCATGAAAAACATCAGTTCATTCTGTGACAAAAAAGTAAGTAAATAAGTACCCTGAATCTCGGAGAAAAGAATTCGCACCATCATTCCCAAACTTCTGAGAACATGAAGTACAGTTCAAACCTGTACTAAGAATCAAGCCAGGTCCTCTTTTTTTTTTTTTTTCTCCAGACCATTTCAAACATCCCTAACATTTTGCCTTGTTAATTAAGGAGGAATTGAGAATAAAAGCAAGAGAACTTGCTTTAGGTACAAAGCATAAGGTGGTGATAGTCCCCAAAGAAAACTGTTATTTCCATTATCACACTCCCATGAGAAATTATGCCATTTCTTGCCATCTGCTGTGCTATTACTAGCCGTTTATAATGACAAATCAGTCATGAGAAATATGTTCACATGAAGGCTGTAACATATGCTTTCTATTAACAAATGATAAAGAATATTGTAATACACTGCAGATGCAGTTTCGCAAACTGCACTATTTAGAGGAAAATAATGGCACGCTTCACTGAGCCCAACCCTGTTCTGGAAGCCACAACATGAGATGGCACCTCAGCTCCAGAGCAGCCCAGACGAGCTGGGCAAACCGTGACTTCCAGAGGGAAAGGGGCCGCAAGGAGCGACAGCGTGTGTTCCTGAACACAGCTGCAGGAACAGCAAACAGCCGCTTCACTGTGAACTCAGTGAGGGCCAGGGACAATTGTGCCCAGAGAGAACTGTGATGAAAGAAAACACCTTCATTAACACTACTCATTTCTATCAGCCAATTTCCTTTCTTCGGCAAGCAATGCGAAATCACAGAAAGATCAGCAGCACAGTGACACGTGAACACACGTCTCAAAGCAGGGCACCAGCAGCAAAGGAACCCTAGCAATGTCAGGTATGGCATTTTCACTTCTACAGCACTCAAACTTTAACAGCAACACCTATTGCACACCTCTTCAAGTAGAGATAGGAGAAGGAAGTCCAGAGCACAAAACACTGAAGGCTTCTACACTCCAAATCAAGTCACGTCGTACTGTCCTGAATGAGCTGTCACTTATACACGCAGCTTCACCTTCCAATTCTCCACCTCTGCCACTCCAGGCAGTGCTATAAGGCGCTATCTAATGTGTTAAATAATGTTACAGGCACTTTCTTGGTATATTTTCACAATCCAGGTTCAAAATAAAATATTTAAACCTCAAAAGAATTCTGGTCCCTCCACGCCCATCTCCCTTCTCAATGTAACACCAGACCTGTGCTGGGTAACATTTCTATTCCATTACTATCTCCAGTTGCTGAACAGCCTTGGGACAAAGACAAATGAGAAGAACTTCAACTCACGTTGTTTTTCCTGTGGAAAGCCAGATGAACAAAATGCAGACTCTTCACCTGCAAAAAGAAAAAACACAATGTGAATCAGCATTGCTTTACGTGAACATCAAGCTCTTTACTGTAATGCAGTAAATACTTTGCAATTGACCACCATGCTGATTTCTAAAACTCCCATTGGCTTCAGTGGGAACAGCTCAGCATATGACACACTTGAAAACTGCTCCAATCTATTAATTAAAATGGTTAGTCTAGAAGCAAGATTTTACTCTTCATTTCAAGAAAGGCATCATAAGCAATGAAATCGTAGCTAGGAATCCATTTGGTTACCTGTAGAATTATCCACTGAATCTTTAAATAACTAAGAATTAGTATAACTTATCTAGCAACACAAAATAGATTCTTATTCCAAATATTTAATTAGCAGTGTTTTCAAGAATGTCTCTGTCCTTCTGTTCCTTCCCACAGTCCACGTGTCCAAGGAAAGTTGCAAGCACAAGTGGATTTTCTCAGTTCTAAATACAAAAACAAGGATATGGGAATAGGAGGGCCTTGCACATGGATAAAGGCCTCCTACAGCACTCAGTTCACTTCTCCCATTTTCTGCCATGGAGGGTAGACACCTTTGCACTGCACCACTACAGAAATGACCGACCCAGAAATGAGGAATGCCACTTGCCACCGGTCTCCACTGGGACACCAAGCCATTGCTTGACTGCAACTTTTTGAGTGTGGCCATCCATCAAATCCCCATCTCCCCAAATTAGAAACAAGGTTATTGTGTGGGACAGCATCAAATGCTTTGCACAAGCCCAGGCAGATGATGTCAGTTGCTCTTCCCTTATCCATCAATGTCAGAAACTCATCATAGAAGGCCACTAAATGTCAGACACAATTTGCCTTTGCCTCTATGCTCTAACGAAGTGTTAAATATGCTCAACAGAGGCATACTTTCACATGAAAATATTTTTACATTTTTCCAGATATTTTCATCACACAGTAAGTTTCACAGAATCTGCAAAAAATTGCAACTTCTCTGGCCTGGAATTAAAAGATGAACTGCAATTATTCTAGTCGCATGCTACCAGCTATTGCAATGCTACAAAAAAAATTAGCGAGCACTTCTTTGGGCAGTGTTGAAAACGGAATAGAATCCACCTTACTTTCTCATAAAGGATTCGTAACCCCAGTAGAAATTAACATATCTGTTCACCAGAGAAAGTATCTGCAGGTGAAAATACAATACACAGTTACCTCTACTGTCATGTTCCAGTGCACAGTCATCACACGTACATCACACACACATTTCTCTTCACAGATCTGTGCTACTGAGGTGTCAGTGGGTGTTTCACACAGTTCTGGTCTCTCTGGGATTCCACCACTGATGAGGTCAGCATTGGACGATGGCACAGGAGAACAGAGCTGTGTCCCTCAGCACCAGTGAGGTGTGAGGGAATGCCAGCAGGCTTTACTCTGTGCATGACTTTCTCTGTTCTAATCACTTGAATTCATCTGACAACATCACCATACCACCAGAACAAGCAATGATCATGCTCCACTTCAGAATGTGGCTTTTGGCCCAGCAAGAATATAGTGAAATTTAAATTCGGAATAGAAAAATCAGGTGGTTTGGGGTTTTTTTGTTTGTTTGTTTGTTTGTTTTTAATGCCATGGCAAATGTACCAGCAGTGCGAGCAAAATTATGTGAAACTTGAGAAAGCAGGGGGAGAGGAAAGGCGGTAATGTAGCTGCAGATGGTGTGACCCTCTGGATGGGCACCACAGCCAGGGAGACTTGAGGCCCGGTGGAGCGGATGGAGAACACACACTGATTTCAGCATGTGGACTGGATCTTAATACAGGCTGAAAAAGGAAACAGGAACCTGTGGAGGGACTGGAAGGAAAGCAATACTCTGCAGCAGGACTCGGCTCTCAGCTAAAAAATACCTTAGCAGCCAGTTTAAGCTTCGTCCATTTTCATGCATTTGCTGATCCATACTCTAGAACATACAGCATCAAAAATTAAACGACAACAGTTGCAGAACACTGGTAACCTGCCCTCATACAAACTGTTACCATAGATGATTTGCAGAAATCCAATTCATTGCTCCTCTTTAAAACCTGCTGCTAGAAGTAAATCCGGTTTTTATAAGAGCCATCTGATAAGTTTTGGAATGCTGCTGGAAACTATTCTAGTTTCCATCCTTCCCTTTCACTGCTCACTCCACTAAGCCAAATTTTCTGTTTGCCATTCTTCACATTATTAGGCAGTGGCAGATGCTATTGCAATAAATTTAATAGCAGCGTAAACACTACAGTCAGCCTTGTACAAACAGCCTTTAATTAACCACATGACTCTAGGAGGACATGGCAAGGAGCGGGAGATCAGATGCTACTAGGGGGACAGAAGAGAGCAGTTTGTGTACACAGAACAATCACTGTGGACAAGACTAGGCAAGGCAGCCTTCAGAAGAGAGAGAAGCACTAGCACAAGGTAAAAATCACTATACTGAAAGCAGAATCATGACTACGTAGAAAGTTTTCTGTTATATTGAGCATTTTGACCGTTGCATAAATGTTGGAGAACATCTGAGATGCAGATGTAGCAAAGGAGACAGAATCAGTGAGCCAACGAAAAATGAGACCAGATGAAGAACTCACTAAAAACATCTTAGCGTGCACCCAGTCCTGCACAGAAACACCGCTGTCCTTAGGGCTTTAATGGATCCAACTCAACATGGCTCATAGTTCCAGATACTGTGGGTTCCTATCCACATCACAACTGATAAGTATTTTAACAAAAAGTCTAAACCATTCAAGGCAGAAAATTAACCATTCGCATTTAAGTGGAAAATACTGATTCATAGCCAAGTTGGAATACCTGCAACATTTCCTCTTTATTCTTTTGACTTAATCATCAAATGTAACTTCTTTTTTTTAAATATTAAAACTGCAAAATTCAATGAAACAATTAAGACCCACGTATAATTAGGCTGAAAAGAAATTAGCTGACTCCATCTCTACAGCTTTTATACACAGGAAAGGATCAAGAAGGAATTGTATGTATTTCACATTATTATATAAGGAAATTATAAAAATATACAAACTAAACAAGGAAAGAAAACAAGAGAGGAAAACAATCAGGCCAATCTTGACTGAAAACACAGAACTTAAAAATCAAATTAACAACTGCCTTCCTACCGTACTTTGCAGTTAAGTCAGGGCAGTTTTCCTTGCCAAAGGTGTACTTAACCATTGTATGGGGAGCTGAAGTCTCTCTTTTACTCACAGAAGACCTTTCTCCTTCCCAGACACCTTCTATGCCACCTTTCAGTGAAAAGGCAGCACGAGAAGAGCAAAGCCTGGCAGCCTTTGCCTAGAAGAAATCTCCCTGGCATTTCTGGTAAGACGGACAGGGATCAGAGCTGCCCAGGAAGGGCTGCTCGCTCGCTGATGACACGCAGAAAACCAGAGCGCCACAGACAAAAGCAGAAGCTCAACACAAGAAGAATCATAAAGCGTGTGTGTTTAATTAGATCTGATGCAAAAAATAGAGGCCTGAAGCTGCAATGTAGCTTGCACAAATTTATGCAGAGCAGCTCTGTCTGTGGCAATGATCCAGAAAATGCCAGGTGCTTCTGCTTACCAGCTGGGAGGGTAGAGGTGACTTAAATTCCCCAATGTGGAAGTTATGGGCTCAGGAGGGACAATCTGACAATCTACTAAAACTGCAGAACAACACAGCCTTTTTCTCACTGCAGTTCAATGTAAATAACGCAGGTTCAAGTTCACGGATGGGTGATGATGGTCAGCTGGCAAAGCCGAGATAAATTGCCCATTTCTTAACAGCTGCATGTTTCTTCTACTCTTTAGAAAAATAAGATGGCTTGTGGGGGAGGAGGTGACAAAACGAAAGGCGAAGAGCAGTAAAGCCTGTATATGGAGACCGAATCACAGCAGGACTGCTACTCTCCAGCTGCAATAGCAAGCACTTATTTTCTCCCTATGGAGCACCGTCATTATTCATCCACCTTAGATGTTCCTGGATTACCTCATATTTTAATTTGTGTGTGAGAGAGAAAAAAAAAAAAAGTTAAACTCGTGTAACACTTTTCAGCTCTTAGGTCCACATTTTAAAAACGGCAAATAGAAGAAAAGATGGGAGAAGAAAAAAGGGGGAGAGGGTTGAAATCCTGCTCTTTCTGTGCCCTTATTTTAAGTCTTACACAGGTTTCGTCTCAAACAAATCTGCTTTGACCTCACACGTAAGGTCTACTCCAGCATTTTTTCCACAGGATTTCACCACACCAGTTTAAGTTTACATGGCAATTACTAACTTGGATTGATTTTTTTTTTTCTGTAACAAGTATATGCCTGATTTGCCAGTTAAAATGTATAGTAACTCATTTCCTGCTGTAAAGCATATATTGGTTTCAAAAGTATACAAATCGTCTGCTGTATTTGCAAAGACTTCTTCACCTCACCTTCACTGCACTCTGTCAAGAGCACAAAAACAGACAACTTCAACCTCACAAACATTAACAATATATATTTAAAATAAGGATATGAACTCAAGATAGCTGGAGGAAACACAAAGCACTGAAATCCGACAGGCTGAATGTGTTCCTAGTGCTCAGTACATGCCATTGCCCTTAATGTAGTGGACAGATACTTGACACCAGGAGCGAATTTAAGCATTTTCACACACCATAGTCATGCATTTTTGTGCCACAACCCGGAAGGCATCTGCATCAATATAATTTATGCAGCTGTATGAGTTTTTAATTCAACTTGATTGCTATTTATGTTATTTTCTGTAATGAAAACTTAATAATTTGAAATGCTGCTGCCAGTTTTCCCCCAAAGACTTATTTCTACCTCTGATGAGAAAGGTTGTGCTGATCAAGTGCTCTCAGTCATACTTACCGAGAATCTAAAATTGAATTAAATTACATACTTGCCATTTATCAAGTTCCTGAGGACCTTGTCTGTATCACATTAGAACTGTAGCATTGCTTAAGTAAGTAGCGTCCAGTGGGTCTTCAACTGTGCCCAGAGCACACTACATCTTCTCATACATCTTCATTTGTTGAAAGAGCCCACAATTATGTGCTTTATTAATCAATTTATTAAACCATGAAAAAGAATCAGTACTCTGCTCTCTGCACAGGCACAAAATCACTGGCCATAGAGACCAATTGAATTGTAACAACGCTCCCTGCAACCAATCAATGGACTCATCATTCTCTGAGAGCTGTAAGAAAATCCAGCTTTGGGGATGAGAAGGCAGGTGGGGAATTTTCCCTTAATCAGCAGACCATACTCCTTTCATCCTTCTGTTGAATAAGTGAAGTACCCTCAGAAAGAAGCCACATATGACATCTTTCTCTCTTCTACAGAATGTTTTTAAAGAGAGAATCCAGCTTTACTTGAACTTTTAATTTTTAACTACAAAAATTTCTAACTAGTAGCCAGAACTCAACTTGCTTTTGCATTACTGAAGCAGTGAAATCCCATCCCGGCGTAACGAGATATGGTATGCGTAATATTGGCTCAGACTTGTGCCAGCCTAGTTCTTAATGACTTCAGTCCTTGCCTGACATGTCTACTTAGGAATGGTCACATCAGCACAATGAACTGAGACCCAGAAGCAGCACATGTATCTCACACATGGGCTGACTTGTCCAGTGCTTTGGGTCGGACTCACTGGCTCTAAAGCCTCTTCTAACAGCTGTGTGTGAATACAAGTGAAGTAAAAGAACGGATGAAAACTTCACAGAGAATTAGATTAAACAAAACCAGAAACCCCTTGTATAAGGAGGATGGACTATGAGTTAGGGGACTGGTTAATTTCTTTCTGCACAGGTCTTCCATGCCACCCTGGATCTCACATTCTCTTTGCTGCAGATACTCAACGTTTTAGTGGCCAGCTCAGCCCAAACCATGACAATAATGCAAACAACAATCCTTTTACTCTTAAAAACAGTTTCTTACAACTCTCTCCTTAGTGCCCAACACAAAGGGCTCTATGAAAAAAAAACAAA
This sequence comes from Gallinago jamesoni, assembly GCA_025769975.1. NCBI lineage: Eukaryota > Metazoa > Chordata > Aves > Charadriiformes > Scolopacidae > Gallinago > Gallinago jamesoni. Next base: position 3,197,470 of record JAOQGH010000006.1, read on the forward strand.
CAAAACCATTCTCATATGATGGGTGCTGAAATGAAAACAAGCATTCTAAATCTTTGCCAGCCCTGGAAGAAAGAGAGAAATATCTGCAAGAATGCAAGGATAGGTGGTTCTTGGCAAGTCATTTAGAAGACTAATTCAGATTTGGTGCAATATTGTATTCATTTTTCTTGCTACTTTGTAGCAGAGAAAATGGCATATTTACAACACACATAGTATCTCTTACAAACTGCCACTTCAAATGAAGTAAGTTACCAAGCAACGTGAGGCCTTGATACCACTGTTAAGAGCAAATGCAAAAGAGAATTATTTTCTTCTTTCATTATCTATTTAACAACTGTAAATATACTGTGTGTATTGTGTTTACCTGTCACTTAAATACTATCAAAATAAAACCTTCTCATGGTAGGTAATCAAAGAAGTTTGTGACTCAGATAAATATGACTTTGATATATCTGTATACTAAAGCATACCTGCTCACAGCTATCCTCAGGATTGTCTACATGTAGCAAAACAATAAAGAAGAGCCTCCTGAAAAGGGTCTTAAAATGGACAAATCCAACAAATTCTTTAAAAGGTTAGATTAATTAACAAGCACCATTGTACATGAGCCCCACCAATGGATAAGGAAGTCAAGTCCTTCTCTCTCACTGAAGTCAATGAGGTCATTTTAGTTTTCAAACAACTAGGCAATTTAGGAACCAAAGTAACAATTAAAGGAAGACTGCTTAGACTTTCGTCCTATGTCCCAGATTCTTACTGGTGTATTAGTGCCCATTTTCCAGTCATTTCAGTGACATGTAGCTACCAAAATGTTTACCTAAAATGGCCTCAAATACTCCTGAAAGTATGCGTCCCCTTGAGAAGTCCAGATAATGATTTGTTGACTTTAGGGAGCAAAATAACCCGGTGACAATGACCAACACATCTCATGTATGTTGAGCACAGGACACATGTAATGCATAAGTTGTGGTCTTGTACTATATCTCACAGGTGTTGAGCTGAGTCCAATATTGACTTCCCACTGAAGTCAATAAATTTGTATTATCTGGCCTGGCAGAGAAGAAGTCTCCTGAAAGAGATCATTATGATTCATTTCACAGCTCTAAAATACTACTTACATGTCTGTGTGAATCTTTTAACTATGGGACACTGTAAAAAGTATTTCTATTGAGTATTTACATGATATCTGACAACTGATCGCTTCAGTACTCAGATTTTCTTGTTCACTTTAAATTAGTATGTAAGGCAAGCTAAACATTACCTTGATTTTCTTCCAGCTTCCCAATTGTTTCTATCTGCTCAACAAGGTCGTTTGAGTTCCACTGGCTCATGCCTATGAGAATGGCACTTTTTCCTTCCACCATCTCTTCTATAGGAAGAAAAAGGAGAACAGAACAAATTGCAGTGACAAACAGGAGAAAAAAAAGACAGGGCGAGAACCAGCAATTGAGAGAGAAATAAACACTCATCATGGTCTCTAATAGGAACAGCTAACAAGTTAGCATATGCAGGAAAACTTCTTTCTTACTGATATGCCCTACAGCATACCTATATGCTTCATAGATTGTGAGCAGGAAAACCACAGAAAAGAGAGGACTGACCAAATTTTTGCTCTTACCTTGAGCTGTCACTTAAAAACAAAGTTTATAATGTCACTTTGAGTGTTTAATATAATATAATATAATAACAGAATTAATCAGAATTCTTTCCCGTTCTTGGAAATCTTTTTTTTTTTTTTTCTCTTTTACTTCAGATTATTCAAAAGGCGGAGCAGAGGGAAGAATGGACACAGAGAGTTTTCAAGCATGTTTTTTTCCCCCTTTTATCAAAGCCACCTGTGTTACACAAAGCTTTAAATTTTCATCCAGGGACACGGAGACATAATGGAATGGCACCAAGCCCACAGCCCAGAGAACAATCTCTTTTACTGGGATCCCATCTAGGGGGAGTGGGTGGGAAAAGCTGAAAGCACAAAACACGAACTGTAGATACTCTCTGTCTCTTAAAAACAAACAAACAAAATAAAAAAATAAAAAAAATAAACAGGCCTAGAAGGTATTGGAAAGCATTTTCCTTCAAATTAACAGCTGTTTGGCAAGAAGGTTGCATTAGTCCTTTCTGAATAAATTTACTAAAAGCATTTCAGCCCGGCTATATATAGTCCAGAATGGTCTTGGTACCTAAGGTGAGTGCACAGAAAAAGGAAAGTGGGGAAAGAATCCACTCTGAATTTTGTTATGACTTTCAACCTCAAGCAAGCATCATCAATGAATGGGAAAAAGAAAATATTACAGATAAAAGGTACTCTACTTCCTCACCAGACTGTATACAAAAATGTCAAATCTCCGCTTTACTTTTTCTAGCACAAAATAGATTATGACATCTAGATTATCACATCTCTATAGTCAGTTATTTAAAGAGGCCCAGAAAGCGTCAGGAGCAGGAAGGAGCTGCTGGCTCCTGCCCCCCTGGGAAGGCACAAGGACCAAAATCTGTGAGGCACTGGCTGCAGCACGGGATGTAGGTCAAACTATTTTTCATAATGCAAACCAAGATAGAATCCAGGGTGTTCCAATTTGACAGGCAGTCCTGACCTCCATAAACAATCTACATTTTCAAACACAATTCCACTTCACAGCACTGGAATCTTCTCTTACTACTCTGTCCCTCTCTGGCAAACTGCAATGTCACAACATACATTAAAAGAAACAGCCACGTCAGCCTCAGGGGTTAAAATATCAAAAATACTACACAATAGTGTGTGCGTGTATTATGCATGTAACCAGAACACTTGTACTGCAGGGAGGCTTTGAGAAGCAGGAACTCGCCCTAGGACAGAGGTGTCTCTTTTTGGCAGAGCTCCCACCTCATGCCCAACTCCAGCACTCGCAGCCTCCCCCAGCCCCTGCCACGCACATCAGCCCAAAAACGAACAGACCATGCCCTCTGTGCCCAAACTGTACCAAAACTGGGATTCTTGAGATTTCCTGATACTTTGCCCTGAAAGCCACAAATTCACTGAAGTCTTTCACCATCGAGTCATTGGACCGTTTTGTTTCCTGGCTACGATGGTGTCTGCTCACAGACCAGCAACGTGAAAACAAACCAACCGCTGGCATTACAGAGGAGCTCTCTGTGCACATGCAATTCATATTGAAAAAATACCATTCAAGGAACTATAAGCATCACATCTATGTCAGTTATGTATAGTTCTTTTTGTGGCAATTGCTCCTACTTTGCTTATTGTTAACTCACAAAATTTTGTTAACCTTCATTGGGTTTGATGGGCACTATCACAATCAAATTAACAAGATGGTAGTGCTTCAAATGGTTTAATTTAAAGTTTTCTGATGGTTTATACTTTTCTTGTTTATTTAAAAAACACAGTTGTGGATGCTTGTGATTGTTTTACAGGGTGATAACAGTTTTCTTCTGTAAAAGGCTTTCTTCTTCCATGTAAACATGGAAGCATGCCTCAATCCTGCTACAACTGAGAACTTTCTGCCTAATGACTGCACGCCACCTGGAAAGCAAGATACAAAGTAAAGCCGGGCAAAATAAAACAGTAAAATATTACTCCTCCCTTTCTCTAGGGATTTCACTAAATTAAGTAGCCAGCCAGGGCAGAAGAATCTACAGTCAAAACACATACAGCTGCTCCATCTCAAACACAGGGGCTCTACTCTCTGTTTACAAGGCTATTACAGCCAGAAATTTCTTTGAGGAACTGGGGTTTGACCCCAGCTGTTTTTCAGAATGTAAAAGCAGCTCACTAATGTTATGTGTTAATTGTGCTCACTGCTGTGCCCTCTGCCTCCTACTCCAGGCTGTCTCTGAAGTGCAAATCACACAGGGGTATATGTACAGTCTGGGACAGCTTCCAAATTCTCCCATAAAGAAACACAGTGCTCAGCTCCAGCTGCTCTGCGTGGAAAGCCCTTTCAGCTGCAAGAGTATCAAGCACCGATGAAGCACTCGGTACAAGTAACAGAGAATGGGTGAGAAATACAGGTAAGAAACATGACGGGAAGCATAATGCTGGAGACAGAATAACAGTCCAGGAGGTGAAGGCCACAGTCTCTCTCCTGGCCAGGTTCTCCTACCTCCAGCCCAAACTCCTCTGGTGCCATGTTTACCCACTGATAATGCCAATGACTTTAGCCCACACATATGCTTTCCTCTACCAAAGATACATGCTCCCTCATCACCCAGTAGCAAGTCGAACTTAAGCACAATGGTCATCACCTTATTTAATACCACGCTTTCTCCCTACAGTGACAGCTTTTCACAGTGCCAAACAGGTTCACTTCACTGAGTCTCTGCAACTCAGAGCAGCATCTTCAACACCAGTCTTCACGTGTGTCACAGGGCATTGCTTTTCTCACATTACACTTCATCGACTTACAATTCTGCCATAGCTAAAGCCCGTTCCCAAAAGAGCAGAATTCCTCCTGACCTGCAAAGCCAAATCAAGCTTGGAGACCTGATCAGCAAGAATATAGAAAGCTTTTCTGTACTGGTGAATTAATTTATTGCTTACGAGTTCTCTCAGTGCAAGGAGACTTTCATAGACTGAGATGGATCTCAAGGGCATAGATTTTCATGAGACATGACACAAATACCTTGAGATTTTAGTTTTGCCTCCAAAAGACAAGATGACTAGCTGCCACTCTTATGATTAAAAAAGTAAATAAAATCTGTATCTACACACATACGCCACACACAGCCTCTCCCCAAAATCTCAGTTATACATCCACATTATCTTTGTACCTACGACAATTTACAGCACTCATAATCTGATGTTAAATTCCCAAAATAATGAAGCATCCACCTGGGGAAAGAAAAAACCTCTAGGTGCAAGGATCATCTGAGTACCAGCTGCAGTATTGGTGTGCCCGCCCACAACAATAAAGATTACAAGGGACAAATCAGCTTATAACATCCATATTTCTTTCTCTGTGCAGACAGCTGGAACATCCCTGTAGTAAAAGCCTCTTTCAGATAAGATAGCCATTTGGTTCAGAACAAGGAGAAAATAATCAGTGCTCAGCAATGTATTTTCTGAAACATGCATTCATGTGCATGGACACACACAGTACTCACAGCTCTTCACTCAGAGCTCAAATTCCTCTTCAAAGGGAGACAGGTTGCCAAATCCCAGCTCAGAAGTGCAGATGTGAGCTGATTTCAGGCTGGGCATGAGCTGGCATTGTGACATCAGACAACACATAGTCTGGCTTTGTGCTGCCTCAGCCTACCTATACATTTTATAGGTATAAATACCTATAAATTTTTTGAAAACCCTCTTGTTTATTTACCTTTCTGGGTCACTTATTTCTTTATTCTCCTGTAGATCACTCCTTGTTTCTCAGACATAGAACCCTCTAGAGCAGACAAGTAGTTCTTACTGTATGACTAGTTGTCCAGGAACAGGGAAGAAAAACGGTATTTGATGCACATCTCATGCTTCAGCCTTTGAAAAGGCTCTTAACTGAATACATATCTTACTACAGGCAACAAATGAGGAAATTTTGTTCCCCACAATGTACTCGGGTGTTGTTTTTTTAAAACTAAACAAACAAAAAACCACCAAAAAATCAACCAACCAACCAACGGCATATCTTTTCCAATGAAGTCAGGAAGAACATCTGTACCTCCTTCTGCACAGTGGCTGTAGCATGTTTGTACAGCCAGGGACTCTTTCCTAGCTGTGGTAAATCAAGAGGATACAAGCATGTTTCTGAAAGACCACAAAGTCCATAGTCAATTTCACAGAGATAGAAGGATCCATTAAATCATTTCTGCAGACTTACTGAACAAGCCATATCAAATAGTTTCGTCCTGCTATCACTGATCAACCAAGCACAAATCATTTGACTTTCATAAAAAAAAATATTATACCAATATCTGTCTCCATTTAGAACTGCCTCATTTCAATGAACAGTTATAGTGTTCTAGGTGAGGCTAGAATTTTGTGCCAAGTTTTCAAATTCCATTTTATTTTGAAAGTTTATCCTTCCCTGTTTGATTGAGGCTGTTCCCTACTGGGGGCAGGAGGGGCTGCTTAAAAAAAAAATATCTTAGTGTCATGGAAGCAGCTTGTCTTCCAAGTTTAAAGTTGTCATAAGTTTTATAGTTACAGTAGGCAATTTAGAGAAAGGAAAGTGGAGAATAAGTAGTTTGCAACAAAAATCCAAAGGACATTCAACAAGTTTATTCCCTCACACTTCACTGCTGACTTCCAGGTAATATCAGGACATAAGGACACCTCAGTCTGACCTCAGTAGCCTACATTATGAAAGATCATACCGTTGGATTTCTGCTACACTAGTAGCAGAAATAATCCCCCCTTGCTCGTTCTGCTCTTCAGAAAAACAAATGAAAGATCAGAAAAGCATTAGATTTCGCTCCTACAAACAAAACCAAAACCAAAGCTCCCATCTCCCACTGTGGGAGGTTGCGTGTGCACACAACCTACAAATTTTACTCCCACCCCAGAACAAAACACGTAAAACATGTTAAAGAGCATGCCAAGATTCAGGGTCTCATCAGATGTTGTAGGGAACATTGCATTTTGGATTCACCCGATTAAATCCACAAGCAGAGTTTCCTGTCCCTTGAGTCACAGTTTTGACAGAGTGGAAAATCTAGGCCATTGGTTTTAAAAGTTGGACATCAATAACACAGAGAGTCATGTCCTTCATCAGGAACTGTAAACAAGAGTACTCATAACTGTAACATCACGCGCTACCTGACCTGTAAGCAAGCTGGGCCCAAGAGACCCCATGAAGGTCTGCACTCTTGTATTTACGCTTCTTCTGGTGTCAGATCCAGCTCACAGCAGCTCACTCATCTGCCCCAGCTCTTCACCCACCTCCTGTAAACTTAACTCCATTCACAAATCCTTGAGAACTCCATTCACAAATCCTTGAGAGAAGATCTTATGACTTTGTTTCTGATTTCATTCTGATGAGGGCATTGTTGTCAGTTCACCCCTAAAAGAGCTTAGTGACTTGCTGCAAAATTGGGGAAAGAATGGAGAGGGGAAGACAAAAACGTATACTGACCTCGCGCATCAAAGAATTCATCATCAGAGCTCTCCACGGAGTCTTTGAGGACGTTCTGCATGTGCCACTGAGCTCCACTGAATTGCCGCTGGCCAGCTGGAAATACAAAGACTCACATTAACTCACAAGAATGCTCACCTCTGCTCTAGGCTTAAAGAAAAAAAAATTAATAAAAATTTTGTGTAGATGGCTCAGTATGATCAGTTTGGTCAGCACACATACTTTAATCTCAACAGTCAGGTTGAGTTCTCAGGATGGCATAAAAATTATACCTTTTCCTTCCACCTAACCAAAGTGATTAAACAAGTTCTTGTTAAAGATAATCTAATGCAGTGACTTGAAAAGATACATTCTTCCCTGTTGAATTCACTGGGCTGCTTAATTCCAACACTCACACTGTACATTGTTTCTAAGACATGAAGCAGCATTTCCCCAGGACATTGCAGTCGCTCCCATTTAAATTCAATTTCACTTTTAAAAGAAGTGCCATCCTATTTAGCTCACAGATTTACAGACAAACTACAGAGTTCTCACTCACTGATCTGTTTTCATCAGCTTTGTTTGTCTGGAGCCTGGGGCTTTCATTTGAAGCTTGCCATTTGAAGCAAGGAAGGCAAAACCCTGTTAGATTAGGTACAGTAACAGATATAGCCATGACACATCAGATGTTCTCAATGGATTATTATACTCAAACTAATTTGTAATTAGTAAACCAGACCTGCCTAACTATATCAGTTCTCCTTATATCTACAGCAACCTGTCACTAGAAAATAGTAGTGAAATATATTCCTTATATTTATAATAAAGTCTCCTCCAAATCAACAGGCAACCAGGGATCAAATTCACCATATCCATAGCAAGACTACAGCTGTTGTAGAAAGGACCTTTGTTACCAAACAGAAGAGTATCCTTGGTTTTATTAATTTCTCCAAATGATGACATCAGACCTGAAATCTAATATCCTGAGGCCCTGCCCAAAAAAGCATTCTCCTCCTCCTGGCAGTAAAAATAAACTCAACCAGAAGCATCCTTCTACATTATGCTGGGGGAAACATGCCACTAGGTCACAGCATTTTGCTCTACTTTTACTTCATCTATAGCTGAATTAATCAGAAATATAAATGAAAGGTAGCAGGAGGAAGCAGATTTTAGCTGGCCAAGAAGAGAGTAAAAATAATAATCAGTTAATTGCATTTTAATAGCTTAAAAAAACACCCTGCCCCCCATACCATTAAAATTAATTTATTAAGGAGTCAGTGTTAATTACAAGAGTACTGTGTTATTGGGAATGTGTCCAGTGGTGTTTGGCAGCTAACAGAGGATGCATACAGATCATTACAGTAACTGTTACAGATTTCTGGAACCTTTTACTAACGACAGGGGACAGCAAACTGAGTTATTCCTTACCAAACAACACCTTGCTGTTTCTCCATTCAAATATAAATATCCTAAAAGTTATCACTATAGTCGGCAATATAGTGGTAGAAAGAACACATTTCCGAACTTCTAATGAAGAAAAGTTAATACTTGAAAGAGCAGGAATTCCAAAATTTCAAAGCATGAGAATAGGAAGCACCACAAAAAAGCCAGAGTGACAGATGGGAAAGGGAGAATTTGCAAAATTCAGTCTTCGGATAAGAGCTCATACACTACAAAAAAGCAGAAGGAAGGAATAATCTGCCTCACCTTCAGAGCTGCTTTGAAAAGTGAAATATAATATTATTACTCTGAATAAAAATTCTTGAGTAAACTACTCTTTCTCAGCTTATCTAGAGTATTAGATTTCCTGATCACAGGTGTTCAGAACTATGAGCAGAAAGAAGCAAGGCAGTAAACCAGGAAATTTATGAAGAACCTATAAAAGAGAGACAGGTCCACAGAACATGAGAACAAGTGTGAGACAGAGAGAATGATGAAAAGGCAAAGGACCACCTCGAACATCTCAAGAGTATTCAGACTGTCCCTTGGGAAAAAAGCAGCTCCCTACTCAAGAGACTCTGGTCCACCAAGTATCTGTGACTGAAGCTGGATTTCTGTGCATTTTGGTGAATGTTTATTAAACCACAGGAATATTCAAACTAAGACATAAAGAATTCATTAGTAACACAGAGTTAATGCCTTTTGGGGTCCTATAGATGCAGACAATCCCATACTGAACATAAATTTCACACTGAGAAAACTCTGCTCAGATTTTCCAGACCAGATGTCTGTACTGATGATAGTTCTTCCATGGCTGAAAACTGAGGAGTGTGGTTTTCATATATTTTAAGCATTCAGTGACTCCAAAAGAAGCCAGAGGGCTACACTTGCAGAAACAAAGAAACAAAAATGTCCTTTTACAGCAGCAGGTAATTTGTTTTGATGAGACATTTAGGGACCTGACTTTTAGAAGTTAGTTTCTCTGCACTTTTTATAGCCATATAACTGTATGCCTCTCGTCAGGCACCACAGATGCAGGTATCCAAAGCCAGCAAACACTGGGAAAAAGAACAACAAACCAGAAGAACAAACAAAGAAAAACAAACCAGAAGAAACAAGTATCTGGCATTTTGAATAACTATTTGCAGGATTTGACTTACTGTGATTTTAAAGATTACCCAATTTTTGTTACATTGGTCAGCTATGTCTTCTATGGATTGGTGAAGTCCCATTCAATGTGGTCTTGGGCTTCCATAATTCTCCAGTAAAAGCTTAAGATTTAAACCAGAAGGAGCCATTCATTCTTCCTTCCTTTTCTTCTCAGCCTTTCCTGATATCTAGTCCCCTTGCTAAATCCGCAGTTACAGGCTAATCCAACACCAATACGCAGACCAGTTCCTGCCATTTCATGGTATTTGCTTTCTCACCTCCGTTTTCATTTGGTGCCTCTGCTGAAGACAGACACTTCTCCTGGGAAGAAGCTCTCTGTTACCCTTTGTTTTTACCTAACAGATTTTGAGACATTACTATCATAAAGGCAGCAAATAGCATCAAAACCACTACAAAAATCACCGAAGAGTAAGGGAGTTTAGCATCCGTATGATTCACTGATTTGTATCTGATAACAAAAGCATTTTCAGCATGGTTTTCTCAATCAAATAAAAATTCTTTCAGATCAAGACATTTATGACTGTGCTCCACTTCTGCATACCAGAATTGAACTAGAATTTAGAATTAAAGAATTCAGAATTTAAGCTATTTATTAAGGAAGTCTAGCACCAATTTTTTTTTTTTTAATTTAAGAATAAATAAATAAATCCCCATGTTTCATTCCAGATAATTTCAGATGGATTGTGAAAATAATCTGATCTGCATTTGAGTGGAACTGGAATTGACAAAGAACTCTTGCAAAAAAAATTATATAAATCTCAAGAGAACAACAGACAAAATCCAAATAAACCCAGTCTTGGTATAAAACTTATTTTTTTAAGGACTGTATTCATTACTTGACATTTTGGCTGTCAAACTCAGGTTTGGAGCACAAAATACCCCAAGAAGATAGACGTCAATGATGCGTGACTTCCCAAGGCCAGCCTACTAATAGTAATTACAGAACACAGCTGACTACTTTTAAATCCCTAGTGTGCAGAAAACTGGTTCCTACTGAAGCCATGTTTGACAGTCTTACAAGAGCCAGAATGCTAAACAAAAGCTTAAAAAAGTATGGTTCTTCTGACTGAAAGAGTGGTACTAGTAAGTGTTCATTTCACATTTTCACCTCTTTTTTTTACCTCTTTTTATTTCTGTTTAAGAAAACCTCTGTTACAATATTCAAGGTTTTTAAAGGTTGCAATCTTTTAAGCTATCGTGGCCAATATGGAAGAGTCATTTCAAGCTTTTACTTACCACAGTAACATGCATATTTAAATTGTTTGTTAAAAAACATCACTGCAAAAGCCCCCACCACCAGGCACTAGGATCACATTTGGTACTGTATTTTTTTTGGTCACACATCCACTTGAAAAACTCTCCAATTATACTTACTGTATCAGGTGAATGTGTGATTCATTGAAGACTCATTCCTCACTATGATTATCATTTGTTTGCTATGATTCATTGATACAGTAGAGTACTGTTTAAATACTGTAACAGCCAACACTTTTCCTATATTCCCAGTTCCCTTAAAAATACAGATAAATTTGTACCCATTTTGACAAAAAGATGATCCTCACCCTGCGCTGTTTCCAGACCAAAATAAGAACCAATAAAGACCAGTCGGACAATTGTGTGCACACTGGTGTTTGCAAGCGTGTGGATCAGAAGCCTTGTGACAGGAAGGAAGCGTCCTAGAGACACCGTGGTGAGATTTGTCTTCACAACCAAAATCCGGGTAGAAGTTTCACCTTTAAACAGTAAACACATGTATAGACTTAAGCCTTGCAAACGTAGTGAGAAACAACTGCAACTCCTCTCCACTCCAGTGCTCTGCCTTCCAACTACTTATTATCCACATAAGACTAAGGCAAATACCTGCAGCATTCAATGAGGCTAACAGCACCAAATCTGCCTTCTGGCACAGCTTCACTGGGGTCAACAGTTATCTTATCAGGGATCCATTTGTACAGGTGAAGTCAGCGTACCAAATGAGTTTAAGTGTCTGCCTCCAAGCCCAAAATGATGAGCTTGGAGCAACCATGATGATGCCATACTCCTGTATCCGCCTCCTGTAAGTAACTCTGGACATTCATTCAGGTGTTTAAACAATGATTCAGAAATCTGGCTACAGCATCACTTCACAGGAAAACCCCTGGGCAAACTCAGGTTAAAAGAAATATGTAGATAGTCTCAGTGCATATGGAGTGCAACCATGTACTTTCACTTCATGTCCTTTTACTCATCATTTTAGGATTCAAAACACCATGAGCATCTTCATAACCAACACCATTCTAGTGTTACTTAATCTGGACTAAGTACGATGAATAACGTAAAGTTGAAGGAACTTCTGCCTGAATAAGAGCCTAAAGGGCCTTGCAGGTATTGTTGCTTTTTTTGCCAGAATAAAAAGCTTTCTATTTTAGCCACCAGAATTTGCTGGGAAGGATGGAAGTAAGAAGGCTATATAAATATGAAATTTTAAAAACTTCACAAGAAGAAAACAGCAGCTCCCTGGAGAAGCACTGCCACTAGCCTGGCTGGAAATAAGTAACAACACTGGCCCCGTAAAGAAAGCTCATGCTTCCAGTGACCTTGGTGTTGGATGCAGACTGTGAAGGGAGGGCAGCAAGAAGCGTCACAGATCTCCAGGCATAAATTCTGGCTACAAGAAAAGCCCCTGGGAACATCAATTTTATTGTACCGTACTAGGAATGCTTCTAGATTTAGAAGCAGTTTAAGCAGCCCCGGTCAGGAACACAAGTCTGCGTAAGCTCACTGCAGCAGTTCTCCACATCTACGTTTATTTGCTGGCTGGGCTGCATTGCATTGCCCTCATACATTAGTCTTACTGAGTCTGCTTCCTTCTGTGCCAACAGATTAGCATTAGCCACCTTAATAGGACTATATTAACATTTCTTGATTGCATTAAACACTGGCATTGCCTGGACTTCCTGATTTGATTTGCAGTGTCAACTGCTGCATATTTTATTTTATTATTTTGTTTCAGAGGCCAGAAAGACCAGCCATACTTCAAAATATAAGCAAACTCCTCAGTAACAACACTTGATGCTTCTATGTCAGCAAACTTTATCAGATTTGTTGACTGATTCTTAGTGGGCAGATTTCAGTGGTGGGGGTTTTTTTGCAAGCAGGGCAGCAACTTACACTTTATTTCAGTTGTTAGCATCACAATTTCCACGGACAGAAGGGGAAACCATGTAAAAATGTAATGCCTTTAACAAAAATTCAGTATATCACTGCTTTGCCAGACACAGCAGTTGAAGCAGAAGCACGTGCAGTAGTTCCCACAATCATGAGGCAGCACGACAGACAGACAGCAGGACACACAGGGAATGTCTCCAAGTGCCAGAAGGAGAGTTCACAGAAATACACAGATGCTTTTCTTCTAGGAGAAGCAGAAGCAACATTTCCTACTGAAACCGTTTTCTTCTGCAGGTGGCTACACTCACCCACCTCGGAGGGAGCTGGCTGGAGCTGCCTGGGTGCACAGCCATGGAAACAGTGCAGAGAAGGCAGGAGCAGAGCCGCCTTGCAGCACCATACACAGAAACTGAATTCTCTAGTTAGGCTAGCACTAACTGTAATTAATATTAATTATAATTAAGATTACAATCAGTGTTTTTCTTCTGTAAAAGTCTTGCTTTTTTTCTTCAACAAAAAAAAGCTGGAAATCCATTGGTACTTTCCCGCAGCTGTGATCTGAGGGTACGAGATGAGGCAATGCGATGCACAAGTACAATGCAATTTTGAACAGCACTCTCTTCATTTTCCTGCACTAAATCATTTCACATTTTAATTTTTCTGTGGCTGATGCTATCACACATCTGCATGAAGACAACTCTTCCAAGACCTACAGAAAACAATTTTGCATATCATGGATATTCTAGGTCTGGGTTTGTGACTCACCATACTTCACCATACATCCCAACTTTGTAGGAGGTCTCATTATGTAACTTGCTAATTAAAAGCAAAGTCACTTCTGAATGTTGTTGAAAAAGAATCAGCTGAACTAAGATTTTCAGATTTATAATATGCTCATTAGCCAATTTACCCACATTAGATATTGAGTTCTTTATTAATCTTAGTAATCAGATCTTAGTAATAAGGATCACAACTGAAACCTACATCCTGTGCAGCAGGAGCTCCCATAAGGGCAAGAGCTGCAGAGACAACCAGTTGCATCCTCTTATGACAAGCAGTAAAAGAGCTGACTGACCCCACACTTGAACAAGCATCTAAACTCATCCCTGAAGAGTGCTCAGCCTCTCTGACCCTCATTTACAAAACAGTAAAATAAATAAAAAGAAGCTAACAAAATCCTCTTCCCAGGATCATCCAGGATCTTACTTGACTAAGAACTGCTACAGAAATAGTTCCATGTCCTATTATATGACACTTGTACTTCAGGGTGAGGGCAAGTCAGACTGCATCTCAGTAGATGTCACCCGAGTTTAGATGCAAAGCAAATTCCATCCTTGGTGTTCAGTGACCATACACAGTTCCAGCAAACTGCAGAAGAAGTAGTTCCCACTCATGTATCAGCAGCTTCTAATGCTATCCATCCAAGGAAGAAGAAAAAACCCACTATGATCATGCAATCTCTGATATGTTCCACCAGTAAACCTAAGGAGCAGAACAACCACAGGAAAGGCTGATTCCACTTTCACCCACAAACAGCAGCAGAGCTCATTTTCTCATAGTTTCATGAGCAAATTATTCTGCTGAAATCACCTGTAGTTGAAATGTGTAAACAACAGAAGAATCTGGTCTAGTTTCTCTTGGTCAGGAGGCATAAACCCAAATTCTTTCCAAAAGCACTTTTTTTTTTTTAAAAAAAAATGTGACAAACTGGCAGTGATATGACAATTAAGCAGTGCACTTCATTGCATGTGATCTGAAAAACACAAGAGGAATTAAAGTGACCTTACTGGTCTATATCCAACATTCTCAGAACTAAGGAAGCAGAAAAACAGACAAGTGAAGCAAGGCCTAAGATGATCTGAAAAGGACTATAAGAAACCACAGTCTTCCTCTGAAAGTTGAATGGCTAGTGCTGCCGAGTTCTGACTTTAATTTAACCACTTGCCTACATAATTTTAAAAGGCCTTGTGTACAAAACCCACTCATCCTATAAGTCCCAAACATCCTAATGCAGAAAGTCTCACCGCTGTCACTCAGTAACTCCACACAGTACCAGAAATGCTGGTTCAATATCACTTATTATGTAGGGACTGTATTTAGAATGCCTATCAAGTCAGGAAAAAGAAAAGGCATTTATAAAGCCTACAGAAGAGCCAGAGAGGGACTCTTTGTCGGGAAGTGTAGTGACAGTACAAGGGGCAAGAGTTTTAAATTGGAACAGGGGAGATTTAGATTGGATACCAGAAAGAAATTCTTTACTGTGAGGGTGGTGAGGCACTGGAACAGGTTGCCCAGAGAAGTTGTGGATGCCCCATTCCTGGAGAGGTTCAAGGCCAGGCTGAATGGGGCTTTCAGTAACCTGCTCTGGTGGGAGGTGTCCCTGCCCAGGGCAGGGGGGTTGGAACCTGATGATCTTTAAGGTCCCTTTCAACTCTAACCATGCTATGATTCTATGATTTGTTCCATTCTGGCAACTGGCAACACCTCGGACGTGGGATAAAGCCATGCTGTACACAGGTGGCCTCAGCTCCATAGCTGCCACACATGGGGAGATGAAGTGTGTGCGGGGGACAGTAATAGCTTCTGTAAAAAGGAAGGAACGTACATTTGCCGGCAGAAATGATGTCCTCTAGTGGACAGCACACTTGACCAAGATACAGGGCTCTGCCACTGGATCTAATGGGTTGAAAAGTCATTTTACAAATGCCCTAGGCAAGAAGCCTAGCCCTGCTGTGAAACCACGGCCATGTTACCCTTTCTCACTGGCTCAGCCTGCTCCTCAGCTTGAATAAGCTTTTTACAAACACCAACTGCAGCTTAAAAAGAAAACCGTGGCACAAGCCATTGCTGTTTGCAGCAGAACTTCACCAGCAGGATCAGCGCAAACACTTTGGGAATCAAATAGCAGTGATTTTATACCCAAACCACGTTTGTGAGGGGCACAGTCCAGAAGCGTCACTTTAAGAATCACCCCAGCATCTCCTAAAGGATTTTCTCTCCTTAACAAGGCGTGAATCAATGGTTAACTTGTCAGGCAAACAGGATAGACGGAAAGAAAGCAGGCAGACCTGAATGCCAGCCATGGCAGCCCCTTGTGCACCGGCAGTGTCACTAATGAACCAGTGTCACTAATGAACAAGGCCCAACAGAGCTCCCAGGCTGAGGCGTGCCAGTACCTGACCCTGCAGGAAGATGCCCTCCTGCAGGCTGGGATGAGAACAGCAGCTACTGTTGGACCCGATCACAGCAGTGGGCTTTCCTGAAAAATTATTCAATGGCATTGACGTCACTGTCATACTATCACAGATGTAGAGCTTTGCAGCAGCCCCAGCAGTTTGCTACACCCTTTGCTTGCTAATAAGCGTTTGCCGATCCAGCCTCAACACAAGCATGTGCCACGGATGGGAGACCATAGAAAAACACTCCCAAATACTACTACCACACCAACCCAGTTAGCAAAGACAAAATAGCACACAATGTTCTCATAGCTACTGAAAACTCATTTACATAGCAAAGTATTGAAGGTTGACTTAATCTCAATAAATAAATTAAAAAAAAAAATCAAAAATAAACTCTGTTGCACAGATTAAAACATTTCCACTTGTCAAAACTTGTTTTAGAACTGTGACCATTTTGAATTCAGAGAAGGTTTTCCTAATAAAATGAAAAATGTACAAGTCATTTTTGCATTTGGAAAGAGGTGCTGGGTAGAAAGAATGACCTTTGCTGGTGCCATTGACTGTTGTTGCATAATAATACTTCTTTCTGTTCTGCTGGTTTCAGATGCTTCCTGCCTACCCATTAAGTGATTTAACTGAGCTACCCACACAGTGTTACCTAATGACTACACAGTGAAGACTAACCAGAGGCCAAAATTACCCACTGTTATTTTCTAGTTATGTTTTATTTCTTCTTTGGCAAATGTAAAACTGAAGGTGTACTTTGAAAAGACGGGAATTTAACTACTGGAGGCACTCCTCAGACTCAGAAGCTCAGGCAAAACGGAGCTGCTGATCCTCCCCATAACTATTGTGGAGTGAAAACTGAAGTATGCTCAGAGTAAGCCTTCACCTGAGCACTGGCCACCAGAAAAGGACCATACACACCATTACTGCCAGTGGGGCCACACAGAACTCATCCAAAGTCACGCTATGAATCTGCAGCAGAGAGCAAAACTGAAATGAAATGGCTGAAACTGCAATGAAATCCATTGCGAGTGGAAGGGACCGGGGGGAGTGCGAGGCCTACAGAAGTGTGAGGCCGAAGGGGACAAGATGAGGCCAAAGGGGGAGAAAAATAAAAGTGGAGGTGAGAGGGAGGTTGGAGAGAGCACACAAAGACAAGGGGAAGAAAAAGTGGAAGGCCAATGGGGAGAGCGCTCAGAGGGGAACGTGGGAGGCCAGACAGGTGGAGGAGAGAAGGAGGAAAATAAACAACAGAACATGATGGGAGAGATGGAGGCTGAGACTGAGAGGAAGGGGTGAGCTGAGGGGGAGAGAGCAGGAGGCTGGGGGGGGAGAAGGCGCAAGGCCAGGGGAAGACGGGGAGCCAGAGTGGGGAAGGGGGAGCCCCAAAGGAGAGAGTGGGAAGAATAAAAGAGTGTGAGACCAAGGGAAAGGGGGAGGAAAGCAGGGAGCAGAGAGGAGAGGCAAATGCAGGAGTGGGAGGCCAAAGTAGGGGTGGAGGGCATCCCACCAACCTAATCATAGCTGCTTATAAGGGATGTGATCCTGTTTCCTCCTTCCCACCAGGGAGGGCCACCGCCTGGCCCTGCAGCTGAGCTAGTAAAGACCGTAAAACCAGCAGAAAACAAACTTTCTAAAAATTTAAGACAACAAAGAGTTTTCTACTTGTTTGGTTCCCAGAACTAGACTGCAGAAGCACTGGGGAAGCCTACACAAGATTTCTCTTACTGTTGGCAGCAAGCTGCCAGATCATCAACCCATCCATACCTTCCATTCCTGAACCTGCAGTACTCTACAGGCCGAGTCCTGCCCTAAGGAAGTCTGTGTACGCCTACAGTCCTGAGAATTGCAGACTTGGAAGCATTGCTGCACTTCAGAAAGAGGACAGAAGAGGAAGAATTAAGAGAGACCTAAGTGGGAGCTTTCAGAACAAGCACTGGGAGAAGGTTCCTGGTTAAGAGGCTGCAAGATGAAAGGCAAGAAATCAGGCACATATAAGTGGGAGAAAAGGAGAAATAAGGTAATCCTGAAAGGGCAATAAAGCAAGCAGAGTCTCAGAGTGAACTAAGTCACTAAGTTTATCAGAGAAGCTGCAGCCTGGAGAAGAGATGTTAACAATACCTCCTCTGAGAGCCATCCTGGGCTGATGGAGGCAGTGTACTGAGATAGGATTTCCAAGAGGTGGGAAAAGGGTTGACAGGTACAAAGAAAAAAATTGAGAGGTGAAGAGAAGCACTAAGGGAAGGATAAAGTGGTCGGTTTTGGAAAGAAAGAAGCTTCTAAGTGGTAGTGTAAAGGAGAAGCAGCTTGACCACAGTCAGCAACATTGAGCAGGTACCAGGAAAGGCTAGAAAGGGGAAAGAGTCAGGAGCTCCCTTTATTCTCATTGTGGCTGCATCAGTCCCTAAATAAAAATCAAAAGGAGAGCAAAGAGCACAGCTGACAAAGCCAGAGACATAGTTAAAGGCAGAAGAAAGTCCACACAAAATGCAGCTTCCCTTATCAAGAAGCCAAATGAAAGAGCTAACCGAAGGAACAGTCCATATACCACTGTGGTCAGAGGTATCCAATATAACCACCAACTCCTCTCTCCCATCCCTCACAAGGTGTCATTCATCTCATAGCAATTCAGCAACGACAAGCCCTTGGTTACCTACTCGGTACATCCTTCAACTGGCAGTTTTGCAGCAGATGGTAAGGACAGGCATATATTTGCTTATTGAGTACAGGAAACAAATCAAGAAATGAAGCCATACAGGCCTTTAAGCCCCTATTTTAAGATACCAGTGACATTTTCAGTCTTGCACGTTATGGTATTACTGGTGAGACGAAGGAAGAGAGAGAGGAGGTTTAGCATGGCTCTTCAGACTCCAAAACCTAGATCAAGCTTTCCTGTAGAAGCTGCTTCTTCATGCTTCAGATGCCAGTTTCCCCACAGCAGAAATTAACTTCACCCTCCCTCTCAGCAGTATCATCACCTCCTCCAAATTCACTCCCCAAAACCAGAGAAGATATGAATATTCTCTAACCTTTTCCTGCAACGACTGTAGGTGGACTGCCTGCATCACATCTGAAAGACTCTACTTTCACAGTGCAGAGATTTTGGCTTTCTGAGGAGGATCTGGCATTTTTGAGTCACTGCCGCCTGTTAAAAAATGAAGTAGGTGATGAAGAGCAGATACCACACCACCCCCACAGGGATATGTCAGGTAGTGATGTACAGTTGCCGCTACGTGGTTTTGCAACCTACAGTCCTGCAAATGTCCAAGTATTTCTGCACAGGGACTACTCCAAGGGCTTAAAATCTAGAATCCACTAGGTGAGATCTGGCTACTCAACTGAGTCAAGTTGACTGCCTCTAAAAGCCTTTTATAAACACAAATGTCATTCAACAGTGACCAGGCAGCAGAATTCACGGCTACTAGAATGATGGTCTGTCTTTGTATTTGTGATAAGGTTACAGCACTGGCAGAGGCTGCAAGGCAAGCAAAGGCAAAACAGCCACAACATTTTTATATTTATGCACATTCCAGCTTACTTTGGTAAACTCAGTACGCTGAATTTATAAAAGCAGCACATTTCCCCTGCTCCTAACCCAGATGGGTTCTGACAGAGCTCCTTTGTGAACGGTCAGTTCTTGCTTTTCTTTACAGTAAGTACTAGTGACAACACTGTAAAGCTGGCAGTGAAACTAGTATTTTATCTACCAAAGTCAGTGGAATCACATACAAGGGAAGTAGCATCCTCTAAAATTCCCGTGCAAAGTTTGAACAAGCAAGTTATTACATTGCTCAAGAACCCTGAAAGAGAATGCATTGCTTACTTATTTTCTTATCAAAGTTAAATGGACTGCAAACCCATGCCAAAGAAAAAAATGAGACTTTTTCCCCATTTGATTATTTCTTCATCTTCCAAAGACAGAAAACAACCATTTAGTTCAATACTATATTTGCATCTTCTGAAATTACTGATGCTTCCATGTTCCTGAGTGCTATGTCTCTGGGTGTATTTGGAGGAAATAATAAAAAAAAAACCCCAAACAATAAACACTGTTGGGCAAAACCTTTGAGTTTAGCCTTAACATTACTATGGTGCTGTAAAGCTGTGCCAAGAGCTGGCACCACGCACCAGGCGAGTGCCACACACAGCCCGGCAGCTGCTCGGTCCCAGTGGGGTTAGGCCTTCCCCTCCAAAAGCCGCGGGAAAACCCCTCCCGCAGCCGCCGGAGCCCAACGTCAGTTCTGCCACCGGCACTAGCCGTTCCCGCACAAGGACTACGTGCCACCAGCTACGGGGCACCAGGGCTCTGCCGTCGAGCATCCACCCCCTGGCCCCGGGGGAAGCAGGCGTTAAAACGCGAACCCGCAAGGGGCGGGAGAGACCGCACCGGCCGGCTTCCCTCAGGCGGTCCTGACCCACCAACACGCCTCTGCCGTTTCCAGAGCAGCCCACGGCCGCTGCGTCCCAGCCCGTTACTCCCGGCAGGCGAGCACCGGCTGCACAGAGCAGCAGCCGCAGAGCTCCCCCGCGCTGCAGAGACCCTTCCCGGCCCCGCACCGGGAGGTGCCCGGGGCAGCGGCGACCGGGTCAGCCCCCGCGACCCCGAGCACCGGCCGAGGCGGGCGCCGAAGGCACAGCGAACCCCACCGGCACAAGACGGGGAGGCGAACACACCCGCGTCTCGTTCACGCAAGTTTACGTTTACCGCTCCGGGGGGTGGGCGGGCGCAGAGCCGGGGCTACCCACCAGGCCGCCGGTGAGCGGGGGCGCGCCGGATCCTTGCCGGCCGGGACAGGTGCCCGGCTCCCCTCAGGGCGGCACCCGCCCCACCCCGCGTCCCTCTCAGGGCTGCCCCATCCAGCCCCGCCGGTCCCGTCCCGTCCCGCCGCGCGGGCTGCGCGCTCACCTGGGAGCGGGGCTTTCGCCATGTCGGGGCTGCCGCTGGCAGCCGACCTGTCGCGGCCGCCTCAGGTGCTCTCCCGCGGGGCCGCCCCGCCGCGCCGGCACCCTGCGCTCCGCCGCCCCATCGGCTCCCGGCGGAGGCCCCGCGCCGCCCACTCGCCTGCGGCGCGGAGACGCGGCCGGGAGACGCCGCCGCGCCGCCGGGTCCCGCCGCGCCGCCCGCCCGCCGCGGCGCAGCCGCCGTCGTTAAAGGCGCAGCGAGCGGCTCCGCGGAGAGCGGGGGTCGGGCCGGGACAGCGCGGGGATGGGGCTGGTCACGCCGGGCCCGGGGGCAGGGGCTGCCGGGGTCCCTGCGGCGCGGGGAGGGGCGCGGCGGCGGCGGCTCCCCCGAGCTCGGCCGCGCCGCTGCGGGCGGGGACCTGCGCCGGGGAGAGGCACCGGGCGAGGCCCGCCGGTGCTGCTGCGACGGGGCCCAGTGCAGAAGCTCTCGGGGCTGTGGCCGACTCGCCTTGCCCGGTGGTGCCCACGGCGTCGTGGTGCCCCCCCGGGAGCCGCGGGGCGGTCGGAGGGGGGACGGGGTGGTGCTGCCGCCCGCGCCGGGCCCGGCTCCTGTCCCTAGCGGCCCGCAGGGCCAGTGCCGCCGGCCTCTGCCCTGGCCCGTCCCGGGGGCACCCCCAGGGCGGCCCTGCCCCGGCGAGAGGCCGCGATGAGTTTAACCCTTTGGCTGTTGTCAACTCCCGCGTCAATGCGGGGGTTGAACGGCCTCAGGAGTTGGCGAGCGGCTTAAGTGTCTGCTGAGAGTCAGACGAGGGTACTCTCAGGGCAAGAGGCTGCCTCGCTCTCCGCATTTCCCTGACACCATCAAGGAAAAAAGTAGAGCAGCCAGTTTCTCCACCTCTCCCAAGAATTGGGAGAAACTCGCCTCAAGAAACATCTTAAATGGCAGCTCAGCCTGGGGGAACAATGGAAAGGAGCCTATGAGGGCTTTTATTTACAGCATGTCAGAACACCAATAAGTAAAGCACAGTAAACACTGGTTTTGCCCAAGGAAGCATAAAATTGTTTTATCAATAAGAGTTCTGCATAATCATAGAATGGTTTGGATTGGAAAGGACCTGCAAGACCAAACAGTCCCCTTCCTGCCCTCAACAGGGACAATTCCCACCAGACTAGGTTGCTCCGAGCCCCCTCCAACCTGCCCTTGAACCCCTCCAACCTGCCCTTGAACCCCTCCAGGGATAGGGCAGCCACAGCTTCTCTGGGCAACCTGGGCCAGGCTCTCA
>JAOQGH010000006.1:3221311-3308318 GCA_025769975.1 Gallinago jamesoni
CCTGGAGCCCCTTTGGGGACTGGAAGGGGCTCTAAGGTCTCCCTGGAGCCTTCTCTTCTCCAGGCTGAATCCCCCCAGCTCTCTCAGCCTGTCCTCACAGCAGAGGGGCTCCAGCCCTCCCAGCATCTCCGTGGCCTCCTCTGACCCTGCTCCAACAGCTGTGTCCTTCCTGTGCTGAGAACTCTGAACTATATTGACAGAATCAACATTATTTGTCCAAAGTCAGAAGGTAATTGCTTATTTCAAGAAGGGTGACGTTGAGTGCAGTTCCATCAGCATTTCTGGGATTTCATTGATACAGCAGTGTGGGACTCAAGGAAAGCAGCTGATGAGGAGGGTGCAGTGAAAGTCAGGAGAACCCTTAAAGCTCAGTTCCTACATCCTCCTTGGAGTCACCACAGAATTTGAGAGGCAGCCCTAAGGAGCAGAGACCATATTGAGTCAGAGGAAACAGCAGGCAGTAGGGCAACTCACAGCCAAGTGTTGCACGTCAGCCACCCACGAGACCTGGGTTGCACTACCCTGTTTTACTTGGAAGGCCTGAGAAATTCTCTGGCAGCAGATACACCTGCTTTGTGGTTGCTCTTGCCAGTGAAACAGCCAGAGAAGCTGTCCAGGATCCAAGAATAAGCCCTGAGATGGCAACTCTTGGCAACGTAACTTCAAATAGTTTGAGAGGCCTCTCCGCACTGTTTACACATCACGCACAGCCAAAATAAAAAAGAGACAGGATATGTCAGAGCCCAGCACTTCAGAGGAGAGCATTCTGCCAAAAAAACAAAGGGAACAAAATCATAATCTGCAGAGGCATAACAGAAGACAGGAATGGATGGGCAACTGGTCTCAACAAATGCTTTATGGTACTTCAGGTACAGGGAACTGTCTTGGAGGAAGGTACATAGCTGGGGGCGGGGGGCTGTGGTGTTGCTGCATTGCTGCCAGCTCTGGTTAACCCCCTATACCAGAAAGGCCTCGTACAGCCCTTGTACTAAGGGACGGACACCAGGATTACTCAGCTTTGCAGCTGGAGCTGGATGTGTGGCTGTAAGAAGTCCTCAACAGACACAAGGCACACGGACAAATGCCTGGCAATGAAAATTTTCCTACCAATATCCCAGGGCTCGCTCTGCAGAGAGGCAGCGTCTAATGACGGTGAGCACAAGGCAAAGAGCTTCCAGTTCCAGATGGGAGACAGCTCACAAAACTCCTTGGGTAAAATGAGAGCACATGAACGATGTGCTCCAGGCCCTACAGGAAAGCTCCCACATTCAAATATTCCCGTATAGTAATGGCTTTTTATACCTAGTATTGCTGCGGAAAGAGTTACTTTGAAAAAGCAATTCCCCCTGTCCACTCTAAACAGCACACCAAGGTCAGCAATATTAGCAATTTTCAGAAGACCAGTTCCACAGATGATTAAAAACCCAAGCATTAAGAAATTCATGAATGGAAACTTAAAGGACTAGTATGAAATTGTAGTAGCTGTAGATTTTTTATGCTGTTATTTTAGGGCAAGTGGGAGCTTTTTTGTCAAGTTTTGACAAGGGGAGGGGAGGAAGCTGAAAAAGGAGGGTAATGTCTTAATTTTCAAAATGCTAGAATACGGGTCATATTTGCTAAGCTTTCCACTCTCAAAAATCAGGACAGGACAGTGACAAAAGAGCACATTGAGAGGGAAAGGAGGAAGAAGCAAGCAAACCTAAATGTACAATTTTTACTTAGATTGACGTGAACGCCCAGGAAAGCCTAAGTTAATCAGCATCTACTGATTAAAAACAAAAGCTAAAAGCTGCCATGGCTACATACTGGTTGGCTCACACTATAATCTTTCTGATTAGATATCTCATTCTTTCAGTATAGAATAGCTCAGGTTTTGTCCTCTCTGGCCTCCCGATCCTAACCCACTGTTAAAGAATAACCCAGGCTCTCCAATCTCCAATATTACTGACACTCACTCTGCCTCATTGAGCCCTTTCTGATTTTTCCACTGAAAAAAGAGGAAGATGGTGATAAAATTGCAGGATTTCTCCATTTTGGTGGGTAAGCACAGGGCATCTATTCTTTCCACGTGGAAAAGTCTATCAGTTTCCCAATGTTATTTTTCATAAAGGAAGCCTGTTTTTTCTAAAATATTGTTATAGCGGCTTAAGGCGTTGCTAGGAAGCCTTCTTCCCAGAGCTGGATTGCTGGTCCCTGGCAGAGCAGAATCATAGGAAAGATCACCAGGAGGAAGGACTATGATAAATGCAAGAAGATAAATTCATAATGATGGATATCAGCTTGATCCTAAACCCACCTTTTTTCACTAAGTGAGGGACTGGGTATTTGAAAAAACAAAACCAAAACACCCACAAACAACAACAAATGGATACGTTCAGGAGAACAAAAATTAAACACTAAAGGAGTAATCAGACAGCAGAGCTTGCTGGATGCTTCAGGCTATTTTTAGTCATCTGCTTCCCTACTGAAATGCCAAGGGGAGAGAGTGTGATACCGAGATTTTTTTGAAGCATCTATGAAGCATTCCTGTTCTGCAGCAGCAGCAGCTCTTTGCACAGACAGACCCAACCTGCTTTTCTACCGGCTTTCTCAGGCACAGCCCAATCTGAGCAGCTTGTCCCACTGCTGGAGCCACACTGCGAAGTGGCTGAGCTCCACCGCGGGATCACAGCCCATTGCTCCCCGCCGGGCCTGCTGACGGGAAATCCGCACTGCAAGGCAGGTGAGGAATCAGTGAGGGAAAGGCAGCTGAAGCTGTAGCTTCCCGATCCGGCAGGATGCAGACTTTCACACCATCCTGCCATGCCACCCACATCACTTGGATTGAAGTTAGACCTGTCCTCAATGGATATGAGACCGTTGCAGCTGAGAAACTCCGCATGGCGCAGCGAGGTTGGCATTGAACTGTCACTGTCAGGTAACAACAGCTGTAGCTGTGGTATCGCACAGCTTATCTGAAGCTGCAAAGTGTCTGCAGGAGGTGAGAGAGTCACTGCTGTAGGTATATTGCAATCAATAACCAAGTGAGACTGTCAGCTATAAACAGCCATTACACTTTGAAAATAGTGTACGTGTTTCTTTATATTATGTTTAGAGAGTTAACAGTTTGGAAAATCGCATCATATAGGAACAGGAAATGCACAATGCTCCTAAAAAAGCATTTTTACCCCAGGACTTGCACCATGGTTTCTGCTGGTACACAAGTTATTCAGAACCAACTCACAAAAAGACGTATGGGGGAGGAAAGGGAAGCCCCCCCAACTCATATTTTTCTACCCATCAACCCAGAAAAGCCCAGACTGAGTCAAGGGACTGACTCGGCAGCTGCTATGCATGAGCTGGGCGATTCCACGCACAGCCCTTCATTTCCCTGAGCTGTAAAGAGAGGCAGATGGTGCATTTCCTTGCCTGTGATACAATCCTAGATCTATTAATATTTCCAGTAATAGTTTCTCTTGAAGCAAGCCAGACTCACCTACTATAACTCCCAAGCTGCCAGCTTCTCCACTCTTTAGCAGGTACCTGAGCTTCATTTGTTGAGGAAATGGCCTCCTCAGGTGTTCACAGCCTCCCATCAACAGACAATTTTCATTGTCCTGCTCTACACAGAGTGAGACCGCACACTGGGCACTGGCTGTTTCAGTATCCACTTTGTCTCTAGTAAGAGGAGTAAAAATAAAAAAGTCTCTACCCGTAGGCAAAGTCACAGAATGCTGTGCAAAGGAGAGGGAAAAATCTCAACATTAATTAGAAACTTCCCTAGAAGTCACAGACTGGGGGGGACTGGACGAAGCTGACATCCTAGTGGCAGAACTCTGGCTAAGGATGCTCTAATTTGTAAAGTAGCTTGTCTCAAGGGTCTATTTAAACAGATTAATGCAATAATCCAGCTGAGTCACTGTGCTTTTACAGCATCTCAACTTCCTCTGAAGATATTACCAGCAAGAGCTCTAGTGCCAGCAGTGACAGGATTTAGCTACTTTGATGTGGTAGGAAAGTGTGCATTGAAGCAGTGATATGCGCCCTTCAACCCTGCTGAAATAGATCAGATCCAGTTAGGTTACCGTCTCAGCAAAAGCCACCACAGTGCTATTAAGAAGATTAAAAAAAAATAAATTTCCATTGTTAGAGTGTTTCCAAATAAAGCAAGAAGATACTGACCTTGGGCATATGAACCTATCCACTTTCCTAAGCACCTGTCAAAATGCAAAAACCAAAACATTTATTACCGAAATCAAAAAACAGACACAATGCATTGGAAAGACAATGCTACTTGGTGCTCTGGAGACCTCCAATTGCTTCATGGGCACCTGGGAGACTTCAGCAAGCTTTACTCCACATCTGTGTGCAGAGCTTTGTCAGCTCACGCAATTGCTGTTCAACAGATGGATCTTCCCCTGGCTCAGCTTTGCTTAGAGCTGCTGCCTGAAGCTGTGGATGGGGCTGGTGCCACTGGGCTGCTCAGTTCCAGAATCAGGCTCCACCCACGCCATATGAATAGTGCAGAAGAGCAGGTTGGTCATTGCGAGTGGAGATGCCCTGCGAGGCTGCTGTGCACCACTTCCCATCTCCCCACTGTTATTAATAACCTCTCATTAGAGAAGTCTTCATCCTGATGTTCAATGTCACTCTACACCCTCCACCTCAGACTAGTAACTTACCTACAGAACATTTTCTCTTGGTGGCACCCATGGTCCTCATTTACCAGTACCACGTAAGGGAAGGCTGTGGAGCCATCTGCGTAGTGCACAGGGACGAATACTGTCAAGCATACAGAAACCATGCTTCCCAGGCTGCCATTTTCAAACTCCTTCATGGCCCTTCAAGCTCGCTCAGCTACTCCAGGTCACAGTCAGCCTTTCTCTTTCTCTGACAAAGGGGATTTTGCTAGTTTTTTGACACTGAGTCTTCATCCTGGAGCCCCAGCACCTGGTGACCTTTCAAAGAATATTACTGGACTGCAGCTATCTTTTCCCCTGCTCCCTTGCCACAAACCAATTCATCCTACCTTTCAGCACAAGCCAGGCACATTAAGCAGATAGTTATGGTTTTCAGATGTTTTGGGGAAGATTCCACCTGGCAGCAAGGTTATAATGGAGAGAGATTTGCCTCTTCTACTTATTCTGCTTCTGTGTAACTCACTGCTTGAAGGGTCGTTGTCACATTGCCCCCAGGACTAAAGATACACAAGGCAAAATAAATCCTTTGCCTCTTTCCCACAGCACTGACACAGTCTGGGACCAGGGGTCAGGCCTCTGCTGGTCTTTGGTTGCGATGCTGGACCCTTCTGAGAAGGGCCCATGTGGCACAAATTGTCATAGACTCCCACCCCAGCCCCGGGAGCTCTGTGCCTGCAGGCAAAGTCCAGGCCTTTCAAAAAGAGAACAAATGTGCTTGTTACTGAAATCTTTTTGACAGGTGGTGTTATTCTCTGGGCAGCCTTCATCTTCTACAGCTGGTTCTGCTATGAGCAGATTTCAGGAGGCTGGAAGAGCCCGCTTAAGGAGGTGTCTGTGTGGAATAGCCCAGCTTGATCTCCCTTGAGCATCTCAGTTTGGGTCCATTTTAACAATGCTATTTATGTTTCAGTAATACCGGGGGACTTTTTGTTCCATGCCAGCTCAAAAAAGGACAGAAACTGCTAAAGCGAGTTAAAAAAAGGAAGAGTAAGAAGAAAGAAAGACAGTCAGCATGTGCATTTTTAAGAGGTTTATTAATAACTGACACCAATGGTGCCCCCTCCTGCTGATATAATCATCGTTAAGCATGTGCTCCTGAGGTGGTCAGAAATCCACGCTGGAAGTCTTGACAACAGAAGCAACCACTCTGTTCTTTCTTTCCCTTTAATGAAGTTTACTTGTTCTCTATCCCTTCTTGCTCACCTGGTTCTCTTTGGCTAGTTTTAACTCAGCCCAAGGACTCAGACTGGGCACAGCAGCAGGAGAGGAAAGCCAGGGGGTGGGGGGAAGGCAGCAGCAGCCGCCTTACTTTTAATTTAGTTGGTGCCATGTGGTTTTATATTCAGAATGAACTTCTTTTCCAAGAATTCCCAGACATTATAGAGAGTGTAATCTTTCCTTTGAATTTCAGTCACATTTACAAGCCTCAGAGAGGAATGAAATTTCCAGTGAAAACTCCTTGACCGCGAATGAGCTTTCACTCAACTGCTGGCACCAGTGTAACCCACAGAACTGCCAATAAAAAGACTAGGTTCTCTGCAGATTGCCCCAAACTGGAGACCAAATCCTGACAATTGCTGAGCACTAAACTCCAACTGAAATTGCAGGAGCTTGTCCCTGCTGAGACTTCACGGGAACAGCTACAGACTGAGTCCCTGGACAGGAACCTTCATCATGTTGCTATTCTCGTGTTTGATTCACGGAAGGAAAAGAGTAGTCAAAGATAAAAAAATAAATCAGTGTAATAAATAAATGAGACTCAGATTCCCAAGAGAGATTAAAGCCTGCAGAAATTTGGGATTGCTTAATTTCTATCAGGCAGATGCTAGTAAGACATCTCAAGCTTTTGTTCTGCTCATTAGAAGGCTGAGCAAAACTGAAGAAAAAGGGGGTGGTAGCATAAAAAGAATTGCAATTTAATTTCAAAAAAATCAGCATTTTTTGCCCATGAGTTCATCAACGCAGATTGTTCTCTTGCTCTGCATTTGGTTTGATCAGGATAACTTCACTCAGAGCAAACTGCCATTTGCTCCGAGACAAGAGCACCACAGAGTAAGAACTCAGGCCGCTGTAACTGTGTGATAACTGATTAGCACTGCTTTCATGTCAGTGAGGAAATAAACTGCAGAAGCATCTTGAATAGCTTGAGGTACATCTTTTCTATCAATTTAAATCAAGATGTAATGAACAATAATACGAAAAAGAAATCAGCCCAAGAGTTAGCACGTGTTTCTAGAAACACCCAGTTTTCCCTTCGGCTGTCAGCAGGCAGGACATACTAATGAGACCTTGGTTTTCCTTGTCAAGCTCATTGCAATTTCCAACCCCCTCCCTTTTTTGTTGCACCTCGTTTATTTTAAAACAATCTGTCCACACAAATAAACACTGTATGATACCCCATCAGGTATAACAGCCAAGACAATGTGTGCCCTGAGAGCAAAGGGAGCAGAACACAAGACTCCAGCCCATTCTGGGTACCCCGAGGGATTTACCGTACCCACTAGTGGTGCCCGGCAGCCCACAGAGGAGCAGGATGTGCAGAAAGCTGGAGTAACGCAGAGACAAGGCACACCAGAGAGAAGAAAGGATTTCAATTATGCTCTTACACTGACATTAATGGAAGCTGAATTAGGTCCAGCATTAGTAAAAAAAAGTAGCTCTCCACAGCAGTGATAGAGCAAACACTGTTGCCATAACTACCTCACTCCCAGAAGCATGCCGATTTAATTTCTACAGTTAAATATTTACAGAGTGGATTGCATGTTTTCAGGAGTTGCAGGAGCTGCTGGTAGAATGCACGGTCCTGTTTTCGGGGTCCCCACATTCACCCCCAGCTCCATCGCTCCCTGCACAGCAGTCGTCTGTTGGGAGCGTGACTGCCCTGGGAGCAGAGAGATCCCCAGGGTGGCTGGAGTGACGGCCCCAGTGGGACACGCTCCCACAGCTCCTCAGCAGGGCCAGATGGCGACAGATACTGGTCCCACCAACAGCCTGGGCATCCCTGCAAAGGCAAGGAGCTGCCCCTGGGGAATGAGTGTGACTGAGCTGGGGCACATGGCTGTCCCCACAGCAGTGCTCCGGCGAGGGAGCCCTGAAATTAGCAAATTTTTCAGGGTAGAAACCTCGCAACTGTCCAACTGGTGTGTGTAAATAATACATTACAGAATCTTTTGGTTTCAGTCCATTCTAAGGAACTTAAGAGAGTGAAGTCAAGACCTAAAGCCTTCACTCTTCTCATGTTTCTGCTCCAAGAAGGCACCCAAATGCCACAAAATTCTCACCCAGAATAAAAGTCCACTTTGGTATCATCAGTCAGAGGATACTGATGGCACGGTGGGGTTTGATGAAGAAGGTGTATTTACCTTGGCAGATGACCACATTAATTCAAGGCAGGTGCTGTCTGGCTCTCGTGATGCTGCCGGGTGATCCCCTGATGTCGGTGCTGATGATTCCAAAGGGGCTCCCATGGAAGTTATCTTACATTAAAGCTACGTTCAGTCCTAACAAACAAGTGTTGTTTATTAAGAAATAAAACGTCTTGAATACTTTCACAAGCATATATACATATATAGAGAGACAATATGGCTTTAATCTTTTGGATTTAAGAATAGGCTTATCTCTATAATGTTAGAAATAAAAAAAGATTGTGCTTTAAATTACAGAAATAACACATCAGCAATAACATTTACATCATTACAGTTGGTGTAAATTACAAGACAAGCAAAACAGTAAACCAGGCTTCAATAGAAACAAAATTATTTAAAAAATGTATATTCTAATTAGAGGAAATATAAGTAATTTTAGATGGTTAAAAATTATGCTGTTATAGGTTGAACACTACTGAAGAAATGAAATTTGTCAGATACATTCAGGGCACTTTACTGAGAAGAATAAATGAAAACCCATCGCTGCCTTATGAGGTAAGTCAGTCAGAGTCTCCCCATTTTAAAGCAGAAGACTGAGGCACAGGACAGGTAAGTCTGTGATACTGCTTGAGTCCAGTCCTTCTCCCAAGATTTTATTCTAGTGAGAAGATCACACATAAAAATGAATGAAGTAATACAGGTATACAAATGGATTGGTATTTCTGTCAAATTATGTAAACGTTACCTGTAAATTTACTTCATTCTATTGAAACACTGGCTAAAAGTTAAGCTCTGAGAAACGCAGTATGATAGTCTGGAAAGGAAAACATCATGATGATTTTTTTAAAAGGTAAGATGAATCCTTGGGGGGCTGAATTCATTTGCTGAAGAGAATCTCACGGACTTATAAAAAAACATGAAAAATTAGATCAGCTGATAAGACTGTTAGACTGAGGCTGATGTTGCGTTTGATAATGGGGCAGATTTGAAAGCATTTACAGCGCTGGCTGCAGAAACTCTGATGTGAACACAGCTTCTGCATAGTCCTCACAAACATCCTGCAGCTCGGCTGCCACGGCACACAGGGCTTCTTCTGCCAGCTGCTCTGCCAGGCTGAGGGAGGGAAATAAAGAAAAGGTTCAGAAAATCAGATTTCAAATTCCAGGCATTCATTCCATTGATATCAATACTCTGATTTTAAAGGCAAATACTCATGTTTTGTCATTCTTTCTACTGCTTAGCCCACGCAAAGATCTGATTTGTGTTCTGACATGCGATGTATAAGGTATCCGAAATTCTCTCCTCAGTCTGGTTCATAGCAAAGAACATACTTCAGGCTTAAAAGTGTTGAGAGATCTCAGTTGCTTCCTTTTTTCAAACTCTTAGATAGAGACCCTGCTCTGGGAGTAAGAATTAACACACTGTGATTCTCATCCAAAGGCCGTTGAAGTAGACAGGAAGCTTCTTATTGCTTTTAGCTGCCACTGAACCAGGTCTTAACAAGAGCAGTAGGTTAAGGAAAAGTGAGATGAGAAATTTCAGTTTTCAGTGATCTCTGAACCACAGCAGATGTTACTGAAGGGAAAACTATTTTAGTGTAAGAACACAATTTGTTTACTGACCTCTTGAAAACTTCTCATCAGTTTTGCTTATATTCTAAAATATCATAAAATTAGTCTAAGATCCTTTGAGCATAGCATGGGAGCATTTCTTTTAAACATTGTGGGACACTATTATAATGCCCTCTGCTGGTAGGAGCAAGTCAAGGAAGCATGCTGGATATTGGACTGCATTTGGAATTTGATTTCAAGCGACAGCAACAGTGGAATTCAGAGTCAGAAGAATTCACTGCTCTTTAATCCCTCTGCCTGTCCCAAGGAGGTGCCAGTCCTTCACCTACCGGCTTCAAACTAACTGTAAAAAGGAGCACAGCTCGGTGCTGAGAACCAACAAGCATATTTCAGTGGTTTAGTTCAGTAGATACAAATATAGTGGTCTAACCACAGTTATTAAAACATCTGACTGCTTATCCACAGCTGGGCAAAGCATCAACACACGGGATTAACTCTGTGCACACAAATAATCTCAAATATTGCAGGACCTGCTCCTGGAAGCACTGACGCAGATGCCAAATGTTACTCAAATGAGCTGTATTGCTGATTTCAATGCTACTACATTAAAAACTTGTGCAGAAGTTTAAAAACTCTTGGCAATTAAGCCTGTTGAGCAATCTGCCAATACAGACAATTAGGGCAAATCGCTCCATCCACAACCACTGAAGTTAGATTTTGTAATTCTTTCGCAATATTCCAGAGTTTTCTTCTTTCATTTCTCCCCATCAGAAGTCTTCTGATTTTCACTGTGCAGGGAATTCATGGTCCCTCCCTGTCAATTGATGCTGTGTCAGTATTTCTTCAGTTCTAAAAGAACAAGACTAGCAAGGTTCAAGTTCAGCCTGTATTTCCATGCTTTTTTTTCGGGGCTGGGACTTCACAATAGGTGATTTCTGAAATACTTCATACATACTGAAAATGATTTCTAGGCAATTGTAGGCAATCACTCACAAAAAGTGCAAGGAAAGGATACCCAGTGATATAATTTGGTTGTTACTGAGCAATCAAAACACTTCAGTGCAAGGGTGGGTATTTCAGCGTACCTCGCCTTGCTTACTTAGCAGACAATGAGCACAATAAACAATTTTTCTTTGCCAGGAAGTGAAGCACAGACAGTTAGTTATTGCTTCTTCACCTCTTCTGTTTGGGATGGTAAGGGATGTCACTTATATCTCACTTTCCCCACGAGACTCCATGAAGCATAAAGACTTGTGGAAGAAGAAGCACTGAAATCTGCACTAAGGCCAGTGGTCTCTTTTTCGAGAATATCTACTGTTGTTCCATGAAAGATCAACTTCATAATCCCTCGCCACAAAGATTAAAATTTGCACAATTATTTGCAGTGCTTTATTTTTTTTCACTTAGAAATAAGTTAATTTTTTTTCCTTCAATTTACCAGTTGATGATGGTCTTCTGAAAATAATTTAATCTACTCTATATTTCACACAGTTGGTTTTGTGGTAATAAAAATAGAAAGATGTGAAAAATAATCAATCCCCCAGGACATTCCGCTCCCATATCCTTCTGTTTTATCCAACTACCTTAAAAATCCACAAACACCAGGTACCATGAGAAATAGCCAACTGCTTCTGGCTTTCAATTTGGAATTTAAACGCTCCCCTCCCCACTCCTTTCCTGAACAAGGACAAAAAACCTGTTCATCAGTTTCAAAACCACAAAGATAGTTCATATACCTCTCAGCAATCTGCCATGGATTGAAACTGCCTACGGCCTCATGGGAAATAAGCTTTAAGTGATGCTCATATCTGCTGTTATAATCCAAGATGTTCTGGAGCATACACTTTGGCACCGAGAGAGACACACAGCACTCTTTATGTAGCGAATTCCAAGTCAGGGGCTGCAGAATGTCATTTCCAGCCTGCAATTTCTCCTCTGCTTCTTTGTTTTCATCAATATCTCTGGAAATGTAAAACAGTCGTTAAGCCAGAAGTAGATTTTCAATTACCTTTATGAAGGATCAGAAAATCTCTTAAAATAGTAACTGCAATTTTCTGTAATGAAAACACTGTAAAGAAGACACACAGTTCACATGCACCATAGTTTAGTGTAGAGCCAAATAGTCTACTTACTTGCCATCAGAAAGTTTTTCAAATAAAATTTCCATTTCTGAGTCTGTACATCCATTGAATTTGGTTATCTGAATTGGATGAGGAGATGTAGGTCTTTTAGCTACTGATACCATTTGTTGTTCTAAAAGAAAGAAAACAACAATTAAAATTGGTTCTTCAGAAGAGAAAAACTACATTTCACGGAATCATCATGGTTGGAAGGGACCTCTGAGATCATCGATTCCAACCACAAAAAAAACACACAAACAAAAAACCCCCATAAAACCCCACACCCCACCATATCACACCTACCCACAAACCAATAATCTTGGGCACTAGAGCATGCCCTAAAGAGCCATGTCTACACGTTTCTTAAATACCTCCAGAGACAGTGACTCCACCACCTCCCTAGGCAGGCTGTTCCAGTGCTTGACCACTCTCTCAGTAAAGTCATTCTTCCTAATATCTAATCTAAACCTCCCCTGTCGCAACTTCACACCCTTTCCTCTGGTCGTGTCATTATTCCCTTGGGAAAAGAGGCCAACACCCACCTCTCTACAACCTCCTTTCAGGTAGTTGTAGAGGGCAATGAGATCCCCCCTCAGCCTCCTCTTCTCCAAACTAAACATGCTCAGTTCCCTCAGCCTCTCCTCATACGACTTGTTCACTAGACCCCTAAGCCCAAGACAGCCTCTGACCTCCACATCTCCCACTAGTCCCTCTTTGTTTGTGAAAAGCAGGTCTAGAGAGGCACCTCCCCTGGCAGACTCACCTACCAGTTGTGTCAGGAAGTTACCTTCCATACACTCAAGGAACCTCCTAGCCTGCCTGCTCTCTGCTGCATTATATTTCCAGCAGATATCCGGTAGGACTTACTGCAGGTAAATCCTCACAAAGACTTTTGCTTCATTTAAGGGGAACTGATTCAGATAACTACTGAAGGAGACAAGCCCCTAAAATGTAAATTCAATATAGGATTTCCAAGAGCTCAGCGTAATAAAGCTGAGCATTTTAGAAATCCTACCTTTAGTATTAATAGTTTGTTATGTCAGTGGGTACTTCCATAGTATAGAAAATACCATTCTGAAATTAGCGTAGTCTATTAAGCTTGGCAGTAAATCTAAGACAGGGGGAAAAAAAAAGTCCAACAAGATTTTGCCTAAGTCTTCACCAGTCTTACTGTAAGATTTTCAAACTGGTGTAAACCAACACAATTCCCTTAAGGTCAGTATGTGATTAGAAAATAATGTACTCAATCAAATAATAGGATAAACTACAGAGCGAGAGGATGGGGAAAAGAGCAAGCATCAGTGATTAGCATGCCACTGTGGCAGAACATATTGTCTGTACGGGAAACATCAAACTAGTGTTCAGAATGCTACCTTTCATTAGTGAACAGATTCCTACTAATATTCCTTAGGTCCCTCTCAATTAAAAATTCAATCTGATGTTAAAAGTTAGTCATACCTTTCATGTGAAGGATTGTACATTCTTTCTTTTATTTTCTATACAATAAAAACAAGCAGGAAAATTTCATTAATGTGAACGGGAAGTATCCAAACAGTGTTTTTTTCAAGGATTAAGTACTTTTTGCTGAAGCACATTGGATAATGACTTCTGTACAGAAAAATCCAGATTTTCTGAGGCTATAAAAATTAAACTTGCCAGTATCACAGTCACTTGAAAGGAATAAGGAAAGAGAAAAATTACTTCTAAGCTGAAGTAATTTAGTATCATCTTCTGTGTACTGCCAGAAAAACCTTAAACTGCTACGGATTCACTGCTACACCAGTATTTACTTAACATTTACTCTTGAACTCTAAACTCGTTAAACTGATAGTTTCTTAAAACAAAGGAAAGAAAATGGGCAAAGCAAACTAGAAAATAAATATCTGCTTGCTCCTGCCTAACAGCAGGAACAAACTGATATTGTTCCTCTACACCTCACCTCAGCCTGTCAGCTCCTAAGAACAGTTTTGAATTCAGCAGCATGGAAATTATTACTGCCAAGTAATCACTGGTATTTCAAAGGAATAAAGTCAAATGATACCACACTGAGATTTACAGATTTGCCAGTGCCTTCCTCAAAACTGAAGAAAGGCAAGTCATGAAGAGTTGAACAAGGAAAGGAGCAAAGCAGCTTTAGGACACCTCAGGCTCAGGCAGGAAAGCAGTCGCCTGCTGGGATACATTCTGCTCACAGATGAGTAGGAGTGTATGGACTTAGCGAACACCACCTTCACTGCACAAAAACCATTGCACACAGCTTGGTAGAAAAGAAAATAGCTAAGCTAAAGTATGACAAATGCCTAGAAAAGGGACAACATTCAAATTTAACATTTGATGATCGGAAGTACGTGTTAGAGATTCCCACCCTTCAGCTAAGTTGCACCAGCAGTGCTTTCCATCCAAACGCAGCGCAGATAAAGGCAAGTAGAATATGACAGCCTGTTCTCAGAACAGATTCTTCCTCTTTACAATATTGCTTTTAGAACTGTATTTCAGAAACAGTCTCCTGAAAGGAGCACCTGTAGTAAAAAATGTGTCTGGATGGTGCTATTTGATCACACATAATCCAATGATCTTGATTTCAAAACAATTTCTGAATTTAAAGATACAGATTACAGGAAAACCAAGTTGCACTACAAAGACACATACCCGTTTCATCTTCCTGGGCCCAGCACTCGGCATCACTGTACATGATCTGGATGAATCTCCTGCGAACAGCCTCCTGGTGTCTCTGGGTTTGAACACACAACATTAATCAATCGACACATACTTGGCAGTTCAGCTGCTCTTGTTATAGGAAAGCAGGTCGTGATCCTCCTCAGTCAAAGAAGGCTTGTTTCGCCTCATTAATATAACACAGAATGCTACCATAAATTTCACTGACAGGAAGGTTGAAATGAGACTTGAACTGAAAACTATGGAAAAGCTGGTCAAGAAGAAATTTTTAAGAAAACAATATATGAGAAAGCTCAAGTCAAGTAAATTATAATCTCATGAATATTTACATAAAAAGATGGATAAATAAGGGCACAGATAACCATGTATTTGTCTGACTTCCCCATGTTGCCCTATAAAATATTTTGGATTGCCAGAGCTTATTTCCTTGAGATGCTCATGCTACTAGAATACTAGGATCCCATATCACAAAAAAATGAAAATAAATACATCTGAAAAATATTCAAATACCTTCCAGTCTGTGAGACAATCAGCATAATTGCCATACTGATTATCCTGTTCATGTATGAAGATCAAAGCACAGTTCTGAGGGGGGAAGCATACTCGGCTCCACCAACTCTAAAGCCAGCAATAAAACCACGAGGGCAAACATTCTCCTGTTCTTACACTGAGTTCTGTTGCCATGTAAGCCCCCTTCCAGTCTTTCAATTCATACACTGATCCAATCAGACTTTGCTTCATTTAAGACTGTAGGTACTTACAGATATTACAATTTATGGACAGTAAACAAGAAACTGGCACTAATGAGACCAACCAAGAGAGAAAACCTTACTTCAATTTCTTCCATTCTTTGCCACATTGATTCCAGAGTGTGAGTGTCAGCCGCAGGCAGAGCCTGGGTTTGCGGTCTCTCATGCTGCTCCATACCCCACAGCTCCTGAGCAGCATCTTCCAACAGATCATCCAATAGATTTTCTCTCGGAGTATCTGCATTTGCTGCAACCTGCTATTAAAAAACAAATAAAAACCCACGCAGCCAATGCAAAAAAGAAAGAAAGAAAAAAACAACCACAAACCCAAAAATAACTGGGGGGAAAGAATGCTTACAAATCTAACATTTCTTACAGCAGCTCATGGAACTAATCTATTGTCATTTCAACTTTTCCCTTCAATGAAATTCCAAATAAATTCCCGTTTTCCTTCCACCCACAATATAAGCCAAATCAATAGAAACAGCTTACTATGTTTTTTATACCAATAAAATCAATGAATATGGAAAAAGCTTGCTACACATCTGTGTTCCCAAATTGAAGACGAAACTGTCACAGGTTCAGAGATCACCCAGGAATCCAAGAAAGTGGAAATGGAAATACACTCTCCAAATGTCCAAAACTGTGTTGACTACATAAACATGACTTGCATTAAGTTGAAAAGAAACCGTGTGTTGGTCCTTTATAAAGGTTTAACAGCTCTAAATGCTTCCTTCACAGAGTGGCATGAGGTTGACTCTACTACCTGCGTTCTGTCTGCTGGAGGTTCTGAGGGCTCCTGTCCTGCCATCTTGACTCCAGCTGCACACAGGGAGGGAGAAGCACTTTGTGACCTACACAAAAGAGAACAAATGACAATACCATTCTGAAACTTGGTACAACAATAATAATTTAAAAACCCAAACACATAAATCTACTTTTTTGGGGACTGGGTGGGAACACGGAGAACATCACATCAGATCTGACAGCATTTATTAGCTTTCAAAGTAAGTCATTACCTTAACTTTTGTATTTTTTTCATTTCTCTTCTGCTACGGTCAGTTAGGTCCTTCATGCCTCTTGAAGTTTCAGCTTCAAGCCTTGCTAATCTTCAAAAATAAAACAGTAACAAGGAGGGTTATAAAATGCACACTCTAACAACTGAAGAATGGAATCATGCAATTCTGAGTATTAGTTTAAAAAACTTGCAAAAAACTTTAGAGAGAAAATTAATACTGACTTTAAGACCACATAAGCCAGGAATTTCTGTTGAGAACCAGGGATCTTCAATTATGTTTCTGCTACTGGCAAACAGGCCAATTCATGGCTCTCTACCAGAGCCGCCCGGCAGCAAGCCATGCTGGGCCAAACCCACCATGCACCACCATACAGACGTGGGGCAGAGACAGACCCCAGGCCCTGGACATACCGCTGGGGTGCAGCAGGCAGAGATGCCGGGGCTGGGGACACGCGGGGCTTTCTGCTCTCCTGAAGTCGTTTGTTCTGTTTCAGCTGGAAAGCTAAAGTTGTCTCTTGAAATCGGGCATGCTTTCCTTGAGGCTGTACCTGTCTTGATTGTAGAGATTTCAGTATTCCCTTAAAATTAACACAATCATATTAAAAACATATATTCCAGTTGCTGAATTTTTGAAATATTTTGCATTCTGCTTCAGAATTTGTCCTGAAGGCATGCCTGCTGCTTTGTGGTACAGCTGACCTACGTGCAGGTTTTACAACTGATTTAGAAGGAAGTACAACTGTGCCATGAAGGGAACATATGCTGAATCCTGCAACTATTATTTTTGCAAACAGTTGCAATTTTTCCAATGTTGTTCTTTTGAAATTTTCAGAACTAGACTCTATGTTAACTCTCAATAAGTACAAACAGAAGGTTCCCAGAGTAACATTCGTAACAACACCATGACACTATAATATTGCCATATTTGTATCTGCTACAAGGACACTTAGACTTGTCCCCTCAGTATGAATTATGGCAATGCTGAACCTCACTGAGAGGTAGGGGAAGCAGTGAAAGGTACATATGTGAACATCTATGTTACTGTATCAGTTCTGATTTTTCAAGCTGAAGGTGATACTCTGAGGAAGGAAAAAAAAAAGCATCTAATAAAAAAACCCCAACTATTTGCAAGAACTCATTT
Organism: Gallinago jamesoni; assembly: GCA_025769975.1. Lineage (NCBI taxonomy): Eukaryota > Metazoa > Chordata > Aves > Charadriiformes > Scolopacidae > Gallinago > Gallinago jamesoni. Next base: position 3,238,631 of record JAOQGH010000006.1, read on the forward strand.
GTTTGCATTACAGAAGCCTCTTGCTGGTTGCAATAAAGCCTTACCAGAAAAAAAAGAATTTGTGTTGTGAAGTTTTATAACTTCTGTAATCAGTGAAGTAAATCTGCCTAACTTATATCCTCCAACTAACATTAGCACAACATTACTGCTGAGTGCATTTTTCATGACAGAGGAGGACCAATAAGAAGAAAATATTTCAGCTTTAATTTCAAGTTGACAAATAACCAACATAATTTCAAACATGAAACTAGTTTCGGTAGAAGCTTTCCATACCAATTCTGTTATTTGTTGGTTCCAGTTAAAGAGTGCATTTCTAAGGAACAATAATACTACTTTCAAAAAACATTTGATAAAAAATAGTCATAGCCACTAGAAATAATGTAGGCAGGTGACATAGTTTATCTCCCTATGTCTCCTAGCTTAGAATAAAAACATTGTGAGGAAGTGCAAAGCTTGGCAGTGTCTTACATTACACAACAAATCCCAGAGGCAAGCAGAGGAAAGAATAAATTCTCTTATCGCTTCCATACCTGTGATTTTGCAAGTAGTAACACACCTTTCTTCTTAAAAGGGCTGCTTTCAAGGATGTGGTCTTTTCTTACAGCTCCAGCTATTGCCAGTGCATCCACACTTCCATGTAAAGCGACGTTTCTCTCTGGAGTAAGTAGGTCATTTTCTTCTTGGAATTTATTGTGCAATATATGAGCACAACTGTTTGCCTGCTGAACTGCTGAAATATTTTCAAAACATCAGTATTTATCTGTATCAAAAACAATAAATCAACTTTCAAAGCTGAAAGGGGCAAGAATCATCTTTATTTCTACATTTGATACTTCTGTTATGCTAGATATACCTAATGAACTTTTAAGCTCTATCATACTTTTAAAAAAAATAATCAAATAAAAACAACTTGTCCTTCCTGACAAGTATTAAATAAATTTTCCTTCTTACACTGTTTCAAGGAACAGGAGATTTTGGGGGTTATGTGCATATACACATTTATATGTATATACATATTTGAAAATACACATATATCATGCAAAAGTCTTTTGGTAGCAATTGCCATATGAGGTCTAGGTAGTGATAATGAAACATTCTTTTTTAGGCAGCAAAACACGTGGAAGCCTTTAGGTGCTTGTCAATATACTGTCTCTCTGGACTGCCAAAGATGAATTAATCTCATAGACTTCTCCTCACCCTTATGTAGGGGTAGAAGGGAATACTTACTATTCTAGTAAAAAATGGTATGGGAAAGACGCCCCAACGAAAAAAACCAATCACTATAGCTTATGTAATAAGCTATAATGGCATTCATGGGGTGTCAAAACACTTCAGGTGGTAAATTTATCTCACAACACCTTGAGAAAGAATAAAGCCCATTTCCTTTCACATACAAAATAAAAGAACAATAAAGTAAACCAATTCCCAATGGTTGCATGGTGAACTAGTAGGGAAAAATACCAAAGTCTTCAGCTTAACTCCCAGTTAACGTGTTTCCAAGTACTGAAACTGTCATTACTGTGCAGAAGACATTAACATTAATGAACTGGGAAGAATAAAACACAGCCATCCCTTTCAAAAGTAGAGAAACTGCACAAACCAAGGAAATTCTGAGCCAAGGCTTCAGTATATCATTTCACTGTAAACAGTTAAACAACGATAGCTTTGTTGGAGTTTACATTCAAAAATAATATAGCCAGTATTAACTATGTAGATATTTGGAAATATTCTATATGCACCATTAATGTCAACTTTAAACTGCCATTTAGGTGTACACCGCAGAAAAACAATCCAAGCGTAGCATGGGAAAAGAAATGGACAAAAATAGGAAGAACATGATTATAATAATGTAGTATTAAAAGGGCAGATAAACCTGGAGGTTTTCCATCTCAAGGGAACACCTGAAAAAAAAGGTGTAACAAGGCTATGTGAATGTGATAACTACATATGGGCTGTTATACAGTTCTGACCAGCAATATGTAACATGCTACAAAATTGAGCTGCAGATGGTAAGTTAGCTGATAAAAATGTATTTAGTAATTCAAAATACAAACCAGTCAAGAGATTCCTGGCAGAGGGAGGTTTTTTACATTCTTGTCCAAGCCGTCTCTTTAAGATGAGAGTTTTGTTTTCCCCTTTTGGAGATGTAACCTGCTTTCTGGCTGGAAATGCCTCAGTGTTCCTTGGAGATTTGCCCTGAGATGCAGAAACACATTTCTTCACTTTTTTGGGTGTTTGTTTCTTTTCTAGCAGTGAATCCAGATCCTGCATCAAATATTTAGAATGTTAAGTACTTTCAGTAAACCTGCTGTAATAATGAGAAACAAATTCAACAGATTCTAAGTAGTTGGAGCTTTTTTGGTGTGGTTTTGGTTTTTGTGGTAGTGATTATTCCTGATGGACTGTTGATGCAGAAGCTTCTTCATATTATTAATTTAAATCTTACAGAAAATGCTTGCATTTTTGCATTTACAATTGACTCCAGCAAATTATCTGCTTACATCATGTCGAAAAAGAATTGGACACAAAGGCTATAAACAAAAAACTAAAACACCCCCACAACTACTGTAAGACAGTCACTTCTTCCAGTGCTAAGTCCGAAATTAAACAATTCTGCCTCCTTTCCTGTTCCCAGGCAGTTAGCACTGTCACTGTTCTCATAAGCAGTTCAGAACAGTAAAAAAAAAACACACAGCTCTTAGTTGATTTTATTTGAATTAATTAAATACTGGTTTCATAATAGTTCAGGTTGCATAGGTTCTTACTTAAAAAAAATAATCTTGGTAGGTAGGAACTGCAGAAGGAAATGTGAATCAGAACTTTTCTATTATACCAACAGCATGTTTTAAACCATCAGATATGACCAACACAAGCCATTTGAAGGGGATAGAGCTTAAGTAACTCTTGTAGCTACAACTGCATCTTCCGTCGGGACAATCCTGCACCCACCACCGTGTGTGTGTAAAGCTCGGACACTCATCACGAATCCTGATGAATAAAGCATGCATGGCAAAACAATAAACATGTAACTTGCATCAAGGTATAAAATGCAATTCTTCCAGTCCCAGAAATGGCAAACAAATCAGAAACTGGTGCTCTGTTTCCATTGTCACTACCAGTCCTCATTCTATCCGGAGAGCCAACACAGACCGGAACAGCACCAACAAGAACAGCAGCAGGTACCTTCTGCGTTTAGGATGCAACTTTATTTTAGACCACCATTATTTAGGAACGTTAGAAACATATTTATACATTAGAAAATATGGCCTTTAAAAAACCCAAAACAAACCCAAAACCACAGCAGTAAGATACTCTGCCATTTCATGAACACACAGTATAGTCTGTAGTCTCATAGTCACTACATCTTTTCTTCTTTAGCAAAACCAAAATGTTTTTTCCTACCTCAACTTGAAGCAAAATATCTATGACAATGTCAGAAATGGAAGAATCCACTTCTAGTTTGGCAGAACAGAGAGACAGTTGTCGAATGAGGCTGCCCAGTTCCTTGTAGTGGGTCGGGATCTGTTGCTCTGTCTGATCCATAAACTGGTTGGCAAACACCTGCAAGGCTCGTACGGCTCCTCTGTGTGCTGCTGCCAACCTGGATGCTGCTCGAGACTGCAAAAATGAAAAATAAATGCTTTACCAGCTACAGTTTCTATGAATACTGTTACTATGTATTGCCAACTATGTGCATTGCCAAAATTTCACAGAGAAACAGTCAGGCTTGGGAAGAAAATCAGAAAGGAGGCTGGTAACACTGAGTGAGATCAACAGCAAGTTAAACAATGTAGTGAAGAGTAGAACACAGTGTTATTCAGAAAAGGAACTGGAATGAAGAAGGAATTAGAAGCCACACAAAAGCAGAGACCAACAGCCTTCCCCTCCAGTTTACTGCAGAGACATGAGAAGTGAGGAGAAGAGGGAAGCAGCAGAGGCAGAATCAAACCAAGTGAGACACAATTCTGTGACTAAGGGATGAAAGGTGCAAGATACAAAGAAAATCGCCTTTCTAGAGGGGGCTCAGATGTACCCTGGACAACCAAGGTCAACTAGCTAGAAAACTTTCTGTAAATAAGTTACTAACAGCCTGAAAGATAATCACATCTTACCTTTTTAGTATGTTTGATTTTATTAGGAGTTAGTTTCTCTAAATCATCTTGAATTTCTTTTACCTGTCAATCAAGAAAGGAAGGGGAGAGGGGAAAGTCAGTCAGAATTAGCTCCATGTCTATAAATAAACAATTAATCTTCATTGTAACATCTGAGTAAAAGTCCAAATTTTCCAACAGTAATGCACATTTCTGTCCAATCATGAGAGAAATGAGTCACACCATTCATATGCAAACTAGAATGCCATGGAAGTTCAGAGATAACCTGATCAAATTTCTCTTGTTTCAGTTCATTTCTGTCAAATTCATCACAGTATCTAGCTACTCTACACCCCAGCTTAAAATCCTAGTTCCTACCTGTTGCTGGAGTACGTACAGCATCCGAGCTGACCGTGCAGCTTGTTTCTCTCTCCTAGTGCGAACTTGTTGCTCTTTATCAGGATCTAAAATTTCTCTCTCTCTCCCTACAAAGCATGAAATGTAAAGTTTTGTATCTTAGTATAACCTATGAAAACCCCAATTAAGCCATGATAACAAACATAATTTAGTAATAAGCCTCTTTCTCGCAGAACGAATACACAAGGTATCATGCATTTTGCAGGGCTCTCCTGAGCAGTTATTTTAACTCTACGCTAGTTATTTTAACTCTACATCAAGTTTCTATTTAGAATTTGACTAAACATTCTTATACGACATAACTTATTAGTTATAGCTTACAAAATCACGTGACCCCTTAGTCTTGTGACAGAGTTTCCTTCGCAGTCACTGGCACAGAGGTGGTTGGGTTTGGATTTATGACTAACAGCACTGACAACACCCACGTGTTTTGGCTACCACCGAGCACTGACTCTATCTTTTTTCAACTATCCCTGCCAGTGCGTAGGGGGGACACAGCTGACCCACAGGACATCCCGTGACATGCTCAGCAATAAAAAATTGAGGTTTGGGGGGGGAAGGTAGCCATTGCCCCCAGATCAGCTGGGCATGGGTCTACCTGTGGGAGGTAGTGAGTGATTGCCTTTAATCGCTTGATTTGGTTTTTTTCTTTCTTCTTCCTCTTTTATTCCCTTACTAAACTATCTTTATCTCAAACCGAAAGTTTTCTTGCTTTTAATCTTTCTATTCTCTCCCCTGTCCTGCCAGGGGGAAATAAGCACAGGTGCGTGGCACTTTGCTGCTGACCAGGGTTAGCCCACAGCACAGTATCAGAATGTACATTTATTGTGTTACTACATGGCCATAAATTCAGTGAATCAGACTCGTGAAATGAAATTTTACCAGCTGTTGCTCCCTTTCTCATCACTGATAAGAATGTGACCGATTATGATACTGTTTTTTGCACTCTGAATATTTACCCAATATGCCTGCAGACACCAAGATTCTTTCACCCATGTTATTGAATAGCCTACCAGTAATTTACTATCATTGCAGGTTGGACTAGAACTCACCAAAACCACTCAGAGATATTAAACCCTGCTATTGTTTAAGCTGGCTAGCCATTCTAGCTTTTATCTACTTTTGAAAACAGTAGATGATTCTCAAAAATCCAGAACTAAATATGAATTCTAATCCAGGCCAAAAAAAAAAAAAAAACCCAGAAAGAAAAAGAAATAGACAACCATCATACATTTATAAAACATAATTATTGTTCAGTATTACACCTTTTTTAGTCAGTTCTTCAATTTTCTGGACATAGCTCCTCAATTCCTTTTGCAGACGTTGGACTTCCTGCACATTTTTATCTCCTTTTTTGTTTACATTTGGCTTAGGCTCTGGTCCTGTGTCACAGGTGAGTGGAGAGCCCAAACCAGCCGGTATGAGCTTTCCCTCAGTTGCTGTGTAGAGATAAACTTTAGCACCAGAGGTGGTAGTCTCCACTTTGGAAGGCTGACTGAGCTTCTGCTGATATTTCAAGTGCGTTTGAGACTTCAGTGCATTTTTACTTTCAAATACTTCAGTCTTTTGCTGTTGTGACTTCTGGGCTGACACTGGTTTATTGACAGCATCTCCAAACACTTGCTGTTTCACTTGCTCTTCAAGATGTCTTCGTTTTATGTCCCTTTTGGCTAGCTGAACAGCCAATTTTAGTCTCTCTTCAGATATCACTGAAAACATGCTAGAGCTCCTTATGCTGGGGTCCCTGCTTCCAGGTTGATTTCTCTGATCATTGGATGCCTTCAGTTTTTCTATTACAATCGGACGGGGGCTAGAGAATCTGAGAGTCAAGTTCTCTGGAACTGCAGGAACATTTCTATTAAACTGGAGCTGTTCCAAAATGTTAAAAAAAAAAAAAAAAAAAAGGCAAAAAGCTGTCTTTATCTGAACCCATGAGTTTTCACACTTTTACCCTTCCAATTCTCTCCCACCATCCCATTGGGGGACAGTGGAGTTAACGAATGGCTGCATGCTTAGCTGCCTACTGGGATTAAACCACAGCAGACAGGTAACTAATATTTACAGGCGTAGTTTCTTATTTATATGCTGATGAAAGAATACTGTCAAGATTATGTATGACAGCATCATGAAAGCAAGCACAAAGATTTGTCACTCTCTAGTGGGCTGCCTCAGGCAGTGGGTCATAATCATCTCTTTGTAAGATCACAAATGAAACAAATTCAGCACCTTTGCAGAAGTCAAATAATACCTGTGTTTGTAAAGCCTTTGCTTCATTCCTGTATAGCTGGGTAGCGAATGCCAATGTAGCATCAGACACAACTGGCTTGCTTGGTCCCATCACATCGGCTTGATGCTGAAAATCCAGTTATTTGTCCTTTGCTTACAATTACAGTTATGAACACAAGAAGAGACATACATTATTTCTGCCTCTCAAAAGCAATCCTGGGTCTGATGTAAACAGCAGACAGAGAACCACCCCGAGGAGGATTAGAAATGGAAAAGGTATCACAGGTACTCATACAGGTAGTATACAAAACAGAGAGTACAATCCTGCCGCTTAAGGCAAAACTTAAAATTTATATCCTTCTTTTACAGACCCCATGGAGAGCTGAGCAGCACCATTACGGACCATGGGACTCACACTATGAGTCTCAGAACCTTTATAGCTATTAAGTACCTGAACGGGAGACGACACACTGTAGCGGAGAGAGAAGGAGACAGGGGCAGGACGGCCCCGGGCCATTTCTATGTCAGTGCCGCAGGAGCACAGACCGAGCGCACGCTGAAACCCCAGCTCCCTCACGGAGAGGCATTTCAAACAAAGGCCATGAGTGGGGACAGCCAGAGACCTACGTCTCCTTCCTCTGCCTAAAAACTAAAGAATGCGCAGGATCCAACGGATAACGCCGCTGACACTTCCTATCGCGACTGAAGCACAGACTTTGCCTGGGTCAGCCCGGCGCCGCGGTCCTGCCCTGACCCCGCCCGCCCCCACGGCGCAGCCCTCACGGGGGGGTCTCTCCCCTGGGCCGCCGCCTCCCGCCAGCCGCCCCCAACCCCAGCGGCCGGTCAGCCCTGGCGGCGACAGCCCGGCGGCCCGCTCCCCGCCTCGTCCTCAGGGCCCGCACCTACCGGGCCGCTGTTCAAACCCGCTCCTGGCGACCGCCGCCGCAGAGACTGCCGGGAAGCGGCGGGAGCGGCGCGGAACTACGGTGCCCGGCGCGGCCCGGGGCGGAGTCCGCCTGTCCCGCTGCCGCCATGGGCTGGGAAGAGAAGCAGGTCTGCGGGTACAGCGAGTTCGTGCAGACGGCGCAGCGCTACCATGGGCGGCCCATCTTCGCGCTCTTCTGCGGAGACAAGGACGCCGCGGGCAGGAGCTGGTGCCCAGACTGCGTGACAGGTGGGGCTCACGGGGGCGCGGCGGAGACGTGGGAGGTTTGGGGCGAGAGGGAGCGCGCCCGGCCCTCGGCGGGCCCCGGCGGCGGAGCTCGGCCCCGGGACCGCGCTGTCTCTGCCGGCGAGCGTTCGGCCGCCGCGAACAGCCGCCGCGCCTGGGAGCGGGCAACCGCCGCCCGTGCGGCTCGGCCGCGCTGGCCACCTTCCGCTGAAGGGCAGCGCCCAGCAGAGACTGGATGCGAACCTCGGGAACAGTTCGTTCCGGGGACGGGGCTGTCCCCGGGGGGTGCCCGGCGGCAGCAGGAGGGCAGCTCCCCGGCAAAGGCTGCACTGCCCTCACCGGAGCACCCAGGGAGCTGCCGCGCTGCAGCTCGGAGGGCCTTCCTGCAGACAGCAGTGGTTTTTCTTGTTAAAGCAGAAATTGGCCCTTACTCAAAGACCAGACCCTTCAAGCTGATTGTGTAAATTCTGTGAAGCTTGGAGATGACCAGATGAAACAAAACACTGATCTCTACCGGAAGCAGACAGAACATTAATTGCCAGCTGGTCAAAGTAGGTTCATGCGATTCTGTAGCATGGCACAAGTATTAACTACTAATAGATTTTTTAAATTACTCTCTAGCTGAACCAGTTGTGAGGAAGGAACTTCACAACATGCCTGATGCGTCTGTATTCATCTACTGCCTAGTAGGAGACAGAGCCTAGTGAGTAACTCAGATGACCTTTGCTGCTTGTGGACTGGCGTTTAACAATTGGAATAATTAACTGAACTGTCCTTCTATGCAAGGAATTAAGCTTTTGAGTTTTGAGGTCTACACCATCCCCCATGTGAACTATCTGCATGCTGGTTCTGGGAGGTTGGTTAGGGAGGCCTGAGGCAAAGACCTTTGCATCATCCTTTGGAAGGAATTTTAACAGGCTTACTTCAAACCACACCTCTACAAGCTGTGCTTAACCCCTTCTTCCTCAACAGCTGGAAAGATCCCAACAATGAGTTCAGGAAGAATCTGAAACTAACAGGAGTGCCTACACTACTGAAATACGGAACAGTAAGTGACTTACTGTATGCTCTGGACCTACAGGTATTCAGATGGGAAACTGGCAGCAGCTGATGGCTGTAAATGCAGATTTTCCGATACCCTCTCGTTTAAAAAGAGCAGACAATTGGGCATAGCTCTTCTGCTCTCACCCATGCGCTCTTCCTGGCCCAAACAGCTCCTCAAGAGAGAACCACTCTGCTTTCTGTGCAATGTTGTCTATAACAAAGATATACTGAAGCAAATATGTACATTTAGTATGTAGTGGTTTGGGATTCTTAGCAATATATTGTTAGCTTCCTGACTTGCAGCTCCTCAAATTTTAGAAGGTCCAAATGCTGAATTATGGGAGTGAAACAAGCTTATGTGCAGTAAAGCTCAAGTTTTAACTTGTGCATATTATTTAAATTAGCAGTTACTGTTTTAGCAGTGACTCTTCCAAGGCTAGGAACGCCTCAGGCATTTTTCAGTTATTAGTACCTTGCTTGCTCCACCCCAGCCTTCCCTGGGAAAACAACTGCAGGAATATAGTGAATGTTAGTATATACAGGTGGCTCTAAGCTATAAGAGGTTTTTTAATTGCCCCTAAAATATCTTAACTTTTCTTTCAGCCTCAGAAGCTGGTTGAAGAAGAATGTTTTAAAGCAGAGCTTGTGCGCATGTTGTTTACCGAAGACTGAATCCTCCAGTAGTCAACCATTTACAGAGATGTTAATCTCAAGTTATTCCTAGTGTCCTGTCAAAGAATCCTTAACCTGTTCTAGAACTTTAATGGTTAATTACTTCAGACCAGTCAAGATAAACGTCATTAAACTCTAGGTCCAAACCTTCCACTAAAAGGAACCAACAAAAGTCTGTATCTTTCCTCTCATGTTCAAATAAACTTGAGTTTGCAAACAGTCTCTTTTCAAAGGAGGTGAGCTTAACAACCAAGTTACACCTTTAACTGGGGGGGGGCAGAAGGTAGGAAAAACTGAAAAATCTGCTTATTCTTCCTAAATCTGACTTTACATAGCTACTGAAGCTGTTAAGTTTTCAGCACTAGAGATGTGTAATGGCTTATCTGTGCAGTGTGAGTATAAGCTGGAGGCTGACACTCCTGGTGTCACCAATGACATTAAGGGCTAACAGCTGCAGTACCTACTCCTACAAGAATACAAATTACAACATAAATGTAGCATGAATAGAAAAAATGTGAAAATTAAATCCCTAGCAGTTGCCAAGATTTGTGTTCTTACAATAAAAACTATAGAGGAATAAATGGCAAATGCTTCTCCAATACTGCAAGCGTTTTACCTGTTTTTGAAATACAAATTGTTTTCACTACACATGCTACATGGAAGCTTAAGGGCAGTCACTATTTCACTGGCAGAAAACCAAGATTAAAGTAAGCTCTGCAAAGTTTATTACTATTCATCTCTGCTCCATTCCTGCAGTCCTTGTCTTGTCACACTTTGATTTCCATCTCTAAAACATGCTATAAGACCCCAGCAATGACTACCAGGTAAACAAATGACAAGTAATAGCTCAGCTTGGTTTCAAGGCAAAAATCCACAATTTAGATTTTGTGCACAATATCATCACTTCAACTTTGCTCATGCTGTGGTTGTAAAAAGTAGCACACGAGGGAGTTCTCGGCCACGCTTTGAGATGCATCATTATTCTCCAGGGAAAATGCCTCCTAAGAAGAGGCTTCTGAGCTACACTTTGCATTACATTTGTCAGTGCCCTCAAGACTATGTTTTGTTTTCAAAATCAAGAGGAATCAATAACTACAGTAAGTAATTGTCTGTGCTTGCCCACGCTACAAAATAAATTGTGGAAGAACGTGTTTATCAGTCTTGTATCTTTAAAAACGTGGACAAAAGAAAAAAACACTCAATAAATCTAATGTATGCACCCTCAGCGCCAAACCTACAGAAGGGTTCGTTCCTCTCATGTAAATACTACAGCGGACACAAAGTGCGCCTTATCATCACCCTTCCAAGGGTTTTCATTTTACAGAGGTGTTGTTTTGCTGCTGCTGCTCTGCAAGTGCTTGCTGGAGGCGCATTCTTTTCCGAGAATAGTGCTGCCAGTGAAGAATCTGTTGCTCATCGATAAATTTTGCACACTGAGCATTTACCAGTTCTTTGCGGAAATGTTCGTATTGGAGCAGCTCTAACATATGCAAACATTGAGGATACCTGGATGGAAAATAAACATAATTTAATACAAGTTTTACAAGGACATCTAAAACAAGAGTCTCCGGTAATTCTACGGTTCGTTATTTTAGTTTTATCATGTATATGCTTTAATCAAGTATTGAACCACTTAAGACTCTATGTATTCCACACACTGTAACTTAATAACTTTAGTCTAGGAAGAAGTCCTATAACAGTTAATAAATGGATATACATGATACATGCTTGTTTAGAAGAGTTTTTCTAGTGGCTAGATTTTACTAAAATACCTAAGAACTTCCATGTGTGTTTACAAATGGATAAAGTGCAGATACAGGCTGCAAAAGGAAGATTCCATGCACTACTCATGAAAAACAAATTTTATAATTTTGTCTATTGCTATATCTGGACTGCTGGAAATGGGAAAATTTATGTCGCATTTAAACACGGACACGGGGGACAAAGTTAAAATTACAGGCAGGAATCAAATAAATAACAGAAGCTAAACATTAAATCATTAAAATGCAGAAACATAAGTAATTTTAACACTTACTTCAGGTATTTTGCATATTCAGGTTCTTTCCAATAAAGTAAATATTTAAGATAATTTACAAAAGCTTTGTCTTTGAAGTAGCCTCTTTGTGCAAGAACTGAAATAAAATGACAAATAAGGAATTGTCAGTTATAGATGCATGAAAAAAAAATCTGCCAAACATGAAGAATACGTATTCACAAAACTACAAAGAAGTGCTTTAGTCAAAATTAATCATTGCAATCAAATTTTGACAATTCAAAATGAAAAAAAAAAAGCACAGGGAAAAATGTATTTTATGTCACCATACTAGGCATAATAAACTAGTCTCATCCCTGTTACAGTAGGTATCTTTCATACAACAGGAAAGAAGAGAACAGCTTTTTGAAAGAGGAAAATTTGAGTGTAGCATCAAAATCGGCAGGGAATTCAAGGGAATTCAGTACAGAATCTGAAACTATTATTAACATTAGTAAAACTCAGTTTTCAGATAAAGGAATACTGTTAACTTGACATTACTTTCTAACCACAGACTTGAACTTCTTTTTTGTTCCACCAGACAGATGCCTTTCCTTTTTTATTTCAACCGATAAAATATTTTGCATTTTAAAAGCCCCACCTGTTAGAGATCTAGAAAAATTAAATTATTTACAGACTAGCTTTATGCTGTAAAAGACCCACTCCTTTTTCTTTGTTTAGCCCTCTCTCTCCCTGTTTAGTATTACCAATAATAACAAACACCATTAAACTATTTTCACTCATCAGGATCCCAATATTTAAGTACTCACAGTTGAGGTAATTTGGATTTGCCAGACATTGAACAAATTCCAACTCCAGCTGGAACCGAAGTCGATTTCCTGTATCATCTGATACATGAAAAAAACAGTAAGAATTGGACCCACACAACAGATTTGAAATTAACTTTCTCAGTTTGAGCCATACAAAGAGAGATAGTGTGTTTAAACAGGAGAAAAAGCAGTAAAACCCCATAGTAAATATGGATTCATTTACCAAAGCCTTCATTACATGAATCAGTGTTGGGCCTGCATTAATAAACACAGTGTTTGGGGTTTTTTTAGCACCCAAGCAAGTGCAAAGCATGGAGGAATGTCCACTGACACTTTTTTTAGAGTGAAAGAAAAAGGAAGAGCAAGAAGCCTGGAATGTTTGTACAGGGAAAACTAAGGAGGTAAGAATAGAGAACTGCCAACAGCCCACTGAAATCCTAGTTGTATGTATTTTTAAAGTAGTGCAAGGCAGCGCTTTTTTTTTTTTTCAGCACAGTATGTTGATATAGTACACAAGTGAGAATACAGCATTGCTCCCATAGTACGGTGTACACCAATCACCAGGGATACACTGTTGGGGCTGGTAAGTGATCCAGTGCTGTTTGACATTTGACATGACAAGAGTGCTCACCCCGATCGTCTGTAGAGGAGTGGCTGCACTGCCATGCAGAGGGACCTCGGCAGGCTGGAGGAACAGGCCAACAGGAATCGCGTGAAATTCAACAAAGTGAAATGCAAAGTCCTTCACCCAGTGAAACAACACAGGCTGGGAAAACTTTCTGAAAAGCAGCTTTGCAGACACAGACCTGGGGTGCCGTTATGACTTGCAATGGGCTGCTGCAGCAAAGCTGCTCACAGTGCCCTGGGCCACATTGGGAAGAGCATCGCCAGCCGGAAAAGGGGGGGGGTGACCCTTCTCTGCTCAGCGCTGGTGGGACATCTTCTGCTGGGCTGCACCCAGTTATGGGCTCCCCAGGACAAGACAGGCACAGACATACAGGAGCAAGTCCAGCAAAGAGACAGAAATTATAAAGGGACTGGAGCTTCTGATAGACGAAGAGAGGCTGAGAGAGCTGGGACTGGGCAGTTTTGAGAACAAAAGGCTGGGGGATGATCTTATCAATGTGTATAAATATGTGACATGTGGGAATGACGACAGAAACAAAGTGGTGCCCAGAAAGAAGACAAAAGGCAACAGGCAGACTGAAATACGGGAAATTCCTTTTAAACATGAATTTGGGGTTTGGGGTAGTGGGGTGGGGTTGTTTGTTTGTTTGTGGAGCAGTCACAACCCGTGTGGGCAGAAGCCGGGCACTCAGCCCTCGGCGCATCCAGTGTCCAGTGTGGCATCGACAGACACAAGGCTTCTGAAAAGGCTGAATCTAAACAAGTCTTCCTTTTTCTAGAGAGCTACCGGGCACAGCCACTAGCCCAGGGCTCGCAGAGGGCTGTGAGAGCCAGCGCTGTCCTCAGGAACACAGACGAAGGACAGACTGGGATTGAGGGAAAGCCTCGCGCTCTCTAGCTCGCAAACCCGATTCCTGATTCAAGCACAAACGTCAAAAATGAAGCCGGGGTCGCGTCCGCGGCAACAGCTACTGAGGAGTTTCGGGAAAGCGGGGTTTAGTTCTACAACCACGGCTGCGCCCTCGGGTGACCTCCCGCCGCTTCCCCACCGCCGTGGGGAGGTGAGGGCCGAGGAGGGCCGCCGGTCCCTCCCAGAGCAAAAAGGTCCGGGGCTGGCCTGAGCCGGGCGGACGGGCAGCAGGCCCTTGCCCCGACCCCCCTTTTCCGCGGTCGCGAGCTCAGAACCCGCCCAAGGCCGCACCGGGCCTCCGAGCGCCCGGGACGCAACAGCAACCACCACCCCTCACCTGTCTCCATGGCGGCCGCCAGACTGGCCCGCTCACACAAGATGGCGGCGGCCGCGGCCGGAAGCCCGGCGGAAGTCGCGCTGCGCACGCTGGCAAGGCGGCGGCGGTTGCCCGGCAACGGGCCAGGCCGCGGCGTGCGGCCGACGGGAAGGCCGCAGCGGGGTCCTCCGGCCCGCCCGTCGGAGGCAGGTGGGGACCAGGAGCTCCGACAGCGGGGGGCAGGAGCAATGGCTCCGGTGCCGTTTCCCAGGATACAGAACGTTCCTAATGGTAATTCTCATTCATCGCTCTCAAACGTTCGATGACAGGATTCCTCATCTCCCGTTCATGTTTAGATATCGATATAAAAATCCCTTGGACAAATGCTGATAATTCTAAGTTTCCTAAAAAATTTGTTCCATCAGTTTCAGGAGGGAAACACACGCTGCCCAGAGGGAGCGTTTTCCTCAAAACTGTTACACAGAAACACCTGGATGAGACCCGAATTCCTGCCCGTAACAGGCATCATCCATTTACCAGGATAGGTAGGGCAGTACCCGCTGGTTTTAAGGTAGCAGGGCATGCAATACCAGTGGTTGGAAAAAATATTAAAAGATTTCAATGTTCAAATCAAAACTCAGACTGAATATAGTAAAGGAAAAATCCTCCCTTTTCAAGTTGCTCTGCTGTGCCATGCTGTGCTGTGGCTCACCTCGAACTTTGAAGTGGCAGAAATCACAGTACAAACTGCAGTATATTTTTTTTAAATGACCAAAGTTCAATTTTACATCAGTCAGTGCACTCTGAAAACTTTGCAAGCAAAACAAATGAACCTCTGAAAGCTTTACTTACCACCTTTATATACCAGTCTCCAAAACTCTGCAAGCTTTCACCATCTGGAAAAAAGAAAAAAAAAGTCACATGGACAGTGCTAGCTCCAGTGTGATCCAGTGTAGACATAAAGATAACATCCTGACGACTACATTTTACAGGCTTGTTTCCTAACCATAAAATAATATTTCTTCCAACAGTAATACGGCTGGAAAGGTTAGCATTTTATCAGTGTTATCTGGATATTACAAGTCAGCCATGCGACCTCTCCTCTGGCAGATGAACAAGGAGGACCTTTTAAGAGACCATTTCTCATGGCTCTGTACTGCCCTGAAGCAATTCAGCAACCCAATTTCTACAGGACATCAGTAGATTAAATGTAACTGATCTTCCAGATGTGAGGGACTTGTTATCAAACGTGTGCAGAATTCTTTTCCAGATGTGGAATCAATTTGGACCAAGACATTGCAAAGTTGTTTGGAAGAAAAGCCCTAAGAACTACTCATTTCAGTAAACAATTTCATGCTTACGATAGCATGATAGCTTATGATCATGCTCTGTACCTAAAAAAATCAAGCAGAAATTACTATTTGACATTTTGAGATTACTCAAAAGAGGTGACTACTTTTCTAACTGTACGAAACATTTTAAGTTAGAATTAAATACAAGTTATTTTTAAAATCACTTTATTAGTGTTGGGATGCATCAACAGAATTGAAAATAAGCTAAGTAAATGCATGAACAGCAGGACTTATGAAATTTTATTTTCTGTGGAGATTTTATAATGCCTGAAGCGCTGGCTAAGCTCATGCAGAGCCCTCTCAGTGGGACGGTGGGTTTGTCTCCAGACAGTTTCACCCAGGAAGCAGCCTGCCCTCAATCCCCACTGAACACCTCAAGGCTGGCATTTCCCATTCCACTCACCTGCTGCTGCTCTCCTGGGAGGTGGTGACATGGCTCAAAGTGCTCATTTTTATCGTGGTTTTGCTGTTGCTGCTGTTAGTGGGCCCTCAGCCCCCCCTGGTTTCTTACAAAGGCCTTGTGCTCTGCTTCTGAACAATGCTCCAGCATCAGAGTTAGCGATGTACAATGTGAGTAAACAATCTTTTAAAGAAAATGCATGTTGGAATAACAATTTGTTCTGTCATGTAAGGGAACTTTCACCATATGGACAATACACTTCCAGCTCTTTAGAAAGTAGCTTCAGGGCCAATGTTCTAGTCATGATTTTTCCCTCCAGATAGATAGAGAAATGCTTGAGCTGGGAAGGATAAAAAGGGGGTGATCTTGTATTTGCAGAATATCCTTTTCCTCTTTGTGCTAGACAAGCCATTGTTGATCACTTCCAGAGCAAAGGGAAATGGAAAGGAGAGACTCAACCTTAAAATACTCAACTATGTTTTGATTTCTTTTTCTTTCTGCATATTCGACAGTGATTTAAGCTTGGACTTTGTTTTGTTTTTCATAGTAGCTTTACAATAGGCCAAGTAGATTTCAGTCAACCTCTGCTCTCAGTTCTTCATTCATTAAAAAAAAATAAAAAATAAAAATTGTATCTGGGTGAAACCAGTTAATAAACAAACACCTCAAGGGTGCAGACAGAACCGTGATGTTGCATCAGCACCTGGAGAGGAGCCCAGCTTCTCAGCCTGTAAATTTATTCCAGAAAGTGCATTTTTGCCTTGTGTTACAAACTACATTTTCAGAACTTGGCTGAAACAAAAACCTCAGTGGTTTAGCACTGCCAAGCCATCTTATGTTCACCACCACGGCAATTGTGTGATTAGGTACTTGTGCAACAGTCACTGTATGCAGACTTACCTGAAACCTGACTGACTGCTCTTTTTTTTTTTTAAACTTTTCTGTTTTAAACTTTTTTTTTTCTTTAAAGTAATTTGCTATTTTCATTTGTTGAACTACTTTCAGCTTTTTAGATAGCAATTTTCTATAATACTATCTTCTTGTATGCAATATGATTTTTTTTTTCCTGGGAATTGCATTACAAAAACCCTCTAAAAAGGATTTATGCATAGCTTTTCTTAATAAAATAGGGTTGCTTTTTTTAGACAAGGTTTTAGTGGTTGTGGAACACTACCATTACTATATCAAAACATAACAAGTCACTCCCCAGTAAACACAGACTTTGGGCTAAAAGCAGAGATCAAACAGACCCCCGTGTCTGCATTGCTATTCTGGAATGTGATTTCTCTCCCAAGACTGACTTCAGAGCAGAGAATCCTAAAAAAGGCTTGGTCACAGGAAAAAATTACTATGCGAGTTTGCCAGAGCTAAGTCAAACATCTCAATCCTTGGCCATCAAAACTAGGAACAAAATTGAAAGTCAGAATCAAAATATAATAACTAAGAACATTCTCTAGGAAAACTTGGAATTATTTTTACTTTTAAATATCAGTTGAGTCAAATTTTCAGGGTGTAAAGTGTTAACTTATATGACTGCGAGCCAGGAATTCTCCATATTGTTGCCAAACCAGGACCACATTGCTGCCTCAGTTTCTCCTTTTATAGGGACTAGGCTTACTGCCTGTCTAAAAACTGCTTCAGATTTTTACAGAGGATTTATGTATAAAACACAGATATATTATCTAACAAACAGAAATAGATGAGATAATATTATTTTCTACCTTAAGCAAATTAAGCTGTGGAAAGTTGAAAACTGCATTAAAAAAAAATGACACATGGCTTCAGTAGGAATTACAGATAGTAGCTAAAAGACAATAGAATCAAGTTTTTGACATGTCTTTGTAAACACTATATTTAGAAAAAACACAGACACCAGGACACCAAAAGGTCTTTCCAGGACCATGAAATAACATAATGTTTCAATTTTTGATCTCAATGTCTGGATTTTAACCTTTCTTTCCAACTGCCATACAGAACTTTGGACTTTTTTTAATATTAAATGAAGTATCCTCCATCTTGCCAATAAAAGGTCTCTCACTTAATATTTGAGATGTTATAAAGGCATTAGATTCTTTGGAGGACTTGGAGATTCCATTTCAAATTGATAACAAAATACCTCCTGCAGATAAAGATCTGGCATGTTCATATCTATGACTTAACCCAGAGCTGCTTCTGAGGACTTAATGGTGTAATCTTTTGCTTATCACAGTCACTTGTAGTGTTTTCCACACTAGATACTTGTAAATGACAAAAATAATTTTTATCTGGATATACCTTTCACTTATTTAAACTTGTTTTACACTTGTGGGTTTCAGCCAATATCAGAAGATATAGGCTAGGTTCTGACATTTTCAGGCATTTTCATTAGTACTGCACTGGCAATAATGCTTTTTAGAAAATGTAAAGGTTTATGGTGACAAGTACAATGTAAGATCATTAGAACTGGCACAAAGACACAGCCATTGAATGGAGCCACTTGGACATGAAGGCACTGACACCCGATTGGGCACAGGAGAAAATAAAGCCTTGTCTGAAAACACTGGGGAAAGGAGATGTTGCAAAGGGTTTATCTGTGACACCATAATATAGTGCATTTACACCAGGAAGAAAAGGAGATCCAGCAAGGCTTCATGACTGAAAACCCATCAAGTGGAACAGTATCTCATACCCAGTGCAAGGAACCCAAGACATCCCCTCGAATTCATATATTTTCCCATCTGCTTCAGAACAGAGTGCCAACTTGTATTGACCCGGATAATGACATCTTAAAGGATTTTACCCATAGAACGCAAGACAGAATTCTGCAGACTGGAGAGTATCCTGCTTCAAATATGGTTAAATAACAGAGAACACAGTATGCATTATGTTATATTTATAACAAGCCAGTACAAAGTCTGCAATTTTTTTACTCCAATGTTATAATTGTAATTCAATAGAAACAAGATCATAGTTATCAGTGACTGAAACAATTGTCAGAACATATTTAATTAAAGGCTTAACTGTTCATTGAGTTCTATTTTTTGAGGTCAAGAAACTGGCAGGTAATGTGCATTTCATAAGCCAGCCTATGAGAGTCATGGGAGAACAATCTTCATCTGAAGACTGTTAAACACCATCCAATGGAGCTGTAAATTTGGTGAAATGGCCTAAAAAGACTTAAAAGACTGTGGTTTATGGAATGGAGGTTATGTATGCTGCAACGTATACTTATGTGACCATGGCTCTCCTCTACCTTCAGACAACTGTTAGAAAGCAAAGATAAATTCAAGATTAATTGTCAAGTCTCAGAAAGCATTTTATGATTTTCTTCAATAACTTGGTTAAAAATACATCAGTCTTCTATTCTTAGGACATCTGGAAGCAGATGAGCTTAAGGTCAGGCATTTGCCAGGAAACATATGTGTTGAGCCTGAGAACAATGGTCCACAAGGAACATCTTCACAAAGGTATTGCTTGCCATTTAAACTCTTTTTAAGGTGCTCTAAGGAAAAAGTTCTGAGGGAACCTGAGCTGTAAGCTCAGATCTGAAGGAGCTTTAGACCTAGACTTTGGCATGTCAAAGCTCTCAAAACCAAGTTATACTAAGTATGTGGAGAGATGGACTTCAAAATGTTGGGCTGTTAGGCTCTAGTTTAATGGGTGACACACACACTTGTGTACAACAGTGATCCAGACTCTGAATAACTTTACCCAGGTATGAACTGGAGAAGCAGGTGAAGTTCATGTCAGCCAAGGATTAAGATATGAAATCCTAGGAATTAAAATTCAGATAATAAATGAGTAATGTTGATAATGTTGATTAAATCATTGGGGCCAAACAATTTCTTTCTAGTTTTTATATTGCCATCTCAACTGCCTGACTTAAGAGAGTCACGAAGGGGGGGAATCACATTCTGCTATTCTTGCACAGAAACATCTAACTATACTCGAAATAGCACTGCAGTTACTTTTATAGATTAAAAAAAAACAAACAAAAAAACAACGTTGGAAATGCATGGTCTCCAATAATGAAAATATGCTTAGTGAGATTCCTTCCTGCTGGCAAGTAAAACTAAATATTCTGTATACTCATCCACAACCTCACCCACTCATCATGAAAATAACTTTAATTCTTGGTCATTGCAAAGGGGGTGCACAAATAGTTACAGTTTCACTGATGCCTACATCAATATTTGGCAGGAATATAAACCCTCTCTTTAGCAGCACTCGCCAACCTGTCAGTGCTTATAGTCAGGATTATACAGCATCAGGGCAAAGGAAAGTGCTGAATTCCATAGGGAGCAAATCTAAATATACCTCTTGTAGGCAAGGCCTGTAACCTTTGATTGCTGGCAAATACATACAAGAAAGTATGTTTGAATTGTGTCTAGCACAGACCTCAGTAACACAAAGTACCCAGAGCTTATGGAAACACCTCCTGTGCTCTCTTACAGCTCCTGCTTTCACACCAACACCTCCCTCCCATCCAGTGTCTTCACAGCATTTTTCACAAGGGCTTTGCACCAGTATCATCCATGCATCTTCTCTGAAAACTGGTTGTTTGAACAGTAAATAGCAACAATTTTATTTGAGGTGTCACTCTGGGAGCACTAGAACTTAAGCAGCAGATTTCCCATAAGCAAAATTTCTAGGGATGATTTCTGCATAACTAAAATTCTCTTGTGAAGTTTCTCTGTAACTTTTCACATTGTTATGTCATAACAAGGTCTCTTCTCACCAGACACATTTTACCTCAAGACTCTCTCCCCACCCAGGGAAGAGAATCAACCAGCAGGTTCTGGAGATATTTGAACATACACATGGCTTTGCAAAAGCTGTTTCCACTGGTCTGCTGGAGGTCCAGAGCGGGACGTAAGTGATCATAGAGCCTCTGAATTCCTCTCTGCCAAGGGACCAAGCCTGGACCATATCTCCATGTGATCACAGTCTGTGCTGAGGTGCCACAGTTAACCTCACCATGAGGCAAATTTCTTGGTTTTGCACTGATAGAGACCTCAAAAACTGGCTGTGGAATATGCTCCTGTAGAGACTGATTCAGAACTGCTGATTTGCCACAGAATTCTATTTCAGTGAATGGAATACATCAAATTATCAATATTTTAGCTTCAGCCAAAGTCAGAGCCAGGTTCTGAGAGATCCTTGTCTGTGTTCCCGGTCCTCCACCTCCAAGGCACAGGAGACTGTAACAACCTTAAAAATACTTAAAGAATCAGTTGATTGCACTCAGATGATCTAATATTACTACTGGCCATGGCAACACAGACCTTTGTATGCGAATTTTGACACCTTGACTCAGTTATCTGATAGAGACCAGCACATAAAACATGTTTTTTCCTTTTACAGCTGTTCAGGGTGTCACCTCATGTATCTGTGGGCCCACCTCCATCTCCAAACAAACCATGTGTCCTTTGTAAGCGATCTTCAACAGCCCTTTCATTGTAAGGAGGATTTAAAGCTCAAATTCCACAAAGCGGAATAAAACAAAAATACACCATCATTTTTCTTTATTTTTTTAAAACCACACGAGAGGGGAGATGCAGCCCCTTCTGCTCCTCAACCTGAACAGCAAAATGCCCAAGTGCTCAGGAGCTGAGCTGCTTCTCAGCAGCGTTTACCAAAAAGCACAGGATTAACTGGAC
Source organism: Gallinago jamesoni (assembly GCA_025769975.1). Lineage (NCBI taxonomy): Eukaryota > Metazoa > Chordata > Aves > Charadriiformes > Scolopacidae > Gallinago > Gallinago jamesoni. The sequence continues at coordinate 3,260,298 of JAOQGH010000006.1, forward strand.
ACCTCACTTGAACTTCCCCTTTGGATTCAGCCCTGGAGCCTGCGGTCATTCCTTGGACACTCAGCTTCCTAAGGGGAAGAGCCATCCCTCTGCCCTGTGGGGAAACAGTGCAGAAAAAAGCTGCCTTGCTGGGAACAGGATTCGAGGACACCATTTTCTGTTGCTGGAAACACCAACATCATCTCTATTCCTTGCATAGAAAAGCTCATTTTAGTATTTTGGAAAAAGAAAGAGAAAGATGAAGAAATCATTGCTAAAGTTTGTCTTAACTCACAGCGTACTCATAGCAGTCACTCTGCAATTTCCTTGCAGGATATCATAGCTATTCAGCAACAATTTTTCCTGTTATCTTTCACCTACAGTTGTCTTAATAACTGCCACTGAGCACACCAGCTGAATCTTTACGAGCTCTTGTGCAGAACAGTTTAGTAGAGGGAAGATGTTATTTGCAGATTGTTCTTTCCAGTCTGGGAACAGGCATCTCCTATATCAGGAAAATTCACAAAAGGAGAAGAACATGGGCCCTGCCCACTCATGCATCAGCCAGATTCCCAGAATCTATTCTCAGTTCTAGAATGGTAGTCAAAACAGTCTTTATTCCTAAAATTGCTTACCACCACCACCACCACCTTCTGAGTGCAAGAACTGCAGCAGTGAGTATTAGCATAACTGTCCAGACACTGTGTACATCTTTGGTTAATCTCATAGTTAGCAGGTCTCCAGATTTCGTTATTACAGGCTCTTTCTGGTGGAGGTTTGTTGCAATGTTCCCAGCGCTCACTGCCAGAGGGTCTTATAGTGTGTAGTCTTCTATTGACATTGCCCTGCCACACAGGCATTATAAATGCTTCACAAAGCATACGAACTTAGAACTCTCACCTGCATAACGTTAATAAGTAGAGGCATTCACACCTCCCAGTATTTTTCAGGGTCTTCTTCTGATCTGTTGATTCCTGTTGTTACAGGGCATCAAGCTACAGCAAAAAAACCAACCCAAACCACTTACCCTTTGTAGTTTCCATTCCTTGAATGTTCCTTGGGAGGCAGAGAATCCTGACCTTCTCCCTGACCTTAATTTATTGTGCAGATCAATTCCAGCAGAGTGGAGAAACCCCACACATCTAGGACAGGTGCTGCACTGAGACATAGATGTTAGCAAACACCTGAGAAGTGTTTCATGAAGGACACCTGCACCTAATTAACTTCTAGAATGTTATTCATCATAAATTTAAGTCACCTCAAAATAAAAAAACAAAAAATAGGCCCCAGAGAGTTGAGTCAAGGTAACCTGCCAAAAGAATTCAAGTTTTATTTGACCACCCTTCAAAGAAGGCTGAAGTTATGCCCCAATACGAGCTCCTAGAGGGTTGATTTTAAGCTGGTATTTTCAGTATTCAGGGTGACACGTGCAGGTTTGCTTCTGTATTGATCTGATTTATGTAGGCAGACATGAATGAGAACAGCCACAGGTGAGCTCTGAAATGAGGCCTGGAGAGACAACCCTGTGTGTGGGTAGGATGCTCCCAAGAAAGTTTTTGTTGTTTTTCCCCCAGCTTTTGTTATTCAAAGAGGAGCTCGAGTGTCCTGTGTCCTGTCCCCCTCTGCCTGACCCCCACCCATCTTTTTCAGAGGAAATTCTGTTTTCCCCAATTGAGGGATAACTATTCTTAGTGATGTGCACAAAAAAAATCCTGGGTTTCTGATTTTGACTGTACAGCCAAGACAAATTTTTTAAGTAAAATAGATACTTGTTCCAGAAGTAATCATTCTTTAATTGAAAGATTTTGTTAACTTTGTTTCTGATGGAAAATTTGATCTTCAACTGGTTTGCTAAAATATTTGCTAAGACCCAACCCATGTTATTGTTCACAAAGAATAGTTCACAAATGAAAATACAATTAATTGATTTTAGTATCTGGAACATTCAGTTCTTTCAAGAATACAGTTTGTCTATAAAAATAATGTTTTCTGAACACTGTAATGAGGCTCACATTCTGACCTGGAACAGTTTATAAAAACTCATTGAAGAGCTGTGAGCCAAATAAGACTAGCAAGTAACTTCACGTGGGTAAATACAGTACTGAAGTAAACATGGGAAGGAAAACACCTTTTTTCTTACAGAAAAAATAGTCTCTTTTTTATGACAAGAATTTACAGTCTCCATTTACACCATAATGAATGGGCAACTATTGACTTAGTGCTCTGGAAAAAACTAAATGGGCAAAAAATAGTTTCAGTATAGTCAGCTCTATTTTTGCAGAGCTCCCAAATGTTGTATTAAGCAGTCCCTGATCACCCCAGAGCAGCACCTTACACCCACCTTCTACTCTATGCTTCTGAGTGGCAAGGGCTGCACTTACCTCTGTTCCACGTAGGGCACAGAAATGCCTTAGAATTTCCCTCTGGAAGAAGCAAGTTCCCCTTCACCATGAAAAGCTACAGGAATGAACTGCCCATGCAAAAGCATAGGATGAAGTAGTGTTTTATTTTCAGCATATGGAGTTCCCAGTCACCACACTGGAATGCTAAACCTCAGATTAAATAACAAAGCATTTGAGAGAAATCTACTACAAAAAGACAAACGAACTGTCTCTTGATAAATATCGCTTACTTTTTAGGCTTATACTCATGTCGCAGTACAACAAATGGCACAGGGGACAAGAGACAGACAAGAACTGCCCCATTCTGGCAGCAGGGACTCAGCATCGCTTAGCTGCTGCGCAGGATCACTAGCCCAGCCCTCAAAATGGCAAGTCTGCGTTTAAAACTATGTCGTTCAAAACTGAAACAGTGAGTTCCTATTACTTATCCTCTGTTTTTTGAGGCTTTAGAGTTGATATTCAAAGACTTTCCTCCCATGCTGTCACAACTTTACGATTACTTACTGCTTCCAAGAAAAGTCGGGATTCCTACATGACTCAAAGAGGTAGAAATTCCAGAGTCACAGCAAATTTTGTACAATTTGACCAAACTCACAGACTTTAGCAACATGGTTTATTCATTAACGAGGCAAATCACTTAATCTTTGTCTTCATGCATGAATTAGCAGGACATATTTCTAATTAGTTTTGCAGGTTGATAAGCATGAAATACAACATTTCAGACTGAAACAGGAAAGTTAAGCAACTTGCTTCAAGTTTGAGTAGTCCAAAAAGGCCTTAACCATTTTCTGGCTTCTTGCTTTATGCTCACATTGTATTCCTTTAATATATGTACTTTCACAAGTCTTTTCACGCAGTTTCCCAGACTGATTTATACACATGCACTTAAGCAATCTAGACTCACATGAAACAGAACCACTTCCTCCCACTTTATATATCTGTGTACAATACATACATAAACATATAACCCTACAGGCAAAGCTCAGCACACACGGAACTTGCTGGCTTTAGAAAACCAGTTCCCTTAGCGCAAACACAAGGATTTTCAGCTGGGTGGAGCTATGGCAGAGCTCCTGGGCAGAGGATTTCAGTAGAGATCACTCTGAAAAAGAAGGGGGGCGGTCACCCATTAAAACAAAGCAGTTATGGACACAAACAAACAAAACTCTCACAAAGCACCTCTTTCTGTGAAACAAACCCTATCACTAGGGTTCCATAAAGGGCCATCCCATGTTGTCATTTATTAGATACAGGACAGTGGTGTTAAATGCAGAGTCCAGGAAATCTTTAAGCAATCTTCAGGTAACCACTATCTAGATATAGGTCTTCCAAAAATGCCCATCTACCTTCTAGAAGCTTTCTTTTTCCTTCCTTGAGTGTTGATGGCAGAAGCTGGATTTTAATGGCTGTTGAGATGAATGTGCGTGAAAAAGCCTCCTGCCAGTTTAGCAGGTGAAAAATCTTGGCAGGATTTAAATAAGATGAGAGGAGGTGTAAAATCTATCCCTAATAACTCTAATTGGACAGCAACAGTTATATAGGAAATGTTAGAATCAACATCTTAGAAAAGAATGAATCTTAGAAACAAATGAAACAGTAAAACTAACCCCTCTACAATAGCAATTGTTGAGAAATTTCTCCCCTTCTCTGTCATGGATATTTAAATGAAAATATGTTATGAGACTAGGTTTCCTAAGAAACTATTTTTAGGCTTTGGATAATAACATTAATATTCATTGTGCTGGTTTTATCATTAATATTCACCTGTAGCAATGGGCACTATCAAATTGTGGTGTCCTGCAAACACCTCTGTGGAGGTGACAACTGCGTCCATCATCAGACCCAGGGACGCTCAAGGGCTCCGCACACGTCGTGTCTCACAGAGCAGAGGGATGCGCACCAGGGCACGGCAGAGTCCTCTTCGTGCCACAGACCCTTCAGACAGGGGCCAGCAGAGACAGAGGTCTGACCTTATGCAGAAGAGCTGCCACGGGGGTGATTCCTCCAGACAAGGGGAAACCCAGCACCCGGCCATCAGAGCATGCAGGGATGCCCCAGGCCTGGCCTGCGCCCCGCAATGGGCTGTGGGGACTGAGCAATGCACAGGGGTGTGTGATGCACACGAGAGTCAGTGTCACAACCAGACTGACACTGGGCTAAAGTCACATGTTTATTAACCCACGTGAGAAAACATTGTAAAAACTCTCTGTCACTTGATCCAAGCATTCTGGATTCACTACTGGCCACTTCTTTCTGTATTTAGCATAGACATTTACGAAAAAAAAGATGTGCAGTATGTAAAAATGTATACAACATGTCATTATTGAAAAGGAAGAGGTGCTTCTGAGTGAAGGAATCACTGCTGGATTTTGGCTATGACTGATTCAGTCATCTTTTTTTTCTTTTTCTGGGCTGATTTTCACCAACTGTCACATTCCAACTTGTCAGAAAACATTTTTTGGCTACAACCAGGTTATTGCTCTTTCAAGTGGTAACACACCTGACCTGGAAAACAAAGTCTGAATAAACCAGAGACTGGGTTGATGTGAGATCACAGGCAGGTGGGAGCAACCACTGGCTGCATAACGTCAGCCTGCTGCAAACCTCGGTCCTGGCCAGATCCCTAAGGGAGGCCAAAGAACATACTTGTACTTAACAGAAAAGGGGATGACTTTTGTGTCCACATTAAGGATGAGACTGTTTCTCTCTGGGTGCTTTATTCAGCTTGGTGACTTCCAGATCATATAGAGAATGATGGAGGGTTTTTCTTCCCCGTTCCACAGATGTAGATGTTCAACACAGGCAGGAAATAGCTTTGTTCTCCCTTTGTATCTTTTCCTGTAGTTTGGTCATTCATGGACTCACACACACACGTAACCCCGTGCTTTGTGGGAACGAGTGTGCCCAGAGAATGAACGAAGAGGAACAAACCCTGTGTGAGAGCAGCCCTTATCATGGCTCTGCAGATTTGAGACATCCAATGTTTGCAGAAACAGTATCAGCAACCTGCTGTGCTGGGAGGAGAAAGATGTCAAGGACATCCCATAGAGAGAGGTCAGAAACCAGGAAAACACTAATGTAGCTCCTCAGCGGCAGCACTACCTGCTGCTCTGCTGGCTACATGGGTACCATTGGGCACCGCACACTGCCCACAGACCACGAACCAGGAGCTGTTGCTCCTTCGGGGTGGCTTGGTCACCCCTCCTGACCACATCCACACCAGAGATCCTCGAGTTCTCCCTTGGCTCTGGTGGTGCATGTTTTGAAGTGGGGCACAAAGGGATTCCTTTACGCCACTACCTTCAGACCATCACAACCTCTGAGCCAAACACAAAACCCCCCTTGTTGAGAAGAAAAGTAACCGCCAGGCAAGAGCTGTATCTCATGACACTGACCCTGCAGCGCTGGAGGGGATGTAATCCAGCTCCACTACCGAAGCTATTGTGGTTGCGTTACCCAGTGCAAATAACACATATATTTACTCAGGGAACTGGAACAGGACGTCATGCACGCTTGGTGCTGAAGAAAAGCCCGTTTGTGCCTGTTGTGCTGGACAGTTCGTACAAGATTGATTCTTAAAAACTAGTTGTCTTTATTAGGTTCTCACAATCTTTTACTCTGCACCGAATGAGACAGCTTGTAGGGTGAGCCATCTGATTTGGTCCCACCTGAGCATTTGCAAAGATGGAAATTTGCGTTATCACTCATCTGAGGAAAGAGGAAGAACCATAGATATGTAGGTCTGAGGGTACTTAAAGCAGTATTCAAATCCCTGCTTTGCACTGGTTCTCTATAGTGCGTATCCCCCTGGATCTTGCTGGAGCACCACCACGCTAGCAGGGAAGCTCATGGCGAAAACAAGTGGCCCACTGTGTTACACAGGAAACAATCCATGCCCAAGAGGAGACAGTTCTTGTCAATTTTTATTTGCCAGGGTCTAATTCTGCAACTCACCCATTTAAATTAAATACAAATCAGTCACAGGATTGATTTATGTCTCAGAAAGTAATGTTTGCCATTAACAGGACAGAGAGGTGACACGTCCAATACACCACGGTTATAATAACACTAGCATTCTTTATTACCCCACACATACGCTGCCCCTGCCCCAACACTCCTGTCGATAAACCACCCTGTGTGGCCATTGAGGAAAATAACATTTGTTTTCTACCTGCACAACAACACAGGGAAGCTCTTCCCTAGTTGAGATGAGGGCACTTTCCCCCTTCAAGACGCTTTCAGAACATTCCTCTCTGCACATGGGACAGGACAGCATCTGTTCTACAGCTGAAACCAGGCTGAGAATTTTGATGTATGTGAACTGAGACGGATGAGCTGAGCATCACCCACCCCCACACCCCGGCTCTGTTACCTGTGACAGTGAGGAGCAAGCACTGTGAAGCTCCTGGCAGTAGTGAAGTGTCCTCACACTGTGAAGTCCATCAGAAGGCAGAAAAAAGTCCCTTTCTCAAATGCATTCAGATACCTGCCAAAGCACAGGAAGGGCTTCACTGCTCCTGCCTTCAGCTTCCTCAACCAAATACAGTGATAGGCTTCAGGTGGTGACAAATGCCTGTCACCAAGCTCCTTCTTGGCACTAGAACTGTCTCTTCCTCAGACAGACTCTGCAGGCAGAGCAGTGTTTCCCCACATGCTCCACCGTTCCATGGAAGAGGCACGAGGTCATGCCAGCTGGGCAGAGAGGGTGCAACAACAGCCAGAGGAGAGTTCATGGTGCCCAGCACCTTGAGAGACCACAGAAGATAAAGGCAAGAAAATCAAATCAAATCAAATCAAATCAAATCAAATCAAATCAAATCATTCTTGAAGTACTTTTCTTCTCAGAAAAGCACATGGTCATTTTCTGGATAAATACTTTTCTCACTTTTAAAGACAAACGTGAATGTTTTTCCAGTTCTATAAAGAACATTCATATTAATAACAAAACTACTAAATATCCTACACACACTACTATGCTAGAGGCCAGATACTCTGGCCAGAATTCTACAGTTCTGTAGCTTCTACCTTGCACTCCTTATCATGAGGTGGGAATCCCCATGGGTGCAGAATTTGACTCTTATGTCCTCACAAACACCCCTGTGAGGTAGATAAGTACCATGATATCTTCTTCAGGAGAGGAAACTGAGGCAAAAAGAGAACTGTCATGAATGAGGCTGCACAGCAAGTCTGGGAGCAGAATGCGGGCCGCGTCCACAGGTCTCCCCGCTGTAACGTGCTGCCTCACCTCCCACCCAGAGCTGCGTGAAAAGCACCCACGTACCACTGACCAAATACGCCTAGTCCAACACCAATCTTCATGTAAACTACTTCTGCTTAAGAAATTACATAGACAGGTCCTACAAAATACTTTTCTCACAGGACCTGCAATCCAAAGTACACAAGACAACTCCCATTCCTGTCAGCCAGCACAAGCCCTAATATCTGGGCCACTGCATTTTTACAAATTTAAATAGAGCCTTTTTCATGCCTTGTCTCCACTCCAAAATTCCAGAGTTATTTAATAAGACACATCAGGGGCTAATCCAGGGACTTTCACAATAGGTGTGAAGTCCTGTGGCTGAGAGAGGGAAAGGCTCATGTCCCTGCCAGTGCCACAGTGCAGGAACACAAAGCCAGCCTTAAAATCATCATTGCCCAAGACATCAGCTGAATCCAGCATGGAATTATGTTATCTCAACCCTCAATAAGGGTGTCCATATGCAGTGAGATCTGGGAGTGAAAACAAGGCAATGGAAAATGTGTTGGATATTGACTTGGAAGAAGTCCACCACATGGTTGAGGACCAACTAAAATATACTGTACTGTACCGTACCCTACTCTACCATGCCATAATTGTACTGTACCATACCATAATCATACCATACCATATCATACCATACTGTACTGTATCACATCACACCACACCATACCCCTTCTTTCACTAGACAAGTGACAACAAGGATCTCCCTGTATAGCTGCTGACTTGTGGATGTAAGTATTAGTCAATGAATTTTCAGCCCCTGCCTGAGTGCAGTGTTCAATGCTAACGATGTACAAGTACATACCAGTGATATGAAGGTTCAAAACATTTGATACAACAGCCTCCCCTCTCTTTATTTAAAGTTCAATAAATGCTAAATCTCAACATTGGTTGGAGGTCCAGACAAAAGACCAGAATAAATTTGAGTTGTTTCATGCCTGAACTGATGCGTGGCTGTCTCTGAAATGGTGATGAGACTTTATAGAGCTTCGGGCAAGAGGAAGTAGTATTAAGGGTCCTTTCCTTGTTAAGGCCGTGAGTTCTTCACTGCTCACTGATTAACCGTTGTGTTTGCCCAGGCTGGGAATGTGTCCAGCTCAAACATAGATCTTCCCCATGTGTTGATGGCCAGTGTGACACAGAGGACTCCAATGATATTCATCACTATTCCAGTTTTAACCTGTGAGGACAGAAGTCCAAATCAACAACAATAACCAAACAACAGCACAGCAAACTGCAGCAAGGCCCATTTGTACGTACACAAGACAAACATGGTCAAATAAATAACAGAAATAGCCATTGTACTTGCTGCCCTGGGTTCTTACTTAGGTAGAAATACCAGGGAACACGCTGTGCAAAAATTTTGAACGCTGCTTTATAACTAGTCTAGGAGTTTATAGGATGTACAACAAATTGCTCTTATTAGTGAAAGAACTGCTCCTGCCCCCTTCAAATCTCCAGTTAGAAACCTGATGACGTTTCGGTGTTGGGGACAGAACCTGGCACTGTGTGGCCTGTCAGGCAACCAGAGGATCAGAGCCCTGGGCAACTGCTTGTTACCGTCTGCTTTCAGCTCCAGTAGAAACAAGGCTTCAGCTACACTCGCCAAAGCCCCAGAGGACTGGAAAGCACTGACTGAATTTTAACTCTTCAGTGTTTAAAGATACTTATGACTTGTCAATTCTTAATTTCAATTAAAAGTATGTTTGCCAAACCCTGTGAGAAAGGGGCTGTTACTTCAGAGATGCAGATCTTTATTGCAGTATTAACACTTCCTAAGAGTTCCAGCCCATAAGAGCTTCCTGGGATTTTGGAAATACTCAGCTAAGAAAATTAAACCTTTGCTGTATTTCAGGATAAAGGCAATGGAGAGCTTCAGATAAGAGACCAGGTAATTCTCATCTTACCATATCCAAAACACGGATGTGTCCATAGGAGAACACTATCGCATTCGGTGGTGTTGCAACAGGTAGCATGAAGGCAAAGGAAGCGCTGAGAGTACAGGGCAGCATAACGTACAAAGGATGGATCTTGACAGATGTAGCCTGCAGTGAAATGCAGAGAATATCACGCTGGAGGTGTTCCAAAAGAAAAGCATAAAGAACATTTTCCAGACCATTGATACACACCGGCTCATTTTGTTTCCTGGTATATCACCAGGGTAATTTACAAGCATTTTATTCTGAAATCCACACATGCTTAAAGATAACTCTGCTCTTGCTTCCTATCCCACAATACTTTAAAAGAATGCTTGGTTCTTCCTTGTTGTTTGTTTTGCTGTATGGTATAATTTGGAGTTCTGGTCAAATTTATCCAATGATCTTTTCTTTGACCTCAAACCACACTTTTTCCAGGGTAACACAGAAATAAGATTATAATTACTAGGCATGTGGAGTAACAGTCTTAGATGTTACATAAACTCTGTGGGACTCAGAATTTAAGTGCCAATTTAAGTCACTAATAGCTCAGCACCTTGACTGGGATAATTTTACTTTGATGAAATGGTCCAGAATAAAGTGGTTGTACTTTCTAAATTAAAAAACAAGTAACCTATTTTTCCTTTATGCTACAATTTCAATTCTGCTCAGAAGAGGCAGCAAAACTTACCAGGTTTTCCTCCCTAAGTTTTAAAACTGTTCTGGCTTCCTATAGAAAATGACACGTTTCTAATAACCAGGCCCACAGCTTTCTGTATTCTAGCATAAAACCATGAAGATGAAGGAACAGTTCAAAGGGATATATAGAAAGTGCTGGATTTTGTTTTGGTTTGGGTTGTGTGTGTTTTTCCAGTTCCGAGTTGATGGTTCACATACAAAATGACCAGAAGTAACTGATGTTTCTTGATTTGTATTAAAAAAGTGACTCTCACTTCACTTTCTCCCGGACCAAGGGACACACTGCACAGAAGGCTTGAGCTGTCTTCCCTTTCAGCAGGGGGGGGGCATGGGATAGGCTTCCTGAATCGGCATATTCCCACAGGAGCTGGGTTCTCAGGCTCCAGGCATAGGTGGGTTAGATGAAGTCTGCATTCCCACTTTCTATCTACACATGATGCTATAAACATAGCAGCGAACATGAGATAACATCACTGTCCATTATGGCCCACTGTCAGATGGACTGTTTTACCACTGGCTTTCAGATTAACATTGGAGCAACATTCAAGAAAATAAATATGATATTGCTTTGCCACTAGAGACTGTCAGTTGAACTCCAGTCTCCTGGTTGACAGGATAGCAGGATGGAAGTGATCTTACCATGGATGAGAAGACAGGTAGGAAGAGGGTGGCTGTGGCGACATTACTGGTGCATTCGGTGAAGACAGCTATAATAAGTGAAAGTACTGTCGCAATGGCCCAGGGTGGGATGGACCCTAGTGGAGTCATTTGATGACCCAGCCAAGCTGAGAGCCCAGAGTTCTGGCAAGAAAAAACAAGTATGTTTTTCAGTGAGGTTTAGAATGGCTGGCCATGAGCAGGGAACTTAAGTTATGTGTAATGTTCCTACTAAATAATGCTAAATGACTCCTGAATTATAGAAACACCATCTGGGAAAGTACAATGCTCAGTCACAAACACTAAAAGAAATTCCTTGCCAGCTAGACGTAATACTGAGCCCAACTTTCCTGATTTTTATGGAACCCAAGTAATTGCTCACTCCATGGTTACAAAATTACATTTTTTTGATAAACAGAAGCAATTACTGCTGAAACTATTGCAAATACTTAATGTATCACTCAGAAGTTTCCTGGCTTATTTTTCTAAGGTTTATGAAGATACTGATGCTGTACGAATGCTCTGTTCTAAGGACACAGGCAGTGATTGACTCAAACAGCTTACAAAACCTTTCAATTGATGGCTTCTACTGCTCTAGAGCTTTAATTATGTAGGTATAATGTATGTAGATGAATGTAAGGCCCTAGAGCTTTAATTTTCCCTATGTTTCAAGTGAACCTGCCATCAAAACTTAGATCTGAATATCAATTTCCCCAAAGCATGGCACTGTTGATAGCTAAGACTTGCTTTGATTTAGATGCATCTTAGCAGTGATGAAGGAAACAATATGGTTTACCTCAAGAGTCTTTCCTGTTTTGGGAATTCAGCTGCCTTTTCTGTGAATTTATGAACACAGGATCAAACCATGGGCTTATGGACTCCAGCACATTGCCTGGCAACAGCCACTGACAAGAAGTGCAAGAAACTCCACTGTACACAATTTTGGAAGATATCTACCCACAGTGATTTTCTTTCTGACCACTTCTGTAGTGGTTTGCATTAAATCTGAAAACATATAGCCTTTAAAAAAACTTCAAATGGTTCTGAAAATCTTACAACTGTTATCTATACTTCTATTTTTCTAGCTAGGGCTGGGATTGGGATGATAACAGAAATAAGAAAGGCTGCTTTTCTGGTCTGTCCAGTGGTGATCCCAACTATTCAGCAGCCTCCAAGACGTAAGATAAATTGGAGAAATTTGGTCAGAGCACACAAATTCCTGAAAATGAGGCACAAGCTTTCACCTCTCCTCCCAGTTTTTGCTAATTTGGATCTGCCTCCAGATATCAACATCTTGACTGGGTTTGCCTTTGAGTGCCAGCCCAGTAACACTGGACCAGATAACAAACCAGGAAAAAACAAGCCAGAAAAAAAACAGATGTTGGGACATACTGCGCTTGCATCGGCCAAAGCAAAACCTCCTCCCAGCAGCAGCACAATGCTCCAGGGCATCTTCCTCTGAACCACACTCCAGTCCAGCAATGGGGCTGATAGAAATGGTTTTTTTATATCTGAAGTGAGAAATGAAACGCAGAACATGTTTTAGGAGAGTAAAGAGATCTCATCTCCTGTTCTATAAGACCTAACAGGCACATGAATATTACTGGGAAATCTGCACAGGGTGAGGGAGATACACATGAGCAGGGACTATGCCCTACCCCTGCCCAAGAAGCAAGGGGGATGAGCTATCCCGAAGAAATGCATGCAAACCCAGCACGTGTTTCTGCCATGTTAGCTGGAGCTGGCTAATTGCCTCCCAGTCTTACAATCCTCTTTTAAATACCTTCTTCAGTCTGTTCAGGGTCAGACATGCTTGTCTTACAGCTTGTGAATTTGGGTTTATTAGCAGGAAGGATAAACAGTAGCAGGGCAACAAACACAGCAGGAGCAGAATCAGTGATAAACCTAAAAAAGAAAAGAGAATGTAGCTCAGAAAATAGACATCTTTCTTGTAGAAGATGGCTGCCTTCCAGCATTGTGGTCACTGCTCTTTGTCATCCTGTTTGGGGCTTGTACATTAGCAAAATGGGTCATTAGTTCATGACTGAGGTCTCTTAGACCTGCCATGACACAAACACAGTAATAAAAGAAACTACCTAGAACACATTAATAACCAGTGTCACAGATGACAGTGGCTCCTGGGAGCAGGGTTCCTTCTCTGTGGTGAAGCCAAGATTCAACAGTGGTATCTCAAAGAAAGATGTGTAAAGAAATGGCCTGAATAGTAGTCCCATCATGCATTCTGTGTTCTTAATGTGCCACAGACATTATGTGAAGAAGCCATTCAAAGCACCAAATCCATTTCCCAGTGAGTTCTAATATATTGTTTAGAGGTGATATTACCAAATATTCAGATGACACCACAACTAATTGGAGCTCATACAAATTACTACTGCGTACATCAGTGTGACTGAGACCAGCATTACAGAATTTTCTCTTCCTGTAGGAGGCTCAGCTTGCTCCACGTCCCAGTCCTTCACTGCAGTACGAATTGTCAAACAATAGACAGATCTCAGGCACAGGCCATAGGATCAAGCCCAGCAAATGTCAATTCAGACAAGGTTGGAGTGAACGACCCTGCACTCAAAATGGAACGTAAGAACAAGGGAATTTGATTCACAACAATCAGATTTGTGAATCTGATTCACAAGCCATCATTTTACAGTATGAAAAAAAGCCTAAAAACATACTTTTCTCCTCTTGGGAACAGCCTGGTGGCCCAGCCTTTTACAAAGCCTGGGTGTCTGGTAAACCACAAGAGAACCAGCAAAACAAACATTAGGAGGACATTGAATTCAGCGTAAGACATAGGGCCCAATTTCTTCATTTCTGCCTTCAGCACGTCGTATGCAGCTTTTTCTTTAGCAGTTCTCTCTGTCCCACAGCCCCAGCTTTTCTTAAAGCTATAAGGAAAAGAAAGAAGAAAATACTTTAAGTATTAACATACTAGAGGGATTTAACATGCTTTGCACTCTGAAGCTGTCACTCGTGGGGACAGACACAGACTATAGCAGAGGCCAGGAACACAGAAATGACAACAGTGTGAAAGCATTTCATGGGCACATGCCAGTTCTCACAGAACTACTGGTTCTATGAATGGAAGTAAGTCTCTGTCCAATTTGGAGCAATTTGGAATGAAAATCCCAGTTTTGAAGCAAGCGTAGCAGAACAGATATGCTAACTCTGCTAGGGCTGAAATTCTCAGATGTGAAATTGAAAAATAAAAAGGCAATTCTGTCTGAACATTAAGAACATATAAAGCTTTTCCCTTAGTGCAACTCCCATGAACACAAAAGGTTTCTAGGCCTCAAAAGTTGCTGTGAAATGGAACTGTTCTCTGCTACAAAATTAATAATTTGTCAGTGCATTTGTTTTATCCAGATTTCTCAATAAGTTGATCTGCATTAGCCAAGGGATTTACACAACATCATGTAGTTAAATACTCACTTGAGTCCCATGAAGGAGCACTGTAGCCAAAACCAAGCTAGTACCAACATGAGAATCATGTTTGGGAATGCAAACCCAAACCAGGAAGCAAAATTCACAATATCATTATTGTTGGGGTATAACCTGAAAAGAAAAATGCTTTCTGTATGAAGGTCAAAACATTTTGTAATCTACTCCCCATTTAATATGCACTAGTGACAATTATACATCTAAATCAAGGATAACCATTGCAAGTAGCCATAAACAAGATCCCTAGCCTAACTGAAGTCAATAGGAAGGTGGCCTGGATTTCACAGCAGAACTTAAATGATCCTTACTTTTCCTTGTCTGTTATTTTAATGCATATAACAGCTCATGTTGATATTTTAGGTCTCAGTAAGACAAACTCTGCTGAAAGGTCTCCCACACGTTCTAGGTAACTTTCACTTGCAACATGCCTGCTCCTTTACCCCAAGACAAGACATTTTTTCTTCCTCTGTATTCATTCTAATAAGAGAGCAAGAATTGTCTTTCCTGAAATTAATAGCTGCACTTCTGTGCAGTAGAAGACAAAGTCACTGTTGGCTTAAAAGAATGAGGCCAGTGTTTTAAGAACAGCATTCTTTATTCTTCCCTGTGTCCCCCAGTAATGACTGGAGGACAAATATCAATAGCAAATTTCCAGCTGGGTGTTAAAACCAGCAGGTAGTGTGGCAGCTGAGGCTAAAGTACCCCCAACAGAATAAAGCAATGTTGAGGGATTGTTGTGGAGTCTGCAAAACTTCCAGTGTAGATTAGGTTTAAATCAATTGCCAAACTCAGTTTAGCAAAGAGAGTATTTTGTGGATAACTCCTTTGCTTTATAACAGTATCTGCACAGTTGCCACAGCAAGGAGGAACCACAGGAGAGCCTAAGCTATTTTTAGTTCTCTTCAGTGTGCTTATGAGAAGAGTTAATCACACATTCTTCTGATGCTCTTCACTGCAGTTCCTCTGCTAATGTGCTGCATTTCAGTTGAAAAAGAGGTTGCTGAAGAACCAGTATCTCATGATCAACCAGGCCCCTGTCAATTACCAATAAGTATTTCCAACGTTCTCAGGAGACCTCTAATACCAGCACAGAGCTGCTTAAAAAAGGCTGAAGCAGAAAAATGAGGCCCATCACTTAAAACATTCCTTGCTCTCAGTTCAACTGTTTATTGCTTAAAGCTGGCAACTGAAACTCTCATCTAAGACTAGTCACAGAAACAGTAGGATAGTCTAAGTAAAAGAAACAGCAAGAATGAGTTACTGATTCATCTGGCCTTTCAACACAATGTTTGGTCCTGTTCCAGTGAGTGTTGCAGTTCCTCCAATGCTGGCAGCATAGCATACACACAGTGTCATTCCCTTACACACGCGTTTCCTCATCTTCCTTTCCTCAGAAGATCTGGGGTCATCAGGGACTTGTCCATTGCTTATAACTAAACACAAAAGACATGACTTGTCTCAAGTAAAGTTAGGGAGGAAGAGAATTCAGGGTCTGCAGGCTCAGTGCTTCCAGTTTGTGTATGCCATTTATCTTAATTCAAAGAAAACACAGATATGCTCATGGAGAGCTGAAAAGAAAGGTCAACAGTCTGGGTCTAAATGATCCTAGGTCGCTGTTGTCCATACTGGTGCCACAGTTTCTGAGCAGTAATTTCCTGTTTCACACAGAGGCTTACCACCAGCCAGATGTTGTAGTCACTAGAACTGTTCCAATGCCACAGCTGTGAATATGGGCAGAAAAAACTCACTGCCCCAAACCAAATTCTTTCCTGGCATAAGTATTAAGATCAATATGCTATGTCAGTTTACATCAAGTGTGAAATTTTGCTGCGGTGTCTATTGCTCTCTGAGGTTAATAGTGTGGGACACAGTATGCACTACCAACATTTGCACTTGTTCTTGCACACAGTCACACAGAGGATCATGACAGATCAACTTGCTAATTCAGTGAAATCACATCTCTGTGAAAATTCCCAAGACAATCCTTCCTCCTACAGGAGGATGACCCTAGTTTGAAGGAAAGAACATAATAATCTGCATGTGGCTTAGCACTAAGCATAACAAAACGGCAGCCAACAAATTTGTAAGCCATTTTGTAAAGCCTGAATGTCACACATTTACAGATTTTCAGTCAGGTTACCATCCTCTTTCCTTGTAAAAGGCACAGAGAACTCCTTCTAGCTAAGAAGCTCTGAGTATAGGACGTTCAGTCGCATTAACTCACTGCTGAGCAGGCCCTTACCATGCACTGAAGGGAGAGCCGACGCACTCTTTTCCTCCAGCTCAATCACTGTATTTGTTTGTCCGGTTCCTTGTTCCATCATGGTCACATCATGCTCTGTGTTGTCCATCTGTTCCAGGACAGCCTGGACAATGGGAACCATCATAGCAGTGGTGGCTGTGTTACTTATCCACATGGACAGGAAGGCAGTGACTATCATAAATCCCAGCATGAGGCTGAAGAGAGAAGCAGGCAGAGGAGAAAAGATGAGAGAACACAGACACTGCCAGTCATTGCAGACACTGAAATTTAGGCAGTTGAGCCCAGACAGGGATATGTGTTGCATCTAGTAACACAAAGTAGGGCCAGATCCTCTTCCGGGACAGCTCTGCCACCTTCACTAAGGGAATCCTGGAAAGCCATTTAGCTCCTTAGTCTGCACATGATTAAGTATGTCATCATTTTGTCCCCAGCAGCAAGCATCTATAATTTAGCCAAAAGCTGGTTTTGGCTAAAGGACAAATAAACTGCTCCTGCTGCTGAACTTCACTTCTAGAAACTCTGTACAATGGAGTTAAAGAGATTTTTGAAGGTTCCCTTCTCTGCTGATTGTTAAACACTATCCCTAGGCCTCTGCTAAATTGACGCAGGCAAGGAAGAAGAAATTTAATAATCTTACAGTGCAGGTTTCACCCCAAGAATCAGCAGGACCCTCAGTGCAATCCTTTTGTGAAGATTCCACTGTTCAACAGAAATTGCAACAATCAGTCCTCCCATGAAGAGCATGTTTGTATCATTTAGGTACTGCAAGCACACCTGAAAGACAGAGAAGGCAGGTTAGGGGCCCAAATGTTGCCTCTTGTGAGCTTCAGTAGTACATGTTGTCTTCCATCCTCTCAAAGCTATTTACTGCACCAGGTCCCACCCCAACATGGGCAGAAGGAGTAGCTGCAGCCTCAGAGCCACCTCCAGTTTCTTGAACCCTGGATCCCCTGCTCAAGTGCTGAACTGTCTACTGTAGGGGCTCTTTGTGCATCGCAAGCCTTCTTTTTGATCATCAGGAGTTAATAAAGCACAAAATGACAGCAGTTTCCTAAAACATTGTTAGGGGCTGGAAGTATTGTGTAGGTGCTAGAAATGCTGAGCATCAAAATCGGTTTCTCAGCACCTTTGGCAACCATACCTGCCCTTAGCAGCTCCTTGGCCAGCAGTGAACCTGCATTACAGTCCCTAATACAGCTTCTCCCTTGGACTAAAACATGAGCACAACAGCCAGGATGAGCTTTGGAGGGGACACTGTGCACTTGCCGCATTGTGTGACCAACCCGCATCAGAAGAAGCTTGTCCCGTGCATTTTGAGATCTCCCAGAGGACATGTCAGCACTGCTTTCTCATGGAATGGGTTATGAACACACAAGCACTAAGGGGTTGCTTCTGGAGTGGGATCCACACCCAGAAACAGACCTTCCCCTCTACCACCTCAAGCCCCACCTTAACCTGTAACATTTTGGGCAAATGCGTACATAGTCATCATGTTCCTATGCAGGAACCCTGAACACAGCTCAGTATGTTCAAAAAAATTACCACAGAACTGGAGTGCTCTCCTATCAGGCTTGTTTGCCAAATATTGATGGAGAACCAGACCAGTGGATACCCCTGTATCAGATCTGCATTGAGCAGGAACTGCTCCTTACTGATTTAGAGCTCCGAACTCCAAGCAGAGGGAAAAACACCACAGGCATGAGGGAGGTCACAGCCAGTGGGATCACTTCAGTGCACCAGTATACAGCCATGACGATGATGATATACGCACATTTGGCCTCCTGCGACAAAATGGAAGACAAATTTAACTGTAAAAAACTATTCTTAGAGGTAAGAAACACTTTTGTAGTTCTTATAAGGGGCCCAAACACTCCATTGTCTGTAGCTGAACAAGTTATGCTGAAATAGGTAGCAGAGACATGAGGATTTAAAATGGTACTTTTAAACCTTGTTCTGAAATCCCTTGCATAAAAAAATCTTTTTGACCACAGTGTTTTTTCTAATGCACCCCCACAAAATGTAGGGTGTGAAAAAAGAAACCTTCCACAACTAGGTAAGTGCAGTTTGCAGTATGCAATTACCTCTGGGCAGCTGGAAGCAGAGCCAAGGTTTTTTAATAGTGTTTGTAGATTTGGGCATTTCTATTTTGAGTTATTTTTAAATGGATGGCTGAATTTCCCAGTGTGGGTGATCAGCTTGTCTGAAATTCACAAATCTTTGAGATGTGTCCAGTCACACACCGGAGCCCAGAAACTGTATCACTGAATAATTTAAAAGTTCATAACTTCTTAAAGTAACTCTTTTACCTTATTTTTGGTGATTAAGCATGTTAGAGGTATTTAATTACTTTCCCAAATCTCACTGTGCCTACCTACTAAGGGGATTCCCTTGATTAAAAATGTTGTAACTTGTCTTTTTATGCTGTTGATCAGGCATTTCCATAACCTAGTCTCCCTTGGTTTGTACTTTCAAACTTGTTAGTAGAAGCAAGCATCCATTAGCCAACATTAAACAGTGGTTTAAAGCTTAAGTCAGTGTTCTGTAGTTCAGACTTTGCTCAAATTTAGAGTATGTGTTTATAGGATTTTATTCTAATACAACAAACAGGACTTTATTGCAAAAATAAATGGCGTCACAGTGACATTTAAAAATTGCCGTAAGGTGATATTTATAAATAGGGGTGTGTTTTCCTTCATTTTGTTGAGAAGCTTAAGAACCAGAAAACAGCCTTTGTAAGTAATTTGATTTTTTTTTTCAGGTTTCCAGATTAATTACAGCATGTTTTGAAGAAAATATGTCTTCAGAGACTAAAAGATATCAGGTAGATCCTATTTAAGTCTCTTCCCTTAATAAATATGAGGTCATCTCATGATATAATTTATGCTGTACCACAGTAACTAAGTGCTAGAACTGACTGTGGTTAATTTGTTGCCAGTATGAAAGACAGATAAACAACCCCAAGTGAATAAAATTCACAGTACAGAAGAAACACCGGCTTTGTAGAGTGGAGAGTAAATAATTTATGTGAAGTTGAAAAATACAACCATGCTTATAAATTAACTCCAAGAACCACAGCCAATTCAAACAACCAAAGATCTGGAATTAAATATATACCTGCATTGATACCTATATCCACCTGTCTTTTATGGGAACAGTAACAGAATGCTTCTTCGGTGTCTCTGGAGCAGTTAACAGGAAACACGGTGACCTGCCTTCTTACCGGGAGCTGGAGGTGCAATCACTGACAGAAATGTTACTCTCCCATTGTGAAATACTGTAGTTTCCCAGATTAGACTGACGACACAATATTCTTACAAATACCGGAAAACTAAAGACTTCTTATTTTTTTAGGGAAATTATCTTTCCTCATATTGATCAAAGTAGTGCCTAACAGTCAGGAATTCCTTTCTGTAAAGCACAGCATTCAACTGCAAGGCAGGGCTGATATTACTTATATAAACCAAAAGAGGTGGCAATTCTGTTTATAAATATGCACGGCGTTTTCCCGTCCTTTAAAATACACTAAGCAATACAGGTCACCCCGAAGAAAGACTATTTTTAGCACCAGAATAGCATCTAAAGCTCTAGGAGGCTAAAATACTATAAGCTGAGCTTTGACATTTTTCCATAAAGGCTACAAGACATTAAAGACCAAATTCTTCACTAGGTTATTCCAATTTTATGCTGGTATAGCTCCACTGAAAGCAAAGGAGTTGTCCCATTGCCATCAGTGCAGTAAGAGGGATGTGAACTGGAGGATCAGTGCATGTCACACAGCGCACGGTTTCCCACCGTGCCACCGATGAAGGATGCCACTCAGCAGCACCCCTTCAGCTATCTCGGAGCCTCGGCAGCAGCATGAGCTGGAGAACCCCAGAGTCCTGTCTTTCAGTCCACTGCCATCATCACTAGATAGTGCAAGACACAATCCTAAATGTGCAGGTCAGTTATGCAGGTATTTATCTTTGGCTCAAGAGGAATTCCATCTAATCTGAAAGTTGGGTTGTGTTCGGTCCATGGGAGCCCCATGTCCTGGCAGTGGCACAACCCACAGGATGAACAGAGGCTCCTTCTAGAAGTTCTGCTCCTCGCACCAGTGCCCGATGGTCACTCGGGAGCCAAACCCGCAACGCGCTGCGAGGCCTGGACCCCACTCTGGGGATGGGGTGGCAGGGCAGCCCCGCACCAGCCTGCTGTGGGACACAGAGGGATGGGGCACTGCTCGCTCAGGTGGAAAGGAGATGCTGTGGCGAGGGTGATCGGGTGGCCAGCGGGCAAGCAGGCTGGGTGCCCAGCAAGCCTGGAAGGGCCCCGCGCGGCTGGCTGGGAGAGGGGCTCCTGGGCAGCAGGGCCCCGACCGGGGGCGGGGGCTCCTGCGAGGTGGCAGGGCCGGGCCAGGGGGGCTCGGGTCTCCGCAGGCACTTACCCGCGTCTGCACAATGACCGGCAGAGGCAGCAGCAGCAGCGGCGTGAGGAAGAGGATGGCGAAGGACCGGTACCTCAGCAGGGGCCGCAGGCACGTCGAGGCCATCTCTGTGGGGACAGACGGTTAGGGCGCGAGCGGGAGCAGCACCCGCCGCCGCCGCCTTAAGTACGGGGCGGCGGGGCCGCGGCGGGAGGGACATGGCGGGGGGCGACTCGGCCCGCCCGCGCCCTGACAGGACACCGGGCCCGCCCGCGCCCGGACGGGGGCCGGCCGCTGCCGCCCTGAGGGACACGGGGTCCCTCCCGCGCGGGCCGCGGCGCAGACAGGGCTGAGGAGCGGCAGAGCCGCTGGTGCGGCGCCGTCTCCGCGCCCGTCCCGCGCCCCTGCCCGCTCCCGGCCGCACCGTCCCGCCCTCTCCCGGGGGGCGGCAGCGGCCCCGGGGACGCGCCGCCCGCAGCCCCTCTCTGGCCCCGGGGGGTTTCCTCAGGCTGAGGTCTCGGCCCGCTCCGTCGTGGCATGGGGCCTTTCCGCGCTCCTTAGCCCACCTCTGTGCTCCTGATCCGCAGACCCTCCCTCAACACGGAGAGCTGCTCAGTGGCTGTGTATGGAGCTACACACCCGTTGTGCGAAGGTGTTTGGTCTCCCTGGTCATAGAGCCCACTGAGAGTTGCCGGCCAGCACAGAGTCTCGTAATAACACATATTGTAGGCAGGGACCTTGGCATTGACATGCGGCTTCTCTGGGGTGCTGGGCGTTCAGGGGGTGCGGGCGATGCCGGGGCAGGGGGTGTGTGTGTTTTCTCTCACTCATCAGGGAGGTGAGGAAGGACTGAGCTCCTCTAGGGGAATGGAGAGCTAAAACCACCGTGGGGGTCTCCCCAAAACAAAGGTCTGTGCAGGCATGCATGGCGGTGTTTCACTGCCTATTATTTTGTGAGGGATTGTTGTCTGCGATCTGGGTTAAAAATAACCCAGAAAGGTTAACGTGAAAGGTTATTTTTAATGTGGTTCATTTCAGTGATCTGGTCTACAGTGTAGCTGCAGAATCAGAATCAGAAGTGAAGGCACTACTGAAAGGGTGGCAAGCACTATCAAGGTGGCAGAAAGGAACAACTGGAGGAAGACAAATAATTTGTTGATATTTTATATTCTGCTTTTGGGATGCCAACAGCCACCTGAAATTGAAGGCAGCATAAATCGTATCTTGACGATTTGATCCTGCAGTCTCTTAGCACAGTCTAACCAAGCAGTTAGAGAAATAAAGAATTTCAGGTTCCCCAGCAAGTAACGAGGGAGCTCGGACTACAGCTTGCAGTATTTGTCCTCTGCTGACCAGGAGAACTTGAGTGACAGAAGTTCAAAACAAGACACTCCAATGTTGCTGTTCTGTTTGTAAAAGCAGTGAATGCCCACTAAGGAAAATAGTAGCCAACCGGATCTGGACAGATGCCAAATCTACAGACCTTTAGCAGCAGTCCCTCTGGGTAACTTACCAACACAGAGGAAACTTCACACCAGCTCAAAGCCTAGCAGAAAGTGGGGAATCAGCCAAAGCTCGCATTCCTGTGGCTAGTCTCCAATGAAAAAATGGTCCCTAGTCAACAAAGAAAAAGGATTACAAGCAATTAAATAGGAAAATGCAAAGAGTTAACTCTCAAGGAGTTGTACCAAGGTTCACTTTGATAGACCAGTGCAAATATGATTTGCTCTCTTCTTGTTTAAATGAGATGCAATGCAGAAAACAGAAATGAAGAGAAAGGCCATTAATGTGTTGATACCTTCAGATGGACTAATCCTGTGAAAGGAGACTTGCTTGCTGTACCTGGGAATGAGATCAGGGACTCCATGGGCAATTCAATTAGCCAGCCCATACCTCAATGTCCTCTTTTGTCGAATATGGAGACAAAAACATCAGTATTACCTTATTATGCAGAAGTATTGCAAACTTGCTTTCAGTGCAAAGTACATTCTATGATACGGAACAAAATAAATAAAAAAAAAAAGGATTCACAGAAAAGAACAAGCATCTGAATAATAGGAAATTAGATTGAAAGATAGTGGAATACCCTTTTCTGCTGTTCATATAGCAACTGCCAGCAGAAAGGTGTACCGTTGGGAGAAGAAGGGGAAAGATGTGAGAAATGCAGTGTTCCCTAGGGTTCTTAGCTGACTTGGGACGGGGATGAGAAGACAGTGCAGGCCTCCCAAGAGAATCTAGAGCAAAAAGGAAGGAATGAAAGAGGAAAACAGAGCGGTGTCAATTAGGACCAGCAAGTACCTGACCCTTGGAGATAAATACCCGATTCCCAGTTCTTCCAGTGGACTTGCCTGATCAATACCAGTTGAATGAAGATGGAGATCCAGGAACAACATTGAGTCCAGATTTGAAAGAAAGTGTGTCTAAATCTCCTTTATCTGAGCATGTTTTTATCTGAGACCTATGTCTCAAACTTAGCAACTGTAATCTTTCCATGAATCAAGACCACCACTGATAAACTGAATTTGGAAAACTAAATTTAAAGCCTGATCATTCCCAGCACTTTGACTAAAGCTGGGAAAAATCTTAAGCGTGACCATAGAAATGAGCAACTTTTATTTCTTTCTTTCCTTTTTTTTTGCAAAAGTAGGCTCCTTTTCTAGAGGTTTGCTTCAGGAGGAGAGCAGGTTGGTTTGTTGGAACGTGTGTGAAATACTTATTGACGAAAAATGTCTGTGCTGACTCTGCTGAGAAGAAATCGAATAAGTGCCAACAACAGTTCCTGTGGAAGTCTGCTGGAAGTCAGCTAAACCCAAGCAAAGCAGCTGGCTGTTGCAGAGTGCAAAGACAAAGTCCTGCACTGAACTCAACCTCTGATCTTGAAAGGTAAATTCTGACCTTGTTACCCCCTTGCTCAAGCCGTCCTGCCACTGCACACTTCATTTTTAAGATACCTCCATCACTATTTTAAAAAACTACTGGAGGTTTACATGTGTCAATTAATGCTCTACTGTAAGAGCCAGGAGGCCAAGAGGTTCACTGAATCCAGATGGTAGAACCACATATTCACATATCATCAAACAGCTACAACATGGTCAGGAAGAACACCATGTAAGGATGAAAGAGAAGATGTCTACGTTCAGGTAAGGAGTGGAAAATCTGTGCCATGCGTCGTCAGGATGCAGGAAAGGGAGAGCATGGATGACACGGGGAAAGAGAGCAATTTACAATACAGGTTCTCTAAGGGATCCGCATGCACCAGCAGAGCAGCACAGAGGAGTGTGTTCGATTTGGTGAGTCTTCCAGCTGTTCCCCATCTCCCCCAGTCTATGCTTACAACTCAGAGAAATTTGGCACTGGCTGGATCTGAGAGTGCTGCAGGAGTGGCAGCTCTTTCACAGAATTTGCCCATGAGTTTCCTCTTCACTGTGCCAAGGAGAAGGCAGACAAAGCTTTGGCTGCTTGCTTTGCAGAGCTAGTCTGACAGTCAGGCAAAAGGAAGCTGCAGAGAGCCCATCGTGCTTGTAAAACCTCCAGCAGGAGGAGTTTTAGATGATTCAAAGACAGCATTCAAACAAAAACCTCCCACAGCCTGAAATTCAGATCATCCTAATTGAGCACTAACTGCAGGCCTTCAAAAAAGATCCTTTCTTCCAGTCAGTTCTGCTCCGAACGTAGTGGAGACCAGAGCAGGATTTACAAATATGTATGAGATGTGTGGTTTCACAGTCTTTACTGCTTGAAAGACAGTAAATAAAAGTAGCTTTTGCTTGCAGATGCCATTTAGAAGTGGGAGACTGTAGCAGTCTCTGGTCTAAATTTTGATACTCTAACATTGAGTAATATGCTGCTTTTGTTCTTCTTGGTAGCAAGTTTCAACTCAGTTTACAAAGGAACTCAGATCTTTGTGTTATGAAGAGACTTGGGCATGGGTAGTGACATGAAGTGGAACCAGGAGCTGGGTCATGTCTCTTGTACCTGGATCCCCCTTTACCTGGTCACTAGACACCATTGCTCCCATTTGCTGCTGTTCTACTCTAATAAACAGGTGTTTCAAACCATATCAAGAACCAAAAGTCTGATGCAGTAGCAGAACCAAGCCCACCTTATGGCTTACTGCCACTGATCTGCTCTGGCTTTCTTGCCATTTCTCAGCTGGTGGCTCTGGAGCTAATTGGGGTTTACCTTGGCAAAGAAAGCAGAACATTTTTCTGCTGGGTTAGTGAGCTGAGTCGGTTCAATGAAGCGCTCGGTGAGCACTGAGCCAGCTCAAGAGCCTGGGCCGCTGCTGGCTGGGAGCAGTAACAGCTGGGACAGGAACAGTCAGACCTTTCAAGACAGCAGAGTCATAGATGAGCTTGACAGCGTTGTCACACCACACACAGAGTCTTGCAGTCTTCCCTTTTGTACTTTAGATAGCAGATTCAACGATGTGAGCCACTGAAAGAGCTCCACTTGGAAGTGGGACACTGCTGAAGACTAGTTAACAAAGGCTGACCCATGTTGTTTGGGTTACTAGAAAGGGACTTGAAATCAAGTCCTCTTGGAAGGTAGGAATTCCAAGGCCATCAGTGTGGGTGGAAAAGTGGAAAATAAAGATTTTAGTATAGTTTAGGTCATTCCCAAGAAGCTGCTTTTCTGATAGATCTTATTCACTACAAGCCAATCATCCCAGTTACTCCTGTTATTGCTGGATAGGAATAGTCTGAGGCAAGGAGGCTTTACAGGCAGCAGTTGATTCATTTAATTACAGATATACATATTTTCTGCCTCTAATTCCAATGCTGTCCAAGCATACTAGTACAGTTTGCCTGTTTGAAAGCAGTTCATTTGACCTAGATAATTGCTATTCCCTCTCAAGACAGAAACTCTCCTCACATTCTTTTTAAATTTCTTTCATGTTGCAGGCTCTGTGCAACACCCAGAAGTACAAAAGTTTTAACAAAATTACATTAAACAAGGACTGTAAGACCTATCTTACTTGACACTGAGAAACAATGAAAACAACTGACCCTGAGACATTCTAGGACTTAGCAGAGAAATAAGTGTCTTCTACCCAGGCTTTTGAAAATCACATTTCAAAAACAACCAGCTCAGAACTTACCTCTATGTGATGCTTGACTTAAGAAGATGACTAGAAGAGGTCTTGCACAATAAAGTTATGGACTGGAAAGTTTACACTGAATTTAAATGGAAAAAAATATTACCGGCATTCAGAGAAAATCACTTTTTCATTACTTTCTGTTTTCCCTCCAATCAGTACTTTCCAGCCACTGCCAGTCCACTGTGTTGCTTTAGGAGTATCTTTCAGCTAAGTTCCCAGTGGAGCATCTGATATTTTTCCAAGAAAAGCTTTTGAGGCTCTGAACGAACAGTTCTTTCAGTACAATCCCTGTGCCCAACAACTTTCTACATAAAAGCCCTCATTATGAATTTTGAGTCAGTGGGGTTTTCTTGCTCAGTGTGTGTTGCTGATCAGGCTTTCTTGACCTAGAATTGGTATTTCCCTTACAGTTTGCGTGAAGCCCTAAAGCACATTCAAATGCTGTGCAGGCTAATGACTACAAATGAAAAATAAACCCCAAAAGAAAATCACATTAAAAAATTTCATTCAGAATTGGCAACTTTGTAACCTCTCCCTTAGCTGCCATCTCATTAACATATTTGTTCAAAAGCCTTTTCTCTGCTTCATTACATAATTTGTGTTACAAAATCCAGATAAACACTCATTATTCCCAGGTCTCCCCACACCAGCTGGCCGTGTTTGTCCCAGGGAAGGCTTGGGGGGCCAACATACCATGACACTGCTCCAGAGGTGGAGGGACCATGGCGAGTCCCTGCCCTCCCTGGTGATTGCCACCAGGCCCTGGAGATGGGTGACACCACAATGGCCGCGGTGACATCAGCCGGGCAAGGGCTGAGGCCGGTGGGCACCAGCTGAGCCCGCTGTCTGCGGGCAGCCCTTGGGGTTTGGACCACGGCACCGAGGAGTTCTTAAGGGTCCTTCCCCTCCTTTCTGCCACACCGTGACTGGGACCACAGTGCGTCAGCTGCCAGTAAAATACCACCAACGGTGAGTGCAGGGGCAGGGCTGCCATGATCCCTGCAGGTTCCACTGCCCATGTTGGGCTGGGCAGGACGGGGCGATGGGCCCGAGGGCTCTCCACAGCCATCCCTGCTCCAGGTGTGAGGAGAGCTGGTGGCTGGGGTCTCCCTGCAGCAGCAGCCTCCCTGGGAGGCAGTGACGAAACAGTGTCCCGCTGCCTCTGGCGCCCTGAGGTGCGGGCGGGCGGCCTCCCTCCACAGGGAGCCCCTCAGCCATTGGCTGCTGTGGGGGCCGAGGGCAGACATGAGGGGGTGTTGGAGGGCAGAGGCCGCCATTTGCACTGTTTTTGTCTGGGATAGAGTTACATTTCTTCATAGTAGGTGGTATGGGGCCACGTTTTGGATTTGTGCTGGAAACAGTGTTGGTAGCACAGGGGTGTTGTCGTTATTGCTGGGTGGCCCTCGCACAGCATTAAGGGCTTTCAGCTCCTCTTGGCCCTGTCGGCACTGGGCTGGGGGTGGGCAGGGGGCTGGGAGGGCACAGTGACCTCAACTGACCCAAGGGGCACCCCATACCATGGGGTGTCACGCTCGGTGTGTACAGCTGTGGAGGAAGGAGAAAGGGGCAGACATTCAGAGTGATGGCATTTCTCTTCCCAAGTCACCGTTAGGTATGATGGAGCCCAGCTTCCCTGGGGATGGCTGAATACCAGCCTGCCATGGGGAGCAGGGAATGAATTCCTCATTCTGCTTTGCTTTCACTTTCCTGATTAAATTGCCTTTAGAGCTTTCTCACTTTTAACCCTTCTGATTCTCTCCCCATGCCAGCCTTGGGGAGTGGGTGAGTGGCTGTGAGGGGCTCGGTGTTTGCCAGCCCTGCTGCAGAGAACATCTCTGCCCACCGCTGCTTCGGGCAGCACTGGTGGCAGCCCTGCCTGCTGCATACACCTTAACATAAAGTATATGCATGAACTAAACTTATTTGGGAAAGAAGGGGGCTGACACCCCACAGTTCCTCTAAGGACTAGCAAACTAATCTGTATGTGGAACTCGCACTATAAACTAATAGTTTATTAGCCTGGCAATGCTGCTGTTTCTCCTTTAAAGATTTTTTGGCTAAGCAGCTGTTTGGGGTGGAGTTATTGCAAGAGAGGCTTTCAGTTTCGTTTTTTTTTTTCCCTTCTCTGCTCTTAGAAGAAAAGATATCCAGCAGAATAAAAAGAAAAATCATGGCAGAAGAGAGCAAGTTCTGCAAAAATTGGTAAGAGATCTTTCTCTCTCTCTTCACCCCTACAAAGTGTGAGGATTTCAAGAGTTTTGTAGGATTTTCCATAATGTTATCTACATCTCCTGTAATGGGGAGAAGAGGAAGAACCGTATGGTAGGAAGGGCCTATGCTAGCCATTGAGTAGTAAACAAAATTATTGTGTATGCATTTTCGCATTCCAGGTTGCTGCTTTCTTGTTACTTTGCTGTGGAGAGGTTTCTTCTGTAGCCCTCTCCCGTGCTGCTTGTTCTCTTTTTATATAATATCGCTGTGGGTAATTTTGCAGTATCTGGCAGAGGAGTCAGTGCATGGACCATGCCAAACCCAGCAGCTGCCTCAGTTTTCCTTCGTGGATGATGTTGCTAAGTTTGCACTTAAGTGATAAAATACCCATTTTTTCAGGGCAGTTGGCATCTCTCCTAGGATAGAAGGCTGAAAGGGGCCATGAGGATAGCATAGCTTGGTGTGTCTCAACTAGTAGTGAGGCCATTGGACAAATTATATAAACAAAGACTATGAAGCACTGCAATTGAAAAAAAGCAAGTCAAATTTAGAAACATTAAACATGAGCTTAGCCTCAATTATATTTGGTCACAAAGAAAAACCAATGCATAGCCTTGCACAAAAAGAGCCTATGCATTGTCTTCTAAAAGGTTGTAGGGGATGCTTTGAATAAAGAAGTTGCTGCACCCTGACTCCTTGGCAGACTTACTTTGCCTAAAACTTCCAATAGATGCCGCTAATGAATTCTTAAAAAGTCTGGTGACAGAGATGAAATATTCCCACAGGAAATCCATTCCATTGCTTATCCATCATGATCATGGGAAGGTTCTCCTCATGTCTAAGGCAGATTTTCTTGATGCAACGTACCTTCTCTAAGAAAATTAGAAGAGTTTGCTGCCCTAGGACTTTTTTGCTGTGTCTGCTCTGTCTTGGTACTGGGCTGTTGGTAATTTATGTGACCTCATCTGGCCATTCCCTCCATATTGAGCAACCAGCCCCTGTGGTGCTCTGTGTTGTATTTGTATTGATTGTACAAATCCTGATTTGTATTATCAAACCAGGGTTGATAATACACCGATGTTTTGGCTTTTGCTGAACAGTGCTTGCAGAGTGTCAAGGTTTCCTCATTCTGTCTCCCCTCCCGAGTAAGCAGCCTGGGGTCGAGCAAGAGTTTGGGAGAGGAGAGAGCTGGGACAGCTGACCCAAACTGACCAGAGATATTCCATACTGTATAATCTTATGCTCAGGAATAAAAACTGCATTAGAGGAAGAACAATGGGATCAGGTTTTGGGGCTTTTTGCTTCCAAGGTGGTGGTTGTTCAAAGGCTGGTTGGGTATAGGCATGCTTGTGAGAGGTGGTGATGTTGTTTGCTTGACTTGGTTTTTCCCTCCTCCCCTCTTTCCTTCAAGTATTAAACTGTCTTTAATTCAACCTACAAATTTTCTCACTTCTATTTTTCTGTTTCCCCCCCATCCCACTGTGTGTGTGGTGGTGGTGAGTGAGCAGCTGTGTGGCTGCTTGGCTACCGGCCAGGGTCACCCCCCACACCAGTTCCTTTAATCTTCTCTCTTTCCTATTTATGTATGTGCTCTGTAGTAAACGAGATGTGTCTGCTGCCAATTTCTCGCTCCATGAGACCCACTGCTTGCGGTTTCTCACTCTTTGTCCGGAATGTGATGAACCAGTTGCCCAAAAGGATATGAAAGATCATCAAACAGAAGCACACAAGCAGGTGAGGAATGCTACAAGTTCCTCAGGGTTTTCTAGCAAAAAGCAAAAAGTGCTGCCAGTGCTGAAGTAGCACGTTGTCTTGATGTCAGCTGGGAAAGAGTTAATTTTCTTTCTAGTGATTGCTGTGGAAGGAATGACAATAATACCTATTGTTTTTACTTGTTGCTCAGTGATATTTACACTGTTCAAGGACTTTTTTCAGTTTCCCATAGGGGATTAGACAGAACAACTGTAGTATCTCAGTTTCCCCAGAAACACAAATTACAGAACAAATATGGATACATGCCCCTAGTGCTTGTGAATTAGCCAGAGCAAGCAAGTTAAATGATTTGATTAGAGAAAGACAGACAGTACCTGATGTGACATAAACGTTGCTTGTACAAAGTATGGCAACAATGCACCTTTTTAAGAAAACTGAACTGGCAGAGTAAATTTATCTCATATAGTGAGGTAATAGCATTTTTTGTATGGCATTAAGAACCCTATAGCTAGAGGTACTATGTTGAAGCGTGAATGCACAGGCATGACTTTTTAATTTTGTTTTACTAGTTTTATTGTTTTAGCAGTTCCATTAATTTCAGTTACTTAACAGAACACGTGAGTAGCTCTTGAGGAAAACCTATAGAAAGCTAGAATACGTCCTATGTTTTCAGAGGGGCTATTAGGACTTAGACTACCTGAATATCAGAGCTATGCTTCTAAGTTAAACCTCAGTCAAAAATTTGAATACACACCCTTTATTTCACATCACACGGGTACCTTCGAGAACTCAATCCCTGCACAGAATGACAGCTTCTTGCAGAATCATCAAATACCCGTTTTCTTCAAAAACCTCATCAACACAGCTCAGGCCTGGCAGCAACCTAAAGATGTATTGACATATGAAGGACTAACCACCCTTCTGTGCTCTCAGTGAACTCCTGTGTGTTTTGCTTGCAGGTCAGATGTAATCTTTGTCACCAAAGCATGCAGCAATACCAGCTGGAGCATCATGAGGTACGTATGGAGTGCAGTTACTTTCTATACTGATCCCTTTGACCAACCACCAAGAGTCTCACTAATGGGTTCAACTGCAAATCCCTGACTCCTGTTGGGGATGGGTTCAACATGTAAATCCCTGACTCCTGTTCTGGACCATGAAGAAACTTAAACCTCTCAACAGTTGCAGTGTGTTGGCATACCTTTTCCCTTTGTAGATAAGTATATCCCATGGTGGTTGCTCATTCAGTTGTGATGGGATGGTCTGTTCCAGATTATCTATTACTTTCTCATCTTTTGCACCTCAAGTTGATGTTCTTTGAGGGCTTCTCAAAGACATTTCTGTCCTGCCCCCACACTCATACTACCTGTTTTTCCAATGGAACGGTTATACAAAGTGAGAGTCATCTCTTGCATGGGAACTACATGAGCGCAAGGCCAAAGAACAGCTAAGGAGGAGACAAACAAAAGAATTGGCAGAGGAAGTGAGAGAAGCCTGTCCCTGCTAGCTGTAGTGTAACCATTGCAAGGAACCAAAGCAGTGAAGACGCTGCAGGCTTCCCCTGGTGGTGGTAGCTGAGTTTTTTGGAATTTCCTGGGTGGGCTTGTGCTCTGTTGCTAACCTGTACTGACACAGAACATCTTCGTTGCTATTGTTTCCTGTTTTGCCTTATATTGCCTAAATCATCCTAAATTAAAGATAGCCTAGTTGATACATAAACTCCTAACACAGCTAAGCTGGCATTTGGTTGTGTAGATACCCCTTAAGGAGGACATTCTTCAACATTCACTCATTGCTCTCACCCAATGCCCTCTTTTAGTATTGACAGAAAATTTGCAATAATTTCCTCTATTCATGTGCAGACCAAGGAATGCCATGAACGAGCAATGAAATGCAAAATCTGTGAGCTTGAAAT
The DNA here is from genome assembly GCA_025769975.1 of Gallinago jamesoni. NCBI lineage: Eukaryota > Metazoa > Chordata > Aves > Charadriiformes > Scolopacidae > Gallinago > Gallinago jamesoni. The sequence goes on from JAOQGH010000006.1 coordinate 3,292,275, forward strand.
GCCCTTCAAGAAGCTGCAGGAACACCTGAACACCTGTGCCAGCCGAACAGAGCGGTGTTGGGAGTGTAACAAATATATCATGTACAGAGACCTGAACAAACACAAAGAGATTTGTCAGAACAGCAGTCTGTCCTGTCCTAAGGATGTGAACTTTCAATCCAGTGAAGCATCCACTAATGCAACATTTATTTGCCCCGCTGGTAAGCAAAATTCCTCATTGTCATGGACTGGGTCAACTCTGTTAAATCTCACTAAAATTCTCCTGCCTTCTCTACAGTTCTCAGTAATCCAGACTGGAGGGATTGATGTTTAACCAACCACAGTGAAAGGGCCAGGTCTTGCTATGTGTTATACTGGTTATTGTAAAGCCAGAGTGGTTCCACTGACTGGTAGCTCATAGGCCATATTCTTTTATGCTTCCCTTGTGTCCTGGAAGTGAAATAAGTGGAACTTCTTCCTCTTTCTATTTGTTGCACAGGAGAAAATATGATTTAGAATTTCTTCCTACTTCATATATAAAAGCGATGCATGCTTTGATTTCTTGAAGTTGAGAGCAGCTTTATTAGGCCTAAGCTATTGGACAGACTATGTCAAGACAAAAAATTCATTAATTCTGTCAATGACTCCAGAAAAGAACAGGCATCAGCAGGTTGGCAGTGGTTGGAAAAATAAGATATGGAGAAAAAAAACCTGGCAACAGAATTAACTAGGCCAGGGTAGGAATGAAGCATCTTGAGCCATGGTGCTTGGGTGGAACTTCAAATATCCTGAAGTCTTCAAGAAGGAATGGTGGATTGGTGGTGCCAAAAGCAAAATGTAGTGACAACTCTTCCTCTTTGGCCAGTGGAATCAGCTTCTGTGCTTCTCTAGAACTGGTGAACATAAGCGGATCTGTGCAGCCTGTCTAGATGACTGGTGTCAGTACTGTGTTTCTCTCAAATTTTGTTTCCATCTGAAGGTGCTGTTGGCAATTTTTGTCAGAAGTGCAATAAGTCGTTCCCAGATGACCAGTACTCCCAACATCTGGTAAGCACATTTGAAACTGAACAAGAAAATTGACTGTGCTTAATTTCTAGCCAGGTTATTCCTCTGAAGAGCTATATATTAGATAAGAAAGGGCAGTGTGTCTTGGCTCTTCAAACTATAGTTTCACAATACCATATACTGAGCTGAAGCATCACAGTGAGGTGGTGTCCGCTGTCCCTCCCCATGACTCACCTTGGTCACAAATCCCAACATAACGCAGTCAGGTGTAATGCCAGTTTTCACCTTGTTACTCATGCTCTCTTTGAACAGAATAAATGCAGTGCAGCCCATGAGCTGATGGAAGTTCTTGCTGGCCAGTCAACTTCAGAACTCAGCAGTGATCCACCACAGTCCTCTTCCTCCCTGGCTCCCTCTTCCCGCTCTGAGAATGCAACAGCATGGAGAGATGTCCGTCCCAAAGGGAAAGAAAGGGATCAGCCACTGACCTCCAAAACCTTGCTTAAACCCACAAAGAAGAAGAGTGGCTTTCCCTCTCCCACAAAAGGCAGACTTTCCACATCACCTCAAGATTTTAAAGAGACACAGTCTTTTGACATGCTGGTGACCTGTGCCCATTGCAACATTCTTCTGCCACTTCCAACCCTTCGGAAACATGAGGTGAGAAGTGACACATTGAATTCTGCCTCCTACATGCAAAGGGCCATACCCACAGAGTCACTACTTTTCTCCACGCTGCCTGGTGTCCAGTGCCTGCTTCTGGATTCCAAAGCTGCTTGAAATGCTGGCCATAGGTACATGCTGTCTATAAAGGATTTGTTAATTTCCATTGAGTATTTGTACTCACATCTATACAACAAGATCCATTCCTTACAGTCTGCTTGATTTTTATAATAATAACAATGAAAATAATAACCATGACTCAAGCCATTAATTTTAAGCTCCAATCCTGGAAAGTCTTCAGCAGCTGTCCTTATTTGCTGAAGGCTGATACTGTTCCTGCTGACCAACCAGTGTGATTATCTCTCAGCTGCATCAGAGAGGGAGCTCTAGATAACTTTCCATCCCAACAAAGGGACCCAGTTGCCTCCCTACTGAATATGATTGCATGTTGAATATAATGTTAAATTCTCTTCTGATATGACTGCTACTTATTTTTCTAGATCAAATGTCTACGTTTGACATCTTTGAAAAATGCTAGGATGAAACGAAAATCAAGCCGTGGAGAAAAAGGTACTGCAGAATTCATCATTCAGGATTATTCTACACTGGGTTAATAGGAACAGTGGGATATTTTGCAGAGGAAGTGTGTCTTGGAAAGCTAATACTCAGAAAATCACATAGCTCTTTAGATTCCAACACACAGAGGTTTCCCAAGAAGTTGCATGAAGCAAGCATTGCTTCAGAGCCAGTATCTTTTCACTCCTTTGGCTCAGAGTAATGTGTACTCTGCTTCTCAAGTTAGGCTCCTCTGAACAGTGCAGAACCTTCCCTCCTGCAAGCAGAAATCAGCACAAAGAATTGCACAGAACCTGTTCTATTCCAGGTCTGTCTGCTCCAAAACTGAATGAGACTTACAGAATAGTTTTAGAAGAAGTGATTTTTTTTTTCTCCATAGTAAAAATTGCATATTTGTAGGAAGCATTGATACAATGATGCCAGACAGTACCTCCAGTTGAGCTTGCTCCAGTAAGTCTCGTTCCTCGCCCTGTCCCAACAGGCTGTGAATCTTAACACTTCTCTGTTTGCTAACAACCCCTCTGCTTCTCAGTTCCTAAGCAGTATTGTTTCCTCTCAGTCCAATTAATTGAGTGAAACTGAAACCAGTTGTTCTCAATTTGCCCTTTCTCTGCTTGGTTCAGTAAATGAGGTATTCTCCCTGTAAAACTTTCCTCTCCTGGTAAATTAAAGAGAGAAAGCACCAAAGTGAGAAATAGGAGGTTTGACTAGTTTTGTATTACAGAACTCTAGTCTTGAAATAAAAGTAAATACATGGTAATTACATGGATTATTTGTCTTGCATTGTGTTTTTTTTACATTGTTCAACTGAATGATGACATAGGAAGGCTGTAAAACGGAAACTTTAAAATCACTCATAACTGGGCTTTGTTTGTTTTACAGAAGACTCTTTCTAAAACGCTCATGATTAAATCTGGAAATAGAGGCACGTCTTCAGATGGAAGCTTCAGCTCAGCTTTTGCAAAAGGCACTGAAAGTGCAATAGCTTTATTGACAAATAAAAGTGACTTGCTCCTCTGGATTGAGAACAAAAAAACATTAAATCCTGCTCTCCTTCAGTTCAGCGACCCACTGAACCTAGGGCTGGCACAAACAGCTTAGTCTCGGGAGATTGCAGACACATCAAAAAATAACTGGGGTTGTTCTTCTTCTGAGACACAAATGGAAACTGATAGATCCCTGTGGTGGGAAAGTTAGACATGGGGAATGAGTGGATGCTTTATGCTAATGTTTGTGAACATCTGTGAAGCAGCCTTTACTGCTTGGCATCTTTCATCAATAAATGCTAAAACAGAACAGTTTTACTACAAGGTTTTCCTCTCAGCCACCTTTAGCAGTGCTCAGCCTTACAAGCTGCTGTGGAACTAATGTACATATGCTGACCTATAATTGAAGTAACATCTTGCTTCTCAGATCCAAACATGGTGATATCTGCATCATTTATGCACGTGCACACATAGGATGCGGAGTCAGGCTGAGTTCGTAGACTCCAGCAGTGATTCAGCAAGAGCCCAGTCTGGTCTATGTGTGTTGTAGGCATATCCATGTGGGCAGGACTGAGCTGAAGTGCACCAAGGGACATTCCAAGAGCAGGAACTGCCAGCCTTGTGCCCACTGGGCCAGTGCCAGCATAGTGAGTGGGACAGCGGCTGGTTGTGTGGCCAGACAAGTGTCGGCTTCCTTAACCTCCAGCAAAGAGACTGTAACAACCAGCAGCTATTCCTGTATTCACACCCTGCTAATCTCAATCTGAGACTCTGCTGCTCACAGGCCGTCAGCCCGTAGCTCCACTCCCTGGCTTGTGTTGCTGTTCAGTGTCTGGTGAACTGCATTTAAAGCTCGCGGGGGTTTGTCCCCCACATTTGTTCCCAAACTCTGTCCAGATTTAAGAAGGGATTTTCAAGCACAATCTAAGACACTACATTTAAAGTTTTTTAAAAATTGTTCTGAACTGGTAAGGTCTAACACTGAACATGGTGCTATGACATAGAATTTTCTGTATTTGGGGTGCTATGACACAGAATTTTCTGTATTTGGGGGCAGAGGAAAGGGCTGTGAAAGCATATCACTATGCATAAATTTATCCTCTTTTATTCAGCACTCATTAGACTTTCACATAGCCTAGTATTCTTATTATTCTTTGAAACACATCACAGCAATGGACTTGATGGATCCCCACACAAGCACAAGCTCTCTCACTGCTGGTTTTGGGGTCTGTCGAGGTTCCAGCAAAGCTGGACTTACAAGGCCCCCAGGAACTTTTCCTTGTTGTTCTTCAAAGCCTGGTTGAAGAAGGCTGGTAAGCATAACATGGTCTGAAGTGAGTCCACAGTAAATGAGTAAAACAAGTTTGGAGACAAACTGGGGAGGCAGCTCACGCGCTACATTCTAAATCTTTACACAGAGAAATGCATGAGAGCATTTTCATCCCTTCTGAAAAGGAACTGTGAAAACTTTGCTGCCCAAATGCCGGGGAAGGTGCTTTGCACCTAGAAAGATCCCGGTTTGCCAGAGAGGAGAACAAACGTGGAGCAGGCAGGTGAGGGATGCTGGCACCAGCCCCGTCCTCACAGCCATGGGCCATCAGGGGTAACCCTGACAGCCATGGGGTCACCATGTACTGCTCGACGGCAACCGAGGTGGCTGTGTCTGAGTGTCATAGAACTCACATTGCAGCACGAGGCCAGCTTTGCCCTTATCACCTTTTCTTTTCTTTTGGGGTGGTGGGGGGAGAAGGCCTAGCATACTAGAGTGGTATTTCCTCTGCTCTGAAGAGACCAGCAGTGCTGCTCTTGGGGCTGCTGGCTGCCATGTCACCCGGTGGCTGCTGCTGGTCCTGGAGGAGCCAGAGGGGGTGAGCAGCTGGGGGGCTCCTCTGTTGCTCCTGGGCTGTGCAGACTTTGGCACGGCTACCATTTTGTAATTAATAATTTCAGGCTCCCAGCAAGGTTATGGGTGACAGCAGCCGGACAAAGAGGCCAGCAGCCGATGCCCAAGGCCCAGAGCCCTCCCGAGCCTCTCTCTGGGGCTCTGTGTGCGGGGACTGGAGCTGCCTGCAAGGAGCTTCTCTCTGCCAGAGCAGAGCCACTGCTGAGCCCAGGAAAGTACCAGCCAAATAAAAGTGCCTTTCTGAAGGATCTTGAAAATACCTGAAAACAATCTGACTCCTTCCTTCTCCCAGGGTGAGGAAATGGCTGTTACAGCCACCCAGGGTGTCACCCCGGTCCTGGCGGTGCTGTGCTCACCCTGTCTGGCAAGGTGACCCCTCTTCCCAAACTGTGAGCTCCCTGGGGATGAAACAAGGCTGTTCATTTTTGCAGAATGACCTCTTTAAATTGCTGAGCTCCAGAGGGAGAGTGAAGGACCTGTGCATTTGCAGATACCAAGGACCATGTGGAAGCAGCGGTGGCCCACACTTACCACAGTCCGAGGGGCCGTAAGGGACATGGAGCGGGCAGCACTAAGGGTGAGAAGCAGCATTCCTTTTTCTTTGCTTCCCTTGGTTTCCAAATTCCCCAGATCTGTAGTCCAGTTTGGTGTGACAGCAAAAATAGCTTTGGTCACTAGATGGCAATAAAGAATCAACGTGCTCCTCCCTGTTCGATGGGGACAGCTTGTAGGAGCTCGGCCTAGATTTGCCCTGGGAGAAAGAGCTGGAAGATGCTGGAGAGACCATGAAAATAAGTTTGCAATCATTCTTCCTGGTAATGAGGATTTGGTTTGTTATTGTCTGTTTCTTAAAAAATAGTAGATAGGTTGTATTCACCAAGAAGAAAATGATTATGATTTAAAATGATTAGAAGTATAATTCTGAGTAAGAAAAGGAAGCTCAACCTCACCAGGACAGGTACTCAGAGGATACGGCGTCATCCTCCTGAAACACTGCTGGTGTTTCAGACACACTGGGATCTCAGTGTTTTACCCTGGAGCTTAAGACACCTCTTTATTCTTCAGCAGTGGCAGGAAGCAGTCAATTTCTATATGACTCTCCTTCCCTGGTAAAACCTTACCTATACGCCTCTCCATACACTTTTTTAGTGAAAACTAATGTGAATCTTTGAGGTACCAGAGTGCAGCACACGCTGTGTTTGCCTGTTTCTCAGGGGCTGTGTGCTGGTGGCATCACCGCTGCCCCGTGTGTCCCTTGGTCTTGCTTGAAGGTTAATCACCTTTGAAGGTGGGAGTTTTGCGTGTACAAAAAATCACAAAGCCAGCTGGCATATCCTGCTCTCATGTACCATTGTGATCAGAAAGCAAGTGTTACAGGAAGCAGAAGGAACTAAATGAAGAAATTAAACTGACAATATACCCTGCAGTGAGCTGATGGGGAGAAGCGGAATGACCTATTTTTGCATTTGCCCACTGCTGCTTCTTAGTGGTTCTGTTGCAAAGGACAACGCAGGATCTCAGTACTTATTGCTGTCTTCAATGGGGTGTAGATTTTCAATAATCCAAGTGGTAAAAGTCAGCTGTTAAGAGCCAACACAAGGCCCCCATATTACTTCAGCATGGTTAAGGAAAAATTAGGCAGCATTTTTTTCTCACAAACCATACCCACCTATGTAACTTGCATCATACCTCATGACTGACAGTTCTTCATTTGCTGTTGAAGGGCTTTCTGAGTTGCTTGAATTGAGTTACAAAAACTTGGCAAAAACTTAAGCCTAACTACTTTTTTGATTATTCAGGAAAAAAAGATCAACACAAAAAAGATCATCAGACAGATGACCAAGACTGGTCATCTCCTATGGTGTATGAATGTTTTTCCCAGCAATTCAGAAAGTAATGTAATAAAAATGGAAGTAAACAGTGGGGGAGATTGAGTGTAAAAGTAAATGAATTGGGTGACTGCTAGTAATTTCAGAGCTGTGTGTTTCTTTGCTTTCAGAAGGCAGGTCTCCCGCAGCTGGGATGCTGCCTGTGCAAGAAGCAGGCAGACTTAGATCAGCTCGTATTAACAGCTGTCAAGAACAATCCTGTTCCCTGGAAGGCAGAAGAAGATGTTAAAAGGGTAGCAGCCTTACATATAACTGTACACCCTTATGTGTCACACCATTGCATTCTTGAAGCTCTGTTGGCAGATTCCTCCTTGGATTTAATGCAAGCTCTTTAGTGCAGACCCCTTGCAAGATGCGGGCAGGGAGCAGGCTGATAAACATGCCAGTCAGTAAGGGCAACAGCTTGGTTTTAAAAGAAAATTTCAATAACATTTTCTTGGCTTTGTAAAAAGATGGCATTTCGTTTTTACACTATGAAGTACAATGGTAGAGGTTGTGACTGATGATTGCAAAGGCCCGTGGAGATGGTTATTGGACTGCTGGTGCCTGTGGCTGCACCGTCTCTGAACTCCAGTGTGGTTCTGGGCACCTCTCTGCTGTGCTCCCACATCAACAGTGGCTAGTGACAGTCTTGTGTGTGAGGAATGTGTGGAAATGAGGTTAAAACAATGGCACTAAAGTACTGCAATTTGCATCCATTTAGTCAAACTCACTGGCAAGTCCATCTGGGGGTGGGCAGGAGGCTGTGGGAGGCCAGGCTGGGTGCTGTGGTCAGCATGAGCAACTCCTTTCATCTTTCACTACTTTTGTGCCTGTACCATAAAAATGAGCGGACTATGGTAGGAAGGGATCTCCCTTCAGTGATGGCAAACCTTTTAGAGGCAGCAGAGCAGAAGGAAATAATCCGTGGGCTGTGGAAATCCTGCAACTGCACAAAATCCCAACAAGCCACGTGTTGGAACCGAGGCAGGACACGACCCGGCAGGATTCGCAGCGGCAGGTGCTGTGCGGAGATCTTCCTGCTCTCCTCTGCTCTTCCACCAGAAAAATGTCACTTTTCTTTCTGTGAAATGGATGCTGCTGCTCCCCCAGGCCTGCACAAGATATTGAAAACTGGCTTCCCATGACTGCAGGCAGCGTGAGGAAATGAGATTTTGTGCTTTGTGTGATAGTCCAAGACCACAGAGTGGGAAGACGGGGCTATAACAGAATAAAGTGCTGTATCAAATTTTGACTGGGGCACAGTCCCCTCTAGTGCCTCTAGATATCTCAGAGGAGAAGGGTGGTGACTGGACTTGTTTCTAGCAGTCCATTCGCTGTGCCCAAAATAACTTTTTTCTACCAAATGCACTGCAAGTTTCATATCTCTTCTTGATTCTTGGTTGAGTTTGTTCTGCCTTTACCAGCCAAACTCTATTTCTCTTTACATCACCATAATTAATTTATAAGCTCAGAAGTGACAGATAATATTTATTATGGAGATGACTTCCTTGAACAAGCTCCCTGAAATAACCTCCAAGGATTCGTAAGGAACCTTACAATTGATAATTAATTATGCAAACCTGCTTTTAACATATCTTCAGGTAATCAGAACAAAAGAAGACAGTTGTCTTTGTTAATTATCATGAAAAATTACTTATGAATATTGTAATTATACACATTACTGTGTCTGCTGTCACTCATGGCTGGGGTACCTTTAGGCAGTATTATTTTCCTCCCATTGTCATTGTAACAAAGGGCTAATAAAAAGGGCTGAAGTTAGAGGCACTGTATTTTGATTCTGGAAAACATTATTTGCTTATTTCCATTGGAACTGGAAGCTCAGTGCAGCGGCTGCTGCGGAGGTGGGTGTCTCCACAAATGGAGCCGTGGGGGTGTCCCTGGGCAAAGCTCCTGGTGTGGCCTGTGCCCGACTTCTGCGGAAGAGCTGTCTGCTTAGTGGGTAGTCCTGGCCAGTGGGAGTGCAGTCACACTGGCCATGCGGCCTCTGGTGCTGCTTTGACATTTTCAGTACCCTGGATTAAAGCGACACACCAAAAGCAGAACTTTTTCATGACCATCTAGAATTGCTTTATTAAATGAGTTCTTTCATCTGTCTTTGAGATAAAGCTGTATCTGCCCACGTCAGCTAGGAATTTGCCTACTGAGTTATACTAACCTGTGTTCACAGGTCAGATTGTCTTTAAGGTGATAAAGTCACAAATCTGAAGGTTCCCCTGCCAGTTCTTGAGAGCTGGACAAGTGTGACAATTAATTATGGACTCAGATTTAGCTCTCTGGCACTTAACATGGCCAAGTGCTCATCCTTCTGCAAAAGCAGATGATCTACCAGAATGGGCCAGCTCAGCCTTTGGCCCTCATTTCTTCTCTAGCAGACAGCTGATAAAGGAAATTGCCATTAAATTAACTGAAGTTTAGGAGTTCACGCTATAGTTGCTCTTTATAGTACAGAGAATGTCTTTGAATTTCCATAGCTTGACACTCACCAGAGGTCAATAATGTCTCATTAAATACCTTTGTATGTGCTGCTAATACACATTTTCTGCTCTACCTAGTACTGGAAATGTTAAATGGTTTTGATGCATGTCTAAAGATCTAAGCTCCACCTTTAACCTATGCTTCCAAGACCCCATTTTTCAGAGATACTCTTGAATTAGCTTGATTGAACACTTTGGTGAAATAATCTTAACATATGACTTGCTCCCCCTCTTTTGCTTCTTACCGATGTCGTCTCTGTGCACAAATGGTGTAACCACCTCCCTGAAACACAGGTCTCTGTTCTGCTGGAGCCTGATTGAAGATGGTGAATTTTTGTTTCTTTTTATTATTTGTATGAGTATTATGCCTTCCCCCTAGCTGTGCTGATGGCCCCATCTTTTTCAGGAGTGTTCAGGAGGAAAGCGATGCTCTGAAGATCTTATCCAAATACATAAGGCAGGAAAAAGGTGGGAAGCAGGAATTTTTTCCCCCTCTTGCAGAAGTAGAGAGCTGAGACCTGGAGCCAAGAGATGCCAATCTCACATGCATTTTCTGAGATCTGTTGGAGAAGCCAGCAGATCCAGGCTTTCGGCTCATCTATTTTATCCCAAAACCAGAAAACAGGATAAAAACATACTTATAATATGAACTTACTTGGAGCATTTTGCAGAAATTAGGTTCTCATATTTTTTGATGAAAACTCTGGCAGTGGGTTTTATCTGAGTGTATGTGCACCTTATGCTGCAAGATTAGGCCATGACAGCATGTTTTTTCCCTTTTTTTTTTTTGGGGGGAGGAGTGAGTGAGTGTGGGGAAATAAATGTGTTCTTTGCCACTTCCCAAAATCCTGAACAGAACTGGTGAATAATAGTCATGACTGAGTTCCACATTTGAAAACTGGAGGATGGAGAAGTCACCTCAATCTCCATAAGATTGTTTTGAATTCTTGTTTTTAAGTCTACCCCCAGTACCCGGATATTTAAAACTGCAGAGAGAAAGAAACACAGAGAAAACTGGTTGAAACACAGGAGCTAACGCGGGTCCTTGATTCCAGAACCTGACCCCAAGGGCTCTGATCTCTGCAAGCAAACCTGTTTCACAGGTATGTGCAGGTGCTGCTGCCTCCCTGTGCTGATCATCTTACTGTCATGCAATTAGGAGCTGTAACTCTGATGTCACTTCAGCTTTGTAGTTTGCCCTTTTAATTTTGTCTGTTGCTATGGTAGCAACAAATGATTGCAATCACTGCTGTTTGTATTGCAATCCAAGTCACACCAAAGGAGATCGTGGAAACGAAACAATAACTCTCTGACTTTACTGTATATTGCATTTGATGTTGTATTTAATAGTATGTTCACAATAATCAGGACTTATTGAAATCTTTTGTTCCTGAAGAATTTGGGAAATTCCTTTAACTAAGGCGTTGTCAAATCATAACTTATTGTCAATACATACTTACCTAGTGCTCTTCACACAGCTGGACAATATTTCTTTGCACTGTTTCCTGAGTATATCCTTGAAAATTATTATTTTTAATATCCTTTCTAGTTTTGAAGAATGTCTACTTTTTTCTTTTTCTTTTTTCTTTTTTTCTTTTTTTTTTTTTTTACCTTGTACCAATCATAGTAGTATCTTGGGTCTAAAATAATGTATCTTTAAAAAGATAATGTAGTACTTTCTCTCACACTTTGTCTTCTCTATTTAGATTATACAGGCTTTTTGAGAAAGGATTGTCCTTATTTTGTGCAAAGACTTGTATAAATGGACTTCTATAAGCTACAACATTAATAAACTGTAATATGAATGAGCATGGCTGGAGAGCAGCCCTGGGGAGAGGGATTTGGGGGTTTTGGTGAGTGAGAAGTTCCACATGCCCCAGAAACCCCCTGCACCCTGGGCTGCATCCCCAGCAGTGTGGCCAGCAGGGCAGGGGGCTGGAGCCCCTCTGCTATGAGGACAGGCTGAGAGAGTTGGGGGGATTCAGCCTGGAGAAGAGAAGGCTCCAGGGAGACCTTAGAGCCCCTTCCAGTCCCCAAAGGGGCTCCAGGAAAGCTGGGGAAGGACTCTTGATCAGGGAGGGGAGCCATAGGACAAGGGGGAAAGGTTTGACACTGAAAGAGGGGAGATGGAGATCTGGGGAAGAAAGTCTTTGCTGTGAGGGTGGTGAGAGCCTGGCCCAGGTTGCCCAGGGAAGCTATGGCTGCCCCATCTGTGGAGGGGTTCAAGGCCAGATTGGAGGGGGCTTGGAGTGACCTGGTCTGATGCGAGGTGTCCCTGCCCAGGGGACGGGACTGGATGATCGTTTCCAACCCAAACCATTCCATGATAGTAGTTTCTGATTTTGTCTGGTATCTCAGTTGCAGCTGGGGATGGACCAGCTGATCTGTCTGATTCCTGATCTGTCTGCAGCAGAGAGCTGAGGTTGCAGGGTGTGAACTTTATTTTCTGTGTGGATGAGCTCTAGAACCTGCTCCTCTGTCTGCAGAGCCGTGCTGCGCTCCATGGGTGTCCGATGCCCGGACACAACCCAGCCCCTGGAAAGGCCGAGGCTCCTGTGCTGGTGGAGTGTCTGCTCTCTCAGAGCTGAACCCAGACTGTCTGAATAGGAAGCCAGTGAGGCAATTTGCTGTTTAAATGACCCAATGCACATTGGGCATATTGAAGAAAAAAGCCATTTCCTAGTAACTAAATCTCATTAAAAAAGCAATTTTCCAATCAATTACAATGCAATTTAGCTGCTAACTGTTTAATTATCAAAAAAGAAGCTATTTTGTTCTCTGTTCCTATATTTATGAACCATGCTGTAAAAATCTCATCTTCAGAGTAGCTGTTTGGAGAAATGTGACTGCTCTATGGATGCAATTATATTAAAGTTATCAGTTCAATGTATTGTATTAGTTCAAGGAAATATTGTTTGCACGGAAGCTTTTGAAATAGGAGATTCATTGATTTCTACAAAAGCTTGAGTCTTTATTGTTATTTTCATGCACTATAAAAATTGCATTATGTAGGTTTTATTAGAGGAGCTTTATTTCCTTTTTTTTTCCTTTTCTTTTTTTTAATCCTGTGCAAGAATTTCAGCCCTGGAAGCGTATACTGAAAATAGAGCAAGGGTCCTCTCGAAGAGACTGAAAAAAACCAAAATGGGCCATGCGGTCTCATCTCCCCTGTTCTCATCATGCACAGGTTCTCACAGCTTTTTGAAAACAAACACCAGTTTTAGACAGCAAGAGGGGTTTGTGTGTCTCTGCTCCATCTTGGGAGGTGTGGGCTGTTCGGGTTCATCAGGCATCTCTCCGGGTTCCCCAGAAATGTTTCTGACACTCATACCTGACTTCCCACTGTCCTTCAGCCTCCCGATGCTCATGGGTTCAGAGGAAGATGAGTGGCTGCAGGCCCTCCATCACCTCTCCAACTCTATAGAACAAGGTTAATCACAGCCGGGGGCAGTGAGTGTCCCACTACAGCCCAAGGAGAGGAGACCACTCCGTGCCCGCTGTGACCAGGGCAGGTTTCAGCACAGACTCTGCTGTTGGGGATGGGGTCCTGCCCCACTGCAGGTCTCAGACGCCTTCCCAAGAGCTCACCTCCCTCCGAGCTCACCTCCCCGAGATGCCCACAGGAGCAGACACGGCGGCTCTGAGGTCTGCACCGAGCCCAGCCAGGCTGTCTCAGAGCACAGCACGCCACTGACCCCCCAGTAAAGGGACAAACGCCAAGGGTCCCAATGCACGTGGCTTATCCAGCGGCCTCCGGAGAGTGTCAGATGGTAAATGGCAGGATCTACCCACAAAGGACATTAAAAAGCAGGAGCTGTGAGGAATCAATAGGTTTTCATTCTTTTTCAGTTCCATCCACTGTTGAAAGCTGGAAAAATTATGGGTTTGAGATTTTCTTTAAACTACAAACACTTGAAACAGTATTAGGAAAAGGAATTGTGAAAGTCTTAGATAACTTTGGGAGCTTTAAGAAGAAACACCAAGTATTGCAAGATTTTTAATAAAAATTTCATGACGTGGCAGCAGTGCTGCTTTAATGGCTTCCTATTCTCAGAATTGAGCCATAAGTGCATCTTTCACCATGGTGTTACCCTCAGACAGGGAGTCACAGACAGGCACCAGCATCCCACCTCTGAGCAGGAGGAAGGGACCTGAGAGGTGATGGAGTGGGAAGGACTCTTAATTAGAAGATAATTAAATAGGCACTCCTTTGAGGTGTCACAGGAATGAAAATGGAGTTTAATGGTGATGGCGACTGGGGGTCTAGATTTTGTTCCTCCCTCGCTCACGGCTTTTAGACCACTGCAGGACTGTTGTTACACAGAACTCCTGAACAGGCCGAGCCGTGTGTCACTGCCATCCAACTGTGGCCACCACTTGGCTAATGTTTGTGTGCCCTTATGTGTGTCCAGTCAGTCCTTAAAATTATGGTGCAGAAATAATACCAGATGAGGTAATTATGAATCTGCTATTGATGTAATAAAATTTTCAAAAGCATGTAATGGTTTTAGGACTAATTATCAGTTTACAGCTCTGGAACTTTGCAAATCTCACTCTGAAGCACTTTGGAAAAAATAGTAGTTTTTTTCTGAGGAATAGATGTTTTCTCTTTTTCTTGCGCATGTTTGTGTAGTTATTGTTTATTTCCAGTATTTCTAGGTCTGGAATTTTCTGTTTATGAGTGCAGTAGTATGGCACATATAATTATTTATTGATTTAGCTCAAATGATTAATGATTCAGCTTTAACGGGTCTCTTTTATTGCTGTGCACAAACAGTATTGAGGTAATTAAAACAGTTTGATTGCTTTGTAAGGTGAGACCTTACAAAGCAAGGGGTGTATCCTGGGGTGATGCTGGGGAACCCTGCGACACAGCTGGGGATACCCTGGAGCTGCCGCATCGCTCAGGGCAGCGGTGAGGGACAGCTTCGTCCCATGGGCAGCTCTTCAGGCGCTGCGGTGGAACCCATCTGCTGGAGCTGGTGTTGGCCGGGAGGACGGAGTGCCTTTGGTCACCAGTCTCTAAAGGCTTGTCCTCAGTTTTCAGATTTCAGCATGGGAATCACCCAGCATGTGTGAGCGGGATGAGGCTGTGCTTGATGTGGGGGATCAACTGCAGGATCAGGGATGGAGCGATTGAAATGCTCGCTGTTTGGGCTGGGGAGCACGACTGCACGAGCTGTCTCAGTGCCATCACCCCGTGATGCTTCCTAAGGAGCATGGAGCTCAGTTTGCGGGTCCGGAGTCTGCAGGAGCCCAGCCTGGCATAGCCTGTTACCCTCCCTGTGGGATGTTGGGGTGCTGGGTTCCTGGATGTTGGGGTGCCGGGTGTCGGGGCCCTTTGGCCACCCCGTCGTTGCACTCCCTGAACCCCGTGGTGGCCACGGGGGGGATGGTGTCGTGCTCCCCTGAAGCACGGAGTGGTGCTTTGTGATTCTGCCCCTGCCCTACCTGAGGGGTGGCAACAAATTTAGAAGATGAAATGAGTCCAGCAAATGAATTTTAACTGTGAAATGAGACTTCTGCTAAGCCTATCTATTTAGATTATAGAGCTGTGGATTGAAATGGTTTGTTCCAGCTTCCCTGCTACCAAATGCCTGTTTAAATAAAAGAAGTTTGCTGAATAATTCAAATAAATATTATTCAATTATTGATAAACTTTGCAATAAAGATTGAAGCATAGCCCTGTAAAACCTCAGTGTGCCTTTATGGTTTTTATTAGCTGATTCTGCTGGGGAAAGAACTATTTCTGTGTGGAGGCTTTTGTGGGCTTTGTTTGTTTTTTTTTTCCTTCCACTGGCCTAGCAGGAGGCAGGGATTAGAGATTTGGCATCCGTTACCAGGGAAGCCATGACTCACAGAGGGGATTTACTCCATCTCTGCAGGAGAACCACCGTGAGGGCCAAACTCCATGTCCTCAGCACAGGCTGGCAGCTCAAGGGCCCTATTTGGGACCAGATTCCCTCTAAAATTCCACAGAAATAAACCTCTAGGAAAACCGTATCTTTAGATAACTGAATAAGAGTGGAGGCAGAGCTGGTTTTGGCTACAGGGAGGATCTTGGCTCAGTGAAATCTTGGCCTCTGTGGTGAGGCTGCCCGTGACAGTTGTCTCCATCTCCTGGACCACAGCTCTGCCTCTTGGGCCATTGCAGAGCGCAATGGTGCTGCAGCGTCTCGTTGTCAGAGAAAGAAGGAATATTTACTGTCCTCTCGTCTTCTGAAGGCAGGTGCTTTGTGCTGGGGCTGATGGGGACGTGGGCTCAAGTAGACCTCATGAAGTTCAATGGGCACAAGTGCAGGGCTCTGCACCTGGGCTAGAACAACCCTCAGTATCAATACAGACTGGGCGACGAGGTATTAGAAAGCAGCCCTGAGGAAAGGGACTTGAGGGTGCTGATAGACGAGAAGCCGGACATGAGCAGGCAGTGGGCACTTGCAGCCCAGAAGGCCAATTGCATCCTGGGCTGCATCAAAAGAAGTGTTGCCGGCAGGTCCAGAGAAGTGATTCTGCTACTTTGCTCTGCTCTGGTGAGACCTCACCTGGAGCACTGTGTGCAGGTCTGG
>JAOQGH010000006.1:3316331-3332276 GCA_025769975.1 Gallinago jamesoni
GGCTCCCTTCAGATATTGAAAGGCTGTTATAAGGTCTCCCCGGAGCCTTCTCTTCTCCAGGCTGAACAACCCCAGCTAAGTAAAGCTGATTAAAAATCCCATTGAAATTCTGATAGGAAAAAACATCTTGCTTTTAAAAAAAATCATCTTTTAAAGCAGCTTTGATGAGGACAGGAGCCTGTGCACCCGAATTCCACATGGGGAAATGTCCTTCCTTGCCATTACCCACAGGGGTTTCACTGTGCAGGCTGCAGAACTGAGCCACCAGCCTCTCCAGGGGGTTTCAGTTATTCGTTATTGCTCTGCCACGAGCCAAGGGTGGCCAAAACGAATGAGAAAGGGGGGAAAAAGACAGGGAGGGAGGGAGGACCTGTACTGCAGACATCAGATGGAAAGAGCTGGTCTCCTGTTTTAGTTTCCTTGCGGCTTTGGGCTTGGAGTTTGCTTCAAGTTTTGCCACTGTTGCTGGTCCGTGCTAGCACTAACACCAACAATATTAATTCAAATGTTCCTAGGTGTTCTTGTGGGGTGTTTAAGGCTTGTGCATAAATTATAGGCCAATGTGTGAACGCCACAGTGTCCCTGACCACAGAAAAAACTGTGTTTGGGACCTATTGTCATTTCCATTTCTAGCTGTTGGGAAATTCCCATTTCCTGGAGTGAATCTTTTTCTTGTTCCCGGAAGTGCAGAAGGTGACCCACATTCAGGGCTTATGACCAGCTCTTTGATGAAAGGATTCCCCTGTGTCTGCAGCTCAGGGTGCAAAGAAGCAAACAAGGAAATAGGGGGAAAAGGAAATCTGTGCCTGCAAACAGGCGTAAGTGATGACAAATGGCCAGAGCCAAAGCCGCCCGTGGCACGAGGGGCCTCCCCCATCCCTCTTGGGAATTCACACTGTTTCCTCAGGGCACCCGTGGGGAGACCGGAGAAGGGCGGGAGGCTGTGGCATTAGGATTCCCAGCTCTTGGAGGCTGCTGGATTCCAATATGTTCTCCCATATGCTTTAACACTTTTGCATTTCTTCCATCTGTTTCTGGGAAATGTGAAGGAATTTAACGATCTTTTCTAGGGTTATTAAACCAACAGCTGTTGTCATTAATAAAGGACATTCTTTACGGCAGCGTGCAAATTCCAGTGATAAATCCAGCCCTGCCACCCTATATTTCTTTTTAATGAATACAGCATTTATGCTGAAACTGAGGTTATGGATACAGTGGGTTCTTAAACTATTATTTTATGATATATCTTTGGCATAAAAATAGGGTGCATTTCTTCTCCTCTTGTTCCTTATTGCTTTTGCCATGAAATACATTTTATGCTGCGTGAAACAGAATTTTTTTTTGTTTTCTTTTTCCTTCCTCCTCCCTTCTCCGCTTTTTGTTCTCCCTCACAAAAAACAGACTGAAGAGCTGTGAAAAAGTTACTTAAAAAAAGAATGGAATACATCACAACTGAATAGCCATCTTTTGGTGAAGTTTATTTGCAGGAAGAAATCATATTTTCCTGTTCATTTTAAAGGTTCCTGTGGCATGCAAAATTGATGGTGACTTTTATTCTATTTGGAGCATATTTTTGCCTTCAGTGACTTATTGTCCTGCATCGTAATGAAGACTGTAAATATCTGCTTGGATACACTTTACGTCTAATTACACACTATCCTGGTTTTCAAAATTTTCACTTAATACTGTATAGTAATGAGCTTTTTTCCTGCATCACTCTGAATTTCCTACTATTTTTAAGTAGTAACATAACCCAACATAATAATTTAAATTTTGAGCTCAGTGAAATACATATTAGGTAATGATAGTGTATGTACTTGCATAGTGGTCCCATATCTAATAATGAAAATAACTTTTCTTGAATATTTAATATTCTCTTGAAGACTTTAAGACCTGTCCAGCACCTGCAAGTAGGAAAGACAGAATATTCCAGGGCAGCAAAATCTTTGGGCAGTTGTCTTTGTCAGGAATGGCTGTCATTCCTGGCTTGGGAAATGCAGCAACATTGGGTGTCCTGAAATAGCATTCAAACCGAGATGGGATCTGAACTTATGTCCCATTTAGTCTGGATTCATGGAGTATCTGGCTGTACTATAGGAGTCAGAATAAATAGGTTTTGACACATTCATCTTGCTGAGCTGCAAATCTAAGTAATTAAATGGTGGAACTGTAAAACGTACCTGTTTATTGTCAAATGCTGTTTATCACCAAATTAATTTCATTCTGGAGCAGGACAGGTGGAGTCACTATTTCTGCAGTTTTAAGACTCCAGCAGAGACTGTTCTAGTCCCCTTCCCCACCTCCCCAGAAGCCTGTTCTGCTCTGAGACCACCCTCTCAGTAAAGAAACGCTTCTTCACGTCCCCTGTGACCCTCCCTGGGCACAGCTTTGAGCCATTCCCAGATGTCCTGTCCCTGGGTCCTGGGAGAAGAGCTCAGCACCTCCCTCTCCAGGAGGAAGCTCTCCCCACTCAGGAAGCTCTAGGGGCCCATGATGTGTCCTCTCAGCCTCCTTCTCTCCAAAGGAGACCAACCCCGAGCACTCAGCCCCTCCCCAGAGGATGTGCCTTCCAGCCCCTCACCAGCTTGGATGTGTTCATGGACCTTTACACCCTTCTGGGATGGTGGCCACAGCACTGCACACCATGCACCTGGTGAGACTGCAGCGACACTGGACACAACGGGATGGTGACACCTTCCTCTGCGGCTGATGTTCTGGTGCGGGAGGTATTCAAATTAAAGCAATTAACAGTAGAAAACCACTGTCTTCTAACATCACTTTAAAGTGTTTGAAGTATTTCAACTAGTGTTGGAGTTGTATACAAACAGCCAGGAGACTTCTGATGGATTTCACTTAGGAGTAATCACTGCATTTGTGTCATTAATAAATGAAAACAAGAAGAAAATGTGTTTCTGTTGTCTTCTGTGGCTTATTCATCCTGCACCTTAAAAAACAAAGCACACAACAAAGTAGTTTTTCATCTTGACTGAAATGCATTTTAAAATTAATTGTTTTACTGGCTTGAAAGCTTCCTAAATTGGATTAGAATCCCATATATACACACCAGCCACTGGTAATGGGTGATCTGGCCTGTTTGTTATCTTTCTAATGATTTTCTCACCTAGCATTTTAATTAAAATAATCCCTCCACTGACATCGTAAGCAGAGATGGGCAGGAGCTGAAATATTCTCTCTGCCATGGGAGAAGATTTGGGCTGAAATTACCAATTTAAGGGGGATTTACCAAACCTGCACAAAATGCAGATAATGGAACCTGAATTAATTAGCATGGAAATGACTGAGCATGGTTAAATGCATATGTCTTGTTAGTATTCAGCATTGCTACCATAAGAGGAAAGAATAAGAAACGAAAAAGATGGGATAAAACAAACAAGAACAGGAAGAGAAAAAACAGATTTTTCTTAATCTGTGGTAGTCCTTTCAATAAACTTGCAGACCAACCTAAGGAAGTCATGCTACTAATTCATAATAAATAGTTTATTTGCAGGGTATCTATGTTCAAGGTGTTCTGGCTGCATTAGAGGTAATTAATAAATGATTATTCATCGGTCTAGGGCCTTCATGCTGCCACTTAGCACTGCAGTCTGTGCCTTCTCTGGGAAATGAAAAGTGATAACTGAAATTTAGGGGTCTTCACAGACTCTTTGGTATATATTATATGTACTTTTTTGAGACAAAACTCTGCATTAAAAGCAGCAATCCTTTTCCCAAAGAGCAGGTGCTCAGATATTATGATTATGACCATCCTATAACTTCATGGGTGTATGGGTGGTGGGACAGATGTACAGTGACACAGACGGATGGATTAAATGCTTGACATTCACCTCCGCAGAGAAAGATCTGGGTTTGAAATATAAAGTGGAACTGAAATAGAAGTAGAGCCTGTGTGAAATTTCAGCCCTGGTGTGCGTAGTTACTTTGAACAGAAATATTTGCTACTTTTTTGACAAGCTGCACTCGCGGTCTTGTTCTTTTCAAAGGAGAGAAAAAGCAAAAGAAAAAATGCAGCTTGTCTTTAAAGAGCAGCAGGAACTCTGGATCATTTGTTCCTTGTGGCATTTCCCCTTAAATGGGACTTTTCTGTGGATGCTTCTGGCTGAGTTTTTAAAATTGGTTCTGGGCTTTGTTTTCTTGCCTCATTTAGAAGCAATTTTTTCTGGCAAAAGTGGGACACTCGGAAGCAGAAGAGGGCAAGGCAGAGACTTGTTCCCCAGGGATCGGGGACCCTTCTTCCCTGCGGCCGGTGGCCGTGCCCCCCCCTCGCTGGCAGGGGACAGCAGCTGCTCCCACAGGGAAATCTCTGGGCACCGACTGCTTCCCTGGGAGCAGAGCTCGCCTCAGCGCCCCAGCCAGCATGCGAGTAATTTCCCTACTTTTATCCTCTCCTGCTTGTTTAGCTGAAGGTCTCTGCAATGCCCATCATGACATGTACCCAGTGGTGCTGAGAAGCCCTCTCTCCACGGGGTCCCTCCTGTGTTTCTGGAACACAGAGACTAATAGTGGTGTTGATATCCGAGGGGTTATATTTCTTCCCAGCTGAGCAGCAGTTAGGAGAGAAATAACCTTTTGCATTATGGTATTAAACAATATCTTTGTTAAGTGGAAAATAGAAGACAGATCAAAACCGTCAGCCCCAATGTGGGAAGAAAAAAGAATGTTTCCACTGGATGATCTGATTAGAGAAAAGGAATCAATGCAGTGTCAGACTCATTTTGCTCTCTGATTAAAACACTGAAGTACAGAATATTCTTGAGAAGAGCATTTGGAGTCTCATCCCTTTGAGTTGAACTCTTTCGCCCCCTTCGTACTGCTGACATGAGTGTGCAGCTTGTGGAGACAAGGACCAGGAGTGATAATCTGGAGGCGGATGTTTAGAAAAGGACCAGTAATCAATGCTGCATTTTATCCCTTCTGGCTTGGTGCTAATTAATGGAGTGGTTAATGACGGTTGGTGTGGCTTTTGCCTGACGATGCCTCGGGCCTCGGGAGGAGCAGGATCCATGTGAGCCCCCTGAGCTGCCCCGGTGCCAGCATCCCCGGCAGCGCTGGCCACCAGGAACCAGCGCCCAGGTCCCTCTTGGGCAGCGATAACAGCAACAAACCCCGTCCCACCCAGCCTGGGGGTCCAGACCCGGGGAGGGCTGTGAGGCTCGGAGCGGTGCCTGTTGCAGAGCTGGTGCTGTTGCAGGGAGGACCCTCCAAAGTTGCATAAGATTCATTGCATTTGAAAAATGGAGAATCAGTCCTGAAATGGGAGATTGCATTTGAAATATATCTGGGCTTGGTAATGTTTCAAGTGTAATGCCTCCAGCATTTTTCACTTTCAAGGTGACAGTAATTGAAAGATGGATTCCTGCAATTTTGACATTTATAATTCAACTGAGAAAAGGTCAACTTCTTCATGGAATCTTGTTTAAACTGGTAGAATGGCACAAAAATGTCACATTGTCTTTCTGATAGTGTCACCAGTGCTTTGGTTAACAATAAATTCAATCTGTAGTGCAGAATAAAACCCAAATGCCACAATTAGCTCAGTAAAAGCCTACTCCAAAGTGTCTGAGAGATCAGTAGAAGGATTTCCCTTGATTCCACTGGTTTTGGGATTCAGTTTAACTGAAACTCTAAGAAAGAGAGAAATCAGTGTCGTTACTCAGAAGTGCATTATTTAGGCCTGAGGGAGTCAGAACCCCTTCCCCCTTGTTTGGGAGCCCAGGAGCTGGAGAGGATCCCTCTGTCGGAAGAGCCTACAGGTGTGCTGAGTTGCTCATGGCCCATCTGGCCCCAATCAGCCTCACCTGGGACCCCCCCCACCTGCCTGGCCCATAGGGCTATTTAAGCTCAGCCTGGGACCATGCTCCCTTTCTCCTCTGTACTTCAGGAGCACTGGTCTCAGCTCCACCACAGCCTGGCCATGGGTGTTGCAGCTGCATTACCTGCTCTGCTGGGGGTTTGCCGTGGGAGCTGGTGAGTCACTTGGGTCTCCTCCTGCTTGTTTGTACTGTTTTGGCTAATGCTTCCCCTGACGGTAGTGGCACAGTGAGGTTAAATCTGAGAGTGACTTGTAAAATCCTGTGCTGGAGGCTACGTAGCTATGTAGGTCTAGGAAGCTGCTGTGATGCCCCTCATATGGACAACTGGCTACAAGGGCTGGGCTCCCCCTGTGGACATGTTCAGTGTTAATTTGAGTTCCATTGATTCTCCCCCTTCTCCTGTGAGGTTTCAGTGTCTGTTTTTCTGAGGAGAGCTCATGGGGGGAGTGTGCTTGCTGCCTAGCACCTGCATCAAAGCAGATTTCTGGCCCAGGAAACATTTCTTCAGGTGTCTCAGTGGGACTCTCTCCTGTGCAGCTCTTGCTCCGTTTGCATCTCCTGTGCCATTGCAGCAGGAGGCTGCTCCTGCTCTCTGCAAATTGCACGTATGCTTGATTGAATCTCCTGGCACATAATGGTATCTGAAATGTGGCTACACATTACTGGATGAAGAGTGTGGTGATGGTAGTAAAGACTGTATTGCTATCTTTGGGATCAGAGATCTGGATGAAAATTGGTTTCTTGGGTTTGTGTTTTTTCCTGGGAGGTCTGGTGGCCAGGCCAGACTCTGGGAGCTGGAGGTATGGGCCCCACTCTGCTTCCTGTGCTGTGGGAAAACTCAGATTTTGGAGTCACAAAGTCTTCAGCACAGGTGGAAGTGGAGTTTGCATAATATGATGTTTGTTTCCCATAAACTTCAGGAAGAGCTGAGCAGTTTGCAAGGTATCTGGCAAAGCAAACGTGAGCATTGCAAAGGATCAGGCTATTAAGTTATTGCTGGCTACACAGAAAAAATATTGTGGCACCCCATGACAGCTTATGCCAGGAAATTGTAGTCTTCTGCATATGTACCTTCTTTGCTGGAATAATTTTATCTGACAAAAGTCAACCTTCAAACATTTTCAGGAAAGAAAGTAAAGTGCTGCCAGATAGGGGAGACTTCTTGCTGCTTGAAATAATCACTTTGGATAATATTTTTCATCAACTGACTTTCATAAAAGACAGTCTCTTGTTGCAATAGTTTATCTTCAATTTCCAATTTTCAGAATGATTGTGAACCAAGTATCACATGTCGGGAAACATTTTCCTGCTGACTTAGTGCTGCATGTTTCTATTTATAGATTTACTGTTTATTTCTAATACACTTTGCTATCAAATCCTTTCAGTAATTCTGGAAAACATAAACATCAAAAGTTGCCAGGCATGTAAGAAGCATGATGTCAGGAACAATATATCCTGGACCATCAGTCTTGAGGTTTGAAATGTTTTATAAGGAAAATCCCCTAATAATAGAGTAGAAAAAGCTAAAGTGACAATTTAACAGGTTAGAAATTTATATCTCTATTTATAGAGTGGAGATCCCAAGAGCACATTGGGAAAGTATCACTATAAACTTACTACAGCTGTGTGCTCCTTTTATTGGTATCCTGTGACCCTCAGAGTTGGCAACTTCCTTGTCACGAGTTTTTTACTTGCTTGAGTATTGTAATCGTCAGAACGGATGGGTAAGTACAGGTTTGCATGTCAGCACCAGATCAGGAGAGCTTTGGGTTCCTGCTTCCTTGGACCCAAAAGGTCTGAGACTTCTTGCTCCTCCATGCTGTGAACAGGTCCATTAACACTTGACTTTCACACCTAGCATACATCAGGTGTGAAATCAGAATGACAAAATCCTTGACAGCTGCTTGCTCAAATAGTCAACCAGCCTTTTCCAGTAAATTGTTGAGAGGTACTTGATGTTGAATGTGTAATGAGACTGCCTCTTGTTGCAGGTGGAGATGATTGTTCCCATTTTTCTTCTCATTTAGATAAAATGTGGAAGTCCTGCTATTATTCATTTGCATAGACATCGCTTGAATTGGAGTTAAGATCCTGAGCAATTTGAATTGCTCTGAATGTAAGTCTGTTTACACAGAAATAAGTGGTTTGTGTGCTTAATGGTGACAGGAATGTGCCACCGTCCCTAGAACTCTGCTCAAGAGAAGGATGGGCTGACCTTTCATGGTCTCGTTAATTAGTGTTTCTTGGGGAGACAAGTTATTTGCAGAGGAAGGCCTGCATTCCTCTCCTCTGTCTTAATCCCTTTAGAACAAGCCATTCTGTTGGATTGTCTGTACTGCAGCAGATACTCTTGAAACTTTCAGGAACGGACCATAGACCTTGTTTAAGAATCCGTGCAGTCTGAATAAAGCTGCCTTCAAGGTCAGTGTGAAGGGTCACACTACCAGAAAATCCATATCCTTACAGGTGTTCTGCCTGTAACCAGAAAACCTGTCAACTTGGCAGCAGCTTGGATTGTCTGCTACAGTGCCTTTTATCTACGAAGCTCTTTTCTGTGTGTGACTTCGTTATTGCTCCTGCTTTAATGGCTGGATATTTCTATCTCCTTCACGTATTCCAGCAGGATTTGTAGTACCCCTAGCGATGCAGGTGAAAGGCTGTGTGTGTGTGGGATTCAGGAATACACAAAACTTGATAAAACTTTGTGAACTCGAAACAAATTCTGTCCTGCAGCTCACTCAGCTGGAAACATGTGAGCCTGCTGATCATGAGGTAAGCTAATAGCTGAAATGTATTCTTCAAATCACCTGACAAATATCTTAATTAGAGCTTTTCAAGAAAAGTAATACTCTAAATGAGCTGCTGATAGTGAGAACACTTCAAAAAAAAGAGTCTCAGTGGTAGGGGGTTAACCTCTCTCCTGCTTTGATGGTGTCAACTTCTTAAATGGGTAGCATATAAATATGCATCATTCCATGCTTCTAGTAGAAGCTATAAAATGGACACCTGCAAATATTTATTAGGGCTGAGGACAAAAGGGACCCTTTCTATTCCCCAGTGCTGAGCAGTGAGGGATGGATGCAGCACCAGCTCCCCAGGGAGCAGCAGCACAGGGAAAGGCAATTATGAAGAAATACATGCCTGCAGTGGAGGGGAAGTAGATGTTTAAAAGGGCCAGAGGAAGGATGCTGAAGCTTGACTGACAAAGTCCCCAGACTACTGCAGATGTGTATCTGAACACTCAAATATTCAGGAGATCTAGTTTGAGCAGCTTTTGGCCAGAGCACCTGCTGTCTCTGAATAAATGAAGAACTGATCATTTCGTGACATCACAGTGAGCTTGAACTATTATCTTAATTTCTGTTCTATGTCTATGGTTTGATCAAAGGGACACCAATCTGTGACTGTTAGGTGCTACAGTAGTAAGCACCATTAACTATTAGTGATTACATTGTTTGTGGGAAACATTGCCACTGTTACTGCCAGCTGTTTTCATTCCTTGCTGCTGTTTCTAAATATTTGAGCAAATACATGATAAAATAATCCATTATTTACTTTTAGTAGTTTTGTGCTAACAGCCAATGGTTTGAATGTAGGTGAAACAAAACTTCTAGGGAAAAGTCTTTTCATCTGTGGGATGACTAGTTAAAAAAAGAAAAAATTTAGGGTATGAAACAGAGGTATCAAATCTCTTTTAAGAGAAGGCAGGAAGTGCTTTGTCCTGTGCTAGCACTTGAGTACCATGTGGTCTGTCTGCAGTTTTATTTAACCTCATCACCTCTCCTCCAGCTGGTAGCTCTCTCTGCTCTTTGCTTTCCTCCATAATGCCCTTTCTCTGAGATTATCCAACTAACTCAGTGAATTTAAACACATTAAACTGTATTCGAGGTTTGTGGGTCCCATTTGTACCTGGGAATGCTGGGCTGCTGTTGCACTGGTGCATATATGTAGCTCCATTTTAATTTTAATCTGTCATGGATTAGAATCTTGCTGCAGCTCTGCCTGGGGTAAATGACATGTTTTTCCTACATTCAGTAAAATATGTGATCAAGTGCAGAGTGTTCCACATATTTAGCAGGGGAGCAATAATCTCAGCTTTTCCAAGATACTATTTAAGTGAAAGAAATATGTTTTATATTGGATAGCAAAAAGTGGTGGTTTTGAGATGGTCTGCTGACTTGTATGGTAAGTAAGCTTTAAGTTACACACCCATTTTAAAAAATACAATTTGCAGAACATATTAATAGCTCTCAATGAGGCATGCAAATTCTCATTTGTATGGGACTTTCAGGTTTGAATTTTTTCTTTTCAGCTGACCTAGGAAATTCTTGGTAGAAAACAGTCTCTTGGCATGTTCAGATTTTATTTAAGTGTTACTTAATTTGTTTATTGAAATATGTAGTAAAATTTAGTTCTGAAAATGTTAAAACATACCACTTTTAGTGCATTTTTGTTTTTTTCCTTAAACTAAATTTCAGTAAGCATTACATGTTTGCCGTGCATGAGAGATTTTGATAGAACTGGACTTTGTAGCAGTGCTTCTGACTTTGACCTGGTCAAGGAATGAGGTGTATAGATATCCTACTCTATGGCTAAGGATGGTATTCCTCTTCCTTCCAATGATGTGTCAGAAAGAAGCACAATCAGTTTGGAGTTGTGGAAAAAGTCTTTCCTGGATTAGACAAGAAAAAATTTCTAACTGAAATTAGCAAAAGTGAGTAATATACATAATGCTGAAAACTCTACCTGATATTTTGAAGTTATTGCCTTTTCTGAAGGGTAGAAACATGTAGGTAGAACTAAAGGTAATTCGCTGCTTTTACCCATATTATCGCAAGTCCATTTCCATAGTGCCTAATTCCCAATGACAATATAATGTCTTCTGTATTTTTCCAGGAAAGATTGAATTGTTATGATTATTAGTCAAAAATAACTGCACAGAATGCTGACTCACTTTTTAGTGTCTTAGACAAGTGAGAAAATGAAAGATTGGCCTTAAAGTGATCTGATGGGCAGCAGTGGTCTCTGTTCCTGCCAGTCTGTGTGACACAGGAGCTCCTGCACTGCACAGCAGCTCGTTATCTGGCTCAGCCTGATGTGTCCAGATGTGCTGTTGCTGTTCTTCTGCTGGGTACTACCAATTTTTTGACATCAATACCTGCATGGGTCTGTTTCTAGAGGTGGTCAGCCATTGGGAACAAGCATGTATGCCATTAAGTAGTACTTTTGTAGAAATCAAATGTGTTGAACAAAATACTAGCCAGCCTGAAATATTGACATTTACTGAAATGGTGCAGAAAGGGTTCATTTACTCAGAAGGTGGCATTTCTGAATTAACAAAAAGCACTCCAGTAAACATCAGGAATTGAGTATGTCACCAGACTTCAGAGATCAATAGTGTAGAAATCCCAGACCTGAGCCTGATGTATCGATTCACTGAATTTTTAGGATCTACAAAGAAGAATAAAGTCTGTCCTGCAGTTCATTGCATAGTAAGGTAGACCTTTAAATTGGTGAAATGACTTATGCTCTAGTGTGCTGTGCCTGTTTCTAATTACACCATTGATTAGGAAGTCAGTTGAGCTAACCAGCTTGGACATAGGTTTGTGTCACTGGTATTTTGAAGCCAGATTTGAAGCCTCTGCTCCAAAAGGTACTTGATGCAAAAGATTTTGGTGAGTGGAAGATTCCCCAGGTGGACCCCAGTGTTTGTTACTGCTCTGGGTCCTGTGCATGAGCTTTTGGAGACCTGTGGCAACTGCGTCAGCAGATAAATGGTGGAATCTCCCAGCAGGATAACTACTTGTGCACCTGCTGATGTTTTCATGGGAGTTTGAGCCTGTGAATCGTTGTTAATGGTGTGGAGAACACAAAATTCTTAGCATGCACTGAAGTATTATCAGTAAGTATGTGCTATTAAAATAATCAGCAGTTGGTACAGCATATTTGTGTGGATGGGTAAGATTGAACAATTGCAGGTCTTAAAATAATGTTGAAATATAAACCTGCTTTTCTGTGATCCTCTTAATTACCATATGTAACTTCTATTACTGAAGAGTGTGTAAGTGTACATGTGCTACATAGACATCCCCACATTTCTGAATGTTTTCTCAACTGATCAACAAAATAATGGTGTGTTGAGATTAGATACAGGAAGCTTGAACCTTGAAGGGTAATATTGTTTGAATTAATTGCATGAGCCATTGGGGAATTTCTCAGAGGAAGGTAATTACATTTCTTTTTCAGTAAATTGAGTGCTTTACTAGTTTAACAGATTTTTTTTTCTTTTCCTAGTGAAATATGTGGTAGAATATAATGTCCTTTAGCTCTTTCAAAGAGCAGAGGTTTTCTCCTTCTCTTGGGTTGGTGCTTCAGAGTTTCTAGAAGCCATTTTCTTGCATGAGCATTTAGGCATAATTAAAGATAGCTTATTTAGTGCCTGAACACCTTCAAAAAGTGCCCTTTAATGTTACCGTTAGCTGCTTTTCCCTCCTTTACATCTGTACTTGACCTCCTTAGTCTTACTCTTAGACTACTTAGTCTAAAGATAGACTAAATTGTTCTTTCACCTTTTCCTAACACATTTTTGAGACCTCGGATCACTCCCTTTGGATTCTCTCCAGCTGATGATTTGCAGCAACTTTGTTTTGCTGACTCGCATTCCATCCATCAGCCACGATTGCCAGATGCTTGCCTGCAGGACGGCTGCAGGAGCAGTTGGTTCTCATCCCGTGTTTGCACACTGGTTATTCCAACACTTTTCCTACTGACCCTTGGGACCCTGAGGCACAGAAAAGGCCTCGATGCTGTGTGAGCACTGCTGGGCAGCAGCTGAATCACCTGGTACCAGCACTCTCTTGGTCACAAATCCAGCATGTGGCACCGTTTGGTTTTACGGTATCAATTATCCATGTCTTAAAAAGATCCAGAGGGAATAACAAGCAAGATCTTCTCTAACTCCTGTATGGCCCTTTCTGTGGCTTGGATAAAGTATAGAGAGTCTAATGACAGTGAAAGTTATGATGTTAACCACTGCTAACAAGTTGAATTGCGGGGGCTACAATTTTGCATCTCCTGATAATGAAAAGACATGATTTAATTTACCTCTGAGGTCTGAAAGTCCCAGATGCCCTGCTTGTACCATGCAAGATGATGTGACCTCCTGCCTCTTCTTTGTGAATCAGTCTCCTCAAAGTGGAGGGAAGAGCTCTGTTCCCAAAAATAGCTGTGGCTGAACAATAGTAAGTGGCTTCAATCTTGAACCTCAAAAGCAAAGAAACACAAGGCAGGATATCCTTTGTATTAAGCATTTATATGCTCACCAAAAAAATAGCTTTCAATGCTGAGCTTTTTGCTGTGGACCTATCTGCAGTGCTGTCATACAGATATGTCAGACTAAAACTAGATAATGCCAGTATTATCTCAGCGCAGGCAAAACAGCTGAAGGCACAAATATTTAACAGATATTTGTTTTCCACATGAAATTGCCTATGTCCATATGTACATGTCTGACAACATTTTTAGAGAACTGGCTTTGGTGGGCAAGTCACCATTGCTCTGGTGAAGGCAGAGCTGTTACAGACTGTGATCTGGCTTTGGTAGGTTTAGGGTGGGTTTCTGTAGCAGCTCAATATGTGTCTCTGCTTTCTAGGGTGCAGTTAGCAGGGAAACCACCAAAATCTTTGACCAACACGGGGTAACCTAGCAACAGGGTAACACTTCGGAATAATTTTTTCCTCTTTAGCATCACACCTGTGTAATGAGCCATTCTGGAGCTGGCACTTTGTGTTTTTGTGTTACCTATTTGTAGAGTTTCTTTGAATCCTGAGTGCTTTGACTCATCTCCAGCAGAAACACCTCATGTGTGTCTGCTGTAGGTCTCACTGTGATGAGTGATGCCTTGTAACAGATCTCAGCACTGCTGCTGTGCCTGCCGTGCTGCACCCCACTGTGCACCCCAGCATTAGGGCTGGGGGGGTTCGCAGGAGCTCCATCTCCTCTGAGCACTGGTGGCAGCAGGCTCTTGTCTGGGAGGAACTGGAATAATCCAAAAGTTCCCAAAACCACATAAGAACTCATCCTGTGCAATACTCCATCCTGAAAGGCAGCAGGGTCTGGAAGCCAAAGTAAACAAAGCAGCTTTGCATAGAAGAAATCACAACTCAAAACCTTTCCAGGCTTGTGTTTCCAACCTTGTCCTTGATATGGTATCCAAAGAGGAGGAATATGGAGAAAAGGTTTTAAAATGGCTAATCAAAGGGCTACAATTCACAGCCATTTTGTGCTGAGAAGGACATAATTAGAGCAAGCATTTAAAGGTCAGTCTGAGCTAGTCTTACGAAGTATTCTGCTGTTTGCTGCTGTGCAAGGGGAAGCCACCTGGAGTTGTGAGCGTGGAGGGCAGGGGTATTGCACCAGGGTACCTGGGTGGCACTTGTGGAGTAAGGTGACAGGAAAGGGACTTTGAGTGCAAATTACAAGATCATGCACTTAATAACTGGTAACACTGCAATGAATGAGAGGCTGAGGGCTAGAAAGAACATTGAAAATTCTGAGTGTATGAATCACAGAAGAACCTGAGAAACCAGAATATTGTGGTCCTGGAATAGTCAAATGGGGGCCAACAGGGATGTCACCAGAGACACAGGACACACAGACGCAGCAATGCCTGGTTTTAGCCCATCCTACTGCAGCTGGCGTAGTGCTGGGGGTAATTCCCACACTGCAAATAGAAGTTGCAGTCCTCAGTGTGACCAAATCGCACAGACATCTCTTCTGTTCCTTTCTCTGGGATAACTGACACTGTTTTGATTCACCAGTACACAGACAAAACCTCTCATTGTGATGCAGAGTTCATTATTACAAATCTCCTCAGGCTTGCAAAGCACAATAATGTAAGCCCAGGATATATGTCCTGCATATAGCGTCATGCATATCAATGAAGCAGTTTAGAAAAAATAAATAAGTTAACAGTGCATAATGCACTTCTGACATCTGGGTTATTGCTGCTTTGCTGTGTTTGATGGCAGTGAGCAATCTGATTCTGCTACTCTGTTTATTTTGCAAACTCAGGGGGTAGTGAAACACCACTTCTCTGGTCATGGCATCCCTACGACAACCTTCATGAAGGCAGAAACTGAGGTTTGTGATCTGCCTTTTAGGAAGCAGTATGACAGCACCCACCTTGCCCAGCGAGATGGTGATGTGCACTTTTTTCATCCCTGTTACTGCTTTGCACGGAGCTGGCAATCTTTGCTGTATGGCACTGTAAGGAAATTCACCATTAACAGCCTGTGATGATGGGGCTTGGCCAGCAAAGTCAGCTGCGGCCAGCGCTTGCCCCATAGTCAAATTGCTTCCTTGGATAAATAAGGCCTCCGGCAATACATTAATATTGACTGCATAAAATTGAGTGTCTGACTGAAAATAAATAAGAAAAAATAATTGAATTTAGAAGTCCCAAAAGGTATAGATCTCAGGTTACTCATTGAAAAAGATACTCCATTTTAATCTATGGCTCAGGCCTCAGTCAATAATCACAAAGTGAATTGGACATCGAACATTGTTAGTTTTGCCTATTTTATTATGCACAGATGTCTAGTTCCATTTTATACCCTATTATGAGCCAGGTGCTAAATTGCCTTTGGCTGCCTTCATAGGCCTAAGAAGTTCTTGTGGCTATCCCTAATGTAATTAAATATTTACACTCAATTAAATGAGAATTGTGTAGCCACATCATGCTAAGCGCTGCTGCTACTTCCACCAAAATTCTGCTTCTGTATCACTGAGGTTTTCAAACAGATATTGTACAATATTCAGGCATTTAGGTAGCAAGCAGAGCTGTTAAAATATTTACAGACTGAGGGAGGGGGTACAGCGTGCCATCCCTCCGTCAGCTGGTGCTTTTAGTGTGACAGAGCCGAGGGGAAGCCTTGAGCCATGAAGGCAGAGGCAGAGCTCCCCTTCCCGAGTAGCCGGCTGAGCTCTGTGTGCCTTCACCCTCTGGGCTTCACAGCAAAACTGATGAACTCTTATAACAATGTCATGTCTTTTCTCTGGTGTCAAGGCTTTTCTAGCAGCTGGCACAGTGGGGTGACAGCCTGGTGGTGCTGTG
>JAOQGH010000006.1:3332376-3364490 GCA_025769975.1 Gallinago jamesoni
AAACAGATATTGTACAATATTCAGGCATTTAGGTAGCAAGCAGAGCTGTTAAAATATTTACAGACTGAGGGAGGGGGAACAGCGTGCCATCCCTCCGTCAGCTGGTGCTTTTAGTGTGACAGAGCCGAGGGGAAGCCTTGAGCCACGAAGGCAGAGGCAGAGCTCCCCTTCCCAAGTAGCCGGCTGAGCTCTGTGTGCCTTCACCCTCTGGGCTTCACAGCAAAACTGATGAACTCTTATAGCAATGTCATGTCTTTTCTCTGGTGTCAAGGCTTTTCTAGCAGCTGGCACAGTGGGGTGACAGCCTGGTGGTGCTGTGGGGGGCACCGGGCGCTGGTGGGGCTCTCGGCCGTGGGGCTCAGCCCTGGTCCCAGCCTGTCTGTGCCTTGTGGCAGCTGCTCTGGCCATGGAGAGAAATCCCTTCAGCTCAACTGGCCCTTTGCCTCCTCTCAAAACCACACATCCAGCTGGGTAAGAAGAGTTGAAGAGGAGCTCAGGTTTTTTAACAAATAGCATGAGAAAACTATGACTGGGACATTAAATCAGGAAAACAAATCCGTTTTCTGGCACTTGGTCTTTTAAAGATGCTTGGAAGTAAGCCTCATGTGGTTTTTCCTACATCCTGAAATATTTCGTGTTGCCCTTGATGCTGAGCTTGGGGAGTGCTGCCACTTACTTCCCCAGAGGCAGAAAGACAAAGAGTATGCAATTAAACTCGTTCTCTACAGGAGGCTTTACAAGGATTTGCATGGAAAAAGAGCTAGAAACGAAAAGCAAATGAAAGGAAACAATTGTATCTGGAAAACAAGCTGGGCTGAGCAATGTGAAAGGCTAAGAGGATATTAAGAGAGCAGATGTCTTGGATGCAGATCTTCATGCTGGATGGTGGCCTGTGTTTAACAATTCGCCTGTTGATGGGGCTGCTGCACCTGTGGTACTGCAGGGCACGGGGATGTGGGGCTGGGGCTCGCTGTGTGGGGAGGGGAATGGGGAACCTGCCACCGTCCTGGCTGTCCCCCCGAGGTGGTACGGCAGGTACAAGTGTCTGTGTACAGCTGTGGGGGGGTGTAAGTGGGCACAACACCAGCTCCAGAGGTGGCATGTGAGGGATTTGGGAACTGTCTTGGCACATGGGTGGCATTCACTTAGATAATAAGATCCCTAGGGGAGATATTTTTTTTTATTTCATTTTTATCAGACATAACCTTGGTCCATCTTGGAGTCCCTCAAGACATGTGAAAACATGTGGTAGTTAATCCAGGTGCAAAGAGAAGGATTAGGAGTAATTTTTAAGAAGATATGACCAAGTAATTTACACCAGAATTAATCATAAATGAAGCTGAGTTGAGAGACAGGCTAATTAACTCGTCCAATTCCAGGGTAGAAGCCCAACTTTCTAAAACACCTGAGATTTCCTCCTAGATGCTTTCTGAACTTACTCGTGGAAGGATGGTAGAGTCCCTGCAGCTGGGATGCACAGCTGCAGATTTGAGCTTGTGTTTGTCTGAAGGTTTGTTTTTAAACTTGATTCCCTTCAGCTATGAATACTTCTGTAGCTCTTTACAGACTGTACCTGTGCTGAAGGGTATGGGCAATGAAGACTCCAGTTGTTTTTAGTATCTAGACTATGAAGTCTATAGCATGGGCATGTGAGCATCTAGATAACACCTTCACATCTCTAATTTAGAGCTCCTGGCAGAAAATGTTTGCCTGGGAAACCTGTTTTGTGCCGGACAGTCCCTAAATCACCAGGTTGTGTTTGTGTTGTATCATACAGATTTTCCAATATCCACTGGTATTTTTATGGTTTCTGCTGAATGTTGGCTTAGCTGCAGCTTTCACAAGCATTTGCAGTGTGTGCTGCTGTGTTCGGCCACGACGCTGGAGAGGCTGAGCCTGAGCAGCTGGTGCTGAGCAGAGAGTGTCGCTGCTGGAGGCTGACTATGCCAGTGGCCTCCATGGAAGGAAGGAGTAAATTCTTAGCATTTGCTGGCTTCTGCAGTCAGAGGCACTGAGCAGTGAGAAGACAGCTGGTTATTATCTTGTCTTCTGTGGGTAAAGGCTTTTATATAGCATTAAATTGTGTTCCACAGCCGATCTCATGCAGTTGCTGTGTTAATGAATTGGCAGGTGAGCAGCACAATGAATAAAAATCGGTCTGGTAGGGGATGGCTGACCAGTGAAACCCTGTTTCTCTGCCAGTGTTAACTTGAATGAAAAGGGTCCTGGAGCGGCAGCTGGCAGGTGTTGGTCACACAGTTGTAAGAAAAGCAGGAGAAGGCAATGTGGATCTGAGCACAGCAGCCCAAAGTAACGTCAGGGGATGGAGACTGAAATGGCTTTGTTAACAGGTTCTAGAGAACGAAATGCCAAGCCCTGCCCTCAACAGTGCCAGGACCAGGGTACGGTGTCTGTGCTCACTGGTCTTGAGGCTCCCTGGCAGGAAAGAACTTTTGGTGAAAGTAGATGAAATGGGTAAGAAATGAGGAGGGCTGTGCAAAGAGGTGAGATGATGTGCCTGAAGTCAGAGCGGGTTGGTACCAGTGTCACTCACCGGGTCCCCTCGGATCGCTCACAGGCTGCTCTCTCCGGAGGGGTCTGGGCTGTGCATGCTGAGGCAGACTTTGCTGTTCAAATGGCAGAGGTTTGTTTTTATAAATCTGTGTTAGCTTCACTGCTGCTGGCAGGGCTTTAGCAGCAATTATATCTAACAAATTGCCATGTTCTATGGTGGACTTCAGACAATACTACGTATTTTTCTAGTGGTTTTTTTTACAGATGTATTAGTGTATACTGGCTAATTACTCTGGACCTCGCAGATCTAAGAGATGTACTTCCAAAGATATCTACATAGTTTTGAGTACTAAACCACATTTATCTCCAGAGTATAATTCAATTGTTCTTTAAATTTGCACACAAACATTGCTCAAATGTTAACTGTTAAGGAATGGCTGTAAGTATGCTAACTCTCATTAAAATGTTTAACATGCTGCATTATGGTATATTTGCCAATTAAGTGTGAGAGGTTTAGTAGTGTTTCCCTTACATACACCTCAGAATTAAACAGTGCCATACATCAGCTGATAAGAACTAAACAAATCGAGTAGTACACAGAGATAATTGAATCATTTTTATTTTGACAAATGCACATTTTGGGATCTTCTGAATAGCACTTCTGAGCACTGAATTTGTTTAGAATTGATTTCAAGTTTAGCTTTCTAGCCAGGAGGAATTGGTTTAGGTTTGTTAGACACTTGGCTGTCCTATGCGACTCTCCCATAGGCTTAGATACTTGTCTGAAGGTATCAAGAAATCTTTGTCTAGGGAAAAAAACTTTGCTAATTTCATTAGCAGAACAAAGCATAAGTGAAGTTTCCATTTCCTTCGTAGTCATTACCTGCAGTGGTATTGATGCTGCCCTGGTAAATGAAAGGCCCCTGTGCTTTGCTGCCTACAGTCTGTTCCAAACCTGCAGTCCTGTGAGCAGAGGAAGCATAATGCTACCTGATAAAAGCATCCAGAGTGGCACTGCAGCTGGTACGTGCTCCTTCACTGCAGAACGTGTGATCTGGGCCACCCGTGACAAGATTAAAGCCCTCTCCAAAATATGCATCATTAATGTCATATCTGAGAAGGTTGCTCTAAGCCTCATCCAGTTTGGCGTTGAGCACTTCCAGGGATGGGGCAGAGTAGCTGTAGGTATGTGAGAAAATGGCAAGTGGGTTTCAGCAGTGAGAAATAAGGCCCGTTGTGTCTTCCACTGTTGTTGAGTATTGACATTGTCCCCTTTCTGGTGCTCAATCAGAATGCATTTCAGTACATCTGTAAAGTGGCTGAAGAAGCCAAAATGAAACTCATCCAAGCTGCTACTTCAAAATGCTGTTCCAGCTATGTTATAGCACACAGAGAAAAGAAAGGCTATGCAGAAATATTGCCTGTTGCTAGCACAAAAAATGCTGTTTCCAGATCAAGGAAATGTAATATGGCAGCTTCCTTGCTTTTAATAATGTAGTGTGACAGGTGCTTCATTCTTTCTCCAATATGGCAAAGAGCTTTACATAATAAAACCTTGCAATGAAATGGCACCACTATTTTAAAATGTCATCGTTGGTGGGGTGATGATACTCTTGGAGCTGTCTCAGCTTCACTTTTTCAGGTTTTTTGGGAACTGAGCCTACACAGAACTAGCAAGTTTAAGGATGCTGAATAAGCACCATGCAGCTGCAGTTACTTGTGCCTTTGGGGCCCTAGGGCATTAAGTGGAGTCCATTGAAAGAGGAGGTTTGTAAAAATTCTTGAATCATACTAAAATAACAGGCTTCTTTCTTGATGCTCTTGACTCTAATATCACCTTTATTATAATGTTTTCTTTCTCCTTGTCAGGTGTCAGCTAAGGGTATTGCTGCTTTCTTCCCCCCACCAAGGACTCTGTTCTACTGTGGAATAATGTTCTAGACATGGACCATTGCACTTCAAATGGCAGAAGGGGTGTGTGAATGTCATACGTGAAAGTCTGAAACAGCAATTCACCCAGCATTCTTCTTGGTTTCACAGCGTGGATGTGAAGGGGCAATGTATCCTGGTTTCCTCTCTTGTTCTCAGCTTTGTTCCAGAAAGGCTGAGTAAGCTGGGGAAAGGCTCCTTGTTTTTCCATGCCTTTCTTCCTGCCTGTGAAAAGGGGAGAACAGGAGCAAATGATGTGCATAGCATTCAACAGCCTTTTGGTAGGCTGTGGAACTCTACTTTTCTGCACACTATATGGAGATAATCAGGAACTCTGACAGCAACTGGAATTTTACATTTAGTATAGATGGATACAGGCCAAAGATGCCTGTCTGCACAAGTTGCACTCTATCTGTCATGGACTCAGTGCAATAAATCCATAGTTCAGGTTTAAGACAGGTCCCAATGTCAGCTCAGTATTGATTTGGCTGCTAACTTTACTGCCAAAGGAATGACATTAGAGAGAACCTTTGGGCTGGAGTTTTCTAAGACTTAAAGGGTGTGGGGCCAGATCCGCAAACTGTGTGCATGGTTTAAGGTGCAGATGGCTAACTGGTGGGAATTCCCAGGCCACCTAATAAGTTAGACACTGACTTCTGAGAGCATTCACTTGGGAGCTAGGCAAGTAATCCATTTATTGTGAATTTTGAAAATTCTTTTGGGCACAAAGAACTACAATTGAAAACTGATTTAGGGTGACTGCTTCTTGCTGATTTTTAAGGGATTTTAGACCCTGTATTGCAATTTCTTCTTGCATGCCTTCTCGTTTCACCTTTACTTATTACAACCATCGTATACTATTTGAGCAGGAAAACCTAGGGGCTCCAGAGGAGGAGGAGGCTGTGTTGTGTTAGCACACACAGCAATCAAAGGATGAACCCTGGCCTGAGGGAGCTTCCAACCTCTTACCAAACTTTATTAAGTAGCATTTGATATTTCCAAGTGTTAGCATTAGTTTAACAAACTAGATGGAACATAATCTGGTTCAAAAGGAATGATTGTCAGACAAGTTAAATGGCTTTAGATGATGCTCTTCTGGTGGTGTTGGGTTTGAAACTTTGCGTGTGGCTTGAGTAAAGCATGTGCAATAATGTCATGATTGCTCTGGATGTGCAGTCGTGTGTGTGGGCAGGAAGAGCTGTTTGCACAACAGGAGAATACTGATTCAGCGCAGCTGGCACAGCTGGACTCTGAACAGCAGGCTGCAGCCTATGCCAGTCCTCTGAGCGCTCACAGCAGCAGGTCCGCTACTGGGAAGTGCAGAAACAGATGTGCCAGCTCCTGGAAATGTCCAGATCTCAGGCAAACAGGGCTTTTTGGTGCTGGTTGATCACATTGATTTTGTTTTTTAACATGCCATACTGTAAACCTCACACCGCCCCAGAAGCCGGCACTTCATCAGAGCGCTGGAAGGAGCCTGGGCACAGGCTGACCAACAGTGATACTGCTGGTGCCATGGTGCCATGGGAGAAACACAGCTTCTCCCAGGAGAAGCTGGCTCATGCTGAGGAATCTTCTGTGATATCTTGCAGGAAATTGGTCCTAGAGAAGTGCAAAACCAACATCCAGCCCATGGCTAGAGAAGCTGGTCCAAGGAATGTTCAAAGAGTAAGTGGTTTGGGTGTCCGACTGCACTTTTGTTAAAGGTCCATCCCTGAAAGAAATGCAGCCCCTGGGAATCTCACTAATAGCAGCCGAACCACACAACAGTGACTAGCAAATCAAACAGTGGATCTAGTATTTCAATATCTTTAATTCTACAATTGTCAGTTATGTCTAATTCTATAAATTAGGAACTGTGGATGAATAATGGGCTGTTATTGGTAGATCTGGAATTCTGAGTAGGTGACATCATGAGTAACTGTGTTTTGCCTTGCCTTACTACAAAAATGGTACTCAAAGTAAGGATGTTAAACTCATCAGTAACACACAGCTTGGTTGGCACGATGGGCTGGAGTATGATCTTAAATATATCCATTTCCTCACGTTTTGGCCCCTGTTTTGCTACTGGGCAATCTCCTGTGCTCTTGATTGCCAGCATTATTTCAGCCCAAGTAATATTACCTCAACTCAAACATTTTTATCTTGTGAGAAAAGTGTCAAAACTGTGATTAAAAAAAAAAAAATTATAAAAATCCTCTTTGAGACCCATCCATTCTAGGCTGAGTCTCTCAAAGCACAGTTATCACAGGTCCACCAGATGAGCTGGCTCCACAAACTGGAGGTGCTAACTAAAGATAATTCAGCTGTCAATTCCCAGCGTTAATCTCGTGTGGCTTAGAGATGGTGCACCACCAGAGCTTTCTTTTCCCCAGGATAAAATGAGATTGCTTTCCTTGTTTTCTTGATGCTCGTCCTCTGCCAGTCTTCTTAGGATGAGGTTCAGCAGCCACAGCTTACAAATTTAATTGATCATTAGAATGTCCCTGAGGGTATGTCAGTTGCTGTTGTTTAACAAAATGTCAGCTGTGGAACAGACAGTCATTAGAAAGGATATAGCAAGTCATTCATCTCGGTCAGCAAAACTGCCTGAAAAGGTGGAGACTGGGAGGAGGGAATGTCTGATTTGCCTGTGGCTGCTCCCACTCCTGAAGGCTGAAGCTCTGTCCTCGTGCCATGATGGGAAGGCAGTTGGAGGATGGGAGTCTGTGCGCAAATGAGTTTATCTGCTGGAGGCATGGAATCGGCTGTGCTCAGGGTGTCAGACTATAGCCTGGAACTTCCATCAGTTCCCTGTCAGGAATCTGTGTGACCTTTCTCTCTGTAATTCCCCTTCCTGCCTATTGCAGGGAGTTAAGAAACCAGCCCTGCCCATGGATTCTGAGATACATAACTCTCAGTAGTAGTAGTAAGAATCCTGTCCCCAAAGTGGTGCTGTGCTCTGGAGATGAGCCCCCTTTCTGTCAATTGACAGCACCTAAGGAAAGGGCAAGTGTGAGGATTCCTGTCCAGCACCCATAATTTGGAAAGTTGTTTGGGTAAAACTGTTGCTTTAGGTAGACATTACTCAATATGACATTTCACTAATAACAAAAAACATTTTTCTAAGTAGGAAGTATAACTCATAGAAGGCTGGTAAATGGAGACACATTAAAAGTTCAGACTCAGTTTCAGAGAACCCAGTTTTCACTGAGATGTTTAAATAAGGGACACTTTTTCAGAAGTGCTCAGTGCCCTCCTGCTGTCTTAATTGACTTGAAAATTTGATGGTTTGACTTTGTGCTCAGCTGGGCATTGAGTGGTTCTGAAATCCCAATTTTCCTTTTACCCTTTGAAGCCATGGGGAACAAAATCACAAAAAGCCCTGTGAATCTTAACATCCTCCTTCCTGGTTTAACAGCCCTTGAGTCACTTTGTGCAGCTGTAGCTGTGTGACAGCCCTTGTTTTCTGGTGCTGTCGCTGACTGAGACGCAGCATCTGACTGTGGTGGACATCACGTTGTCAAGAAAGAGCAAAGATAATTTTCAACTTGCATGTCTGTGTGAGCAGGAGGTGCTGATATTTGCATTGACATTTAGACCATGTAAAGCACATCAACAGCAGCAGGCTGTAGTGTGCTTAATGACATGAGCCCTTAATGGGATGAAAGGAGGTGGCAGTGATGCTGAGATGCCTCCATATTTTCCATGGCCTTCTTTTCAGGGCCACTAACTGGTGATTTGAGGTTGCTATCAGCATAAGCACAGAATATCTGAATTTGTCTCAGATACTAATATTTGCAGTTAAGTGCAGAATTCATAGAATTAGCTCCTTTCCCTCAGTCCAGTTTGCCTGTTCCTCCTCTTGCCCAAGGCAGGCAGGGCAGAGTGTCTGGGATGGGGCTGTGCACACACAAACCAGTAACTCAGAAGATGTGTGGAGTGAGCTATGTGGAACTGGACATCTTGGAAAAGTCCAGTGAGGTCCTTGGACTTTTCTTGATTTCACTGGTCTTGGATTCAGACTAAAGGTTGCTTCTATCTTCTCTCTCTCGTACGGCTTCTTGGCTGGTCCTTAGGTCAGATCCTTACTTGTGTGAACTAATCTCCAGTGCTCAGTGAAGTCAGCGGAGCCTGCAGATGGTCTGAAGTCTGTGTTTGAACCGTTACATCAAAGCATAGCATAGCACTTTCTTCCGAGAGACTGTTTGGTTTTGCAGGAAATTTTTGTAAGGTTTCTTTTGTTACAGAGACAGTTCAATACTGCTATTGAAATTTGCTCAAGGGAATGACTAGCTTTTTCCACTGTTAGCCATCTATGCTTTATGTCCTTGTATCCATTAGAATTCTTCGTTCTTTTTCTTTTTTCCAGCATTGGAAATAATCTATGAAACACTGCAAATCATTAGGTGAATTGAGTAAGGAACAGTCCCTGCAACTGTCTTATTCTCCAGAAAGCTCATTCAAAGACAGAAGGTATGTTAGTGCATGTTCCAAGCAGTAAATGCCTCCTCCAACCGCAGCATGAGTTAGAAACAGGCAGAGCAATAAATCCTGCACTTGGAGAAGCCAGTTAGTGGAGGTATACCCATACCCATTTGGTTTCACATCCTAACTGAGAGAAGAATAAAGCTTATACTTACTAATTTGGACATTATGTCCTTTTTATTATTGGTAGAAGGCTCCACAATGTAGGCATTATCATTACGTAGTGCCATGTGTGTGCCATTATGAGATTTAGACGGCCACTGTGGGACAATAATTCACACCTTGCTGGGGCTTGAAGCTGAAGTCTAATATGCAAGTTTCTTCTGTGAGGTTTGGAAACTGATGCCACATCGAGATCTTGAGCTTACTGAAGGTGGTGTGAGAGGCAGGGGCTGTCTCGGGGTGGCCATTCTCCAGATCAGGGCCTGGCCCTGAACAAGATACCTCATTCCTGTGAGCATCTCCTTTAGTTCTTGTGCCTGCTGAGCATGGGGTAAAAGGCAGGATGGTTTTCCACTTGTGCTGCTGTCCAGGGCATGGACTATCTCTTATAGCACAACTAGGACAGTGGGACCTTATCTAGCTTAAAGTCTCCAGGTGCTGACTTCTAAGCACCCAGAGAGGGTGATCTCAGCAAAAAATAGCATATCGCAAGTTACACCTTCCAAAAACAATATAGGGGTATAACATCACTTAGTACAAGTGTTTGTATCTTAACAAAACATTAGGGGGAAAGAGCTGACTTTAATGGGAACTATTTTCTTTCCTTGCATATTGTGTTTTCAGACTGGAGCTCTGAAACCTCCTCAGGTGCCTGGGGCAGACCGTGTTACTGGCTGCGGCCAGCCCTCCCTATGGACCCAGCACTGCATTGTAGGCTATCTAATCAGCAGTAATATAGTTAATTGACTTTGCACTAAGAAACAGGTGCATTGCTATGAAAGAGATGGCAGAATCAGACCATGACTTGTTAGACATCTGTAGTGCCCCTAGACTGTGATAAACAGCAGGTTCAAAGCTGGCAGCCAGAAAAATTGCTGGAGTGAAAGCTCTTGGTCTGAAATGAATGGTTATGAAGTAAGAATTGCTATTAATATTCTCCCACTGATATAATTAGCCAGAGTGCAATGCTGAAGTCTGACCCAGAAAGTTTATTTACCAAAAGGGTTTCCAGCGGTGCTTTGAGCAGCAGAGAATGCTTCCTGAATGAAGCCCTTCTGCCTCTGGTGGTGGTTCCCAGGAAGCATGTTCAGTGGATACGAGGCTGCTTGTGACAGATAAAGAGATAAATTTCAGATGGAAAGTGTTTTTGACTTGCTCAATTTCTCCTGCTCTCACCTGCAGATTATTTGTCAGTGGTATCAGCTCTAACAATACTGAGATTTTGGTGAACAAAGATGTGGATATTAGGTAGTGTGTTTCTTGCAAATTGGCATTTTTCAAGATGTAAGGTTAGGAGAGAGTTTATAAGTACCTTCTACATCTTGTATTGACTGAGCAATCAAAACTGGGATGACTTGCTTTCTCA
This sequence comes from Gallinago jamesoni, assembly GCA_025769975.1. Lineage (NCBI taxonomy): Eukaryota > Metazoa > Chordata > Aves > Charadriiformes > Scolopacidae > Gallinago > Gallinago jamesoni. Next base: position 3,342,815 of record JAOQGH010000006.1, read on the forward strand.
ATGTCAGCTAAAGATTAGGGTTTTTGCTATGTATTGCCTCAAATGTGGCAGGTAGGCTTAGACACTGTCAGCCCAGTGATGTCTGCTCCATGTCACGTCACAGCACTGGGATAATGTATATTCAACCATTATCAGGTAAATCTTGAACTTGCTTCTAGTAAACATGAGTGACAGTTAATCTTTACCTTAATTAATAACAAAGGATTTTGTTTGCAGAAGCAATTCTAATTGTCCTTTTGCAATTTCCTTACCATTGATTGTAGTGTTAGATTCAATTATTTTGGAAAAATCATTACCATGTTAATTCTTGACTGCTATATACCATTCAGCTTTTTATTTCATCGAAGTGTGGGCTTGAGTTTTTGTAGTTGCTGGTAGAAGCTGGGGAAGCTGAAAGACAAATTACAGGAGAACTACCTGTTTTTCAGAAAGGCAGTAAGGAGAAACATGTTTTTCATTAATTCATGTTGAAGACTAGAAGAGAACAAAACCCTAAGAACTTTTTCAGCAGGACTGTTGGTACTGAAAAAGGCTGACACAGAGAAAGGCAGGAAATCCACCCAGCTGTTGTGCAAAGCCATGGGCTCAAGAGAAGTGATGTAAAACCAGGCCAATCTGGTAAGTTAGGACTAAAATGAGATCTTACAGCCAGATTCTTACACCTTTACTCAAGCTGAATCTAATGTCACTTGACAGTAGACCACAATGCAGGGATGTGCCTGAGAAGGCAAAGCGTGCTTTATTGTGAGGCAACTTAGAAGCTCCTTGGCCATGAGGTTTGGCACATGGAGGAACTTATTAAACACTTTTGATGTTCTCATTTTGATTTTTTCCATCAAGCTTGACATTTTCTTTAGATGCATGGATGTCTGTGCCTAGAGAGTTTCACAAAGCTTTTGCAGAAAGTGAGAAAAGTTCCTCTTTCCATGATTGATGTCATTCTTGCTTGTTTCCCTACTGTGGACTCTGACACCAGAGTGAAGAGACGTTAGTGCTCTGTCCTTTTGTTTGATACAGTCTCCTTTTGAAGATTGAAAGAGGAAGAAGCCTTTGAGTATTGTCTCCGCAAACAGCGGGTAGATGATAGGGTAGCCTGGAATCAAGGAACACTCCCCAGTCCTTGTGAGGATCATTTGGGGTTAATTTTGAGGGTAGATTTTTTTTGTCACTTCAGGGGATACTGAAGAGGTTCATAATAATGGTCTATACTGGTATCAACAATGGCTCCCAACAAAACATGGACAAACTCAAGCAGAGATGGGGCATCAGCAGTTACTTCTAGGAGTGCTTTGACTTCTATCATATTTTCTGACATAACTGTGTTCCTTTACACTCTTCATTTAAAACAGGTGGTTTCCACCAGTTCTGTGAATTTAACAGTAGCATTTTTTTTCTTCTGTAGACCATTGCTCCAGTTTCAGCTTTGCCAGTTGCAGTTTTTTATTTTTTTTGTGGAGGAGGGTATTTGACTTTCTACCACCAGCTCTACTCATTGTGAGAAGTTCTGTGTGGGGTTTTTTTTTTTCCTGGAGGAACTTCCTACACTTGCCCACCACCTGGTCTGACTGGTTTGCAGGTCACCTACTTCACCCAAGAACAGATCATTAGGATGGTTTCAGATGTCCTATCTCTAGAAGGTAATGCAAATATAGTCAATGTTTTTGTAAGATAGGAACTGGTGCTCTCTTTAAAGCAATTTTCCTTTTTGCTTCTAGTTGAATGAGTTCTCTCCGTGAAAACTGCCTGGGAGCAGCGGGTAATACCTGAGTAATGGCTGAAACACCATCTTCCTTTTCAGCCACTTGCAGTTGCAGCACCTTAGTATATCTTTCTGGAGAGAAAGACTGAAGAATATTTTAAAAGCTATAGATATTATAAATAGGGCCTGGCTGAATTTCTGCTGAGCCATGGATATACAATACAGAACTCCAAACTAAGAGGCAAGCAAATTACTGTCTACATTTTATATATATTCAAATACCCCTTGTAGTTGTACTTTTACCATGAATAAAAGGAAACTATTATGTAGCATCCATGCAGATGAAGTGCTTCTACCAGAGGAGCATGTCATTCTACTGAAGGGTAAGCATCATCCTGAAAGGAACAAAAGACCCAAGATGCAGTATATTTAAACATTGGGCAGCAGACGGACATCTAAAAAGAGAAAAAGCATCGCTTACAAGCAGGTATTTTGAGTCTCTGTAATGTCTACAGAGCTATTTCTATATTTAGTAGCACTTTGGAGCTCTGTTCCTTTCTGTGAATCACTGTATATACCTTGAACATGGTAAAGAAGAGTGTGCTTGAACTAAGGATACTTTAAGGCTTTCATTAATGTTGCCAGCATCATCTCTTCAACAGTAGCTGCTGGTATTGAGAGTTCAAAAACAGATTTTAGGATTTTTTTTAATCATGCAGTTAGTAGATGTTAGATCAATACGAGGGTATGTATCCTTAAATGAATTTAAATCAAATCATGCATCATTCATATCTAAAGCAGATTTCTTGTTGCAAATTATGGTGAACAAGAAAGTATGTTGCTCTGTGTGCAGCATGGACCTCTAGGTGGTGAGATGCAAACATCCTTGACTGTCTTCCCAGCTCCCCTGGGGCATCTGGACCCTGAGGGACAATGTCCTGGACCTCTTGATAGTGACACCAGAGCCCTTTCTGACTTGTGAGATGAGCAAGTGTGGGATGATGCAAGTTTTAGATAAGGAAAAATTTCAGTAAGGCCATCCAGTGTTGTTTGATGTCAGTACTCTGACAGAAAGCAGGGTGTTAGAACATATTCACTCTGGTAGCTTGTCCCTTGGTGGAGTTCATAGCTGTGGCACACAATTCCAATGCAGAAGAATTGTTAGGAATTAATAGAATAAAGGCCTGGCGTCTAGTTCTTTTTGCTTTGTGTCGTCTTCTATACCTCTGTACAGAAAGCATTAAGTGTTACAGCTTTTAGTTGAATTTGAAATTCAGCTTGAATAGTCCCTGATCCAAAACTAAGAATGAATTTCAGGTGATTATAGAGAGCCAGACTAGGTGTAACATGCATATGATGTTTATTTTAGGTGCAGGCTCAGAGGACTGATGTTGGTGTTCTGCCCGGCTATAGGGCAGATGAGGTTTTTGAGGACACCCTCCCCCATGCCTAGGATGCAGGTGAGGGAGATTACTCATTAACACAATATGAGCTGACAACAGCCAGTGTAGGTGGTGTCTCATGTACCTCCTGGTGCCAGGAGCCTGGAGGTGACAGTGCTGGGTGACATACAGCATATTGTGCTGTCCTGATGGTGCTGAGGCTCAGGCTCAGACCGGTTTCTCTGCTTTTATACCATCTCCTGCTGTTCTTATATCCCTTCCCCTGTCACATAAATAACTGCAGCTGCATTGTGCTCATGCAGAGCTAACTACAGGAAATGTGGTACCAGGCTTCTGTCCTCTAGCTCTTTGTTCTAACAAATACCTTCTACATTTCCACTGCAGTTGTCTGTTTGCACCTCGGGTAAACCAGGTCCCATGCATCAGCTCATGTTCACAATTCTGTCTGATTCCTAGGATAGTTCAGGTAGTTACAGATGACTTCCTGCCCCCCCAGGGAAACCTTGCTCATGGGTTGGTGTTTGTTACAAGGCCAGGGGCTGAGATATTACAGTGACTACACCTGAGGCCGTGCTGTAGCCAGAGGAGACATGCCACTGGCAGCACTGGCTAATAATGTGCTGCTTTCTGGTGTGACCAGCACCAGCTGCAGATGTGGAGGAGAGGATGGTGCTGGAGTCAGGTGCTCCTCTGGGACCTCTGCTTGCTCCTGCAGATCGGTGTCCTCAGCAGGTGGGAATCAAAGGAGAGGTGAGGTCTCTGCTCACAGCTCTAGCCTATGCTCCAGACAAAATCTTGGATTTTTCTCCTTTGCTCTTTGCATTTTTTGATGCTGTCCTGTCTGTGCTAATTCAGCTTTTCCTGCTATTTCCTTGCAGTTTGCTTTCTTTGCTTCTCCCCATTCCATTGGCCCTCATTACATAATGGGAAACTAGTGTGAGAGAAGATATGCCAAAGCCCTCTGTAAGGCCCATTTGTTGTCTCAGTTATGCTCTCCGTGTCCATCAGAGAGCTACCAGCCTGGCAGCACTGATAACCTCTGCAACTGTACCCTGAATGTGACTTTGCTTTCTGTGGTGAGACCTGTAGTATCTGTGGGGTGGAGCTGCTGCTGTGGACATCTGACCCCATGGGAGAGAGAGGTGCTTCAGGGAGAGACGGTGGTGACACCTCAGGCAAAACAAACTCACCCAAAGGGGCACCAGCTCAGCAGAGGATGCAGACCCCAGCTTTACAGCAACCAGCTCGGTCAGCAGCTGCGCGGACAAAGAGCAAAGTGTGAGCTGCTGGGTTCTGCACCACACTGCCTTGTGCCACCGATGGCAGGTCAGCTGGTTTTGGAACCAAATTAACCGCAGAGATGGCTGTAAGTCATTATTGCCAAGACAATTTATGTTTTGAAGGAAGTGAAGTACGGTGAAGGAAGAAGATTAACTTTTGGGAAGTGTGGTCTGTAGGAGAGCATAGGAAACTGCTCTGTGGTGTGGGTCTCCAGGACATTGGCCACAGAAGAGTGTAGAAAGTGATAATAAGACAGTGGTCTGCTCTGTGGGAATTTTACAGATGCTGAACAGTAAATGGATAAACTAATTTGAGAAAACTAGGACTGAGTAAAGTCGTTTAGAGAATCATTTCATATTAAGTTTGGCATTTAGGTAGGTTAAATATTTTTAAGAATTTGGGTATGTTTCCCTGAGCTCCATCAGAAAATGTATTTTTTTTTTAATCTGGTGTTGCTATTTGTTTCTGTAAGTCACAATTTACAGAAAATATTTATGTTCCTTAAAGTATAAGTAGTTTGCTAGGCTTCTCTTGTTCTACTTTTCAGGCAAAAAGTCTGAGACCCTTTCAGCAAGTGGAGTGGTGAGTTGCAGGGATAGTATTTCACTTGGTGATTAAGCGACAGCTGTGGATTTCATCCCAAACTTCTGTGTTGAGCCTTAAGGGATAAATTGATGTTTCAGCAAGCTCCTCAAATTATAGGAAATTACATTCTGATACAGTCTTTTTAACACAGCAGATTTTCACTGAGTATTTAATCTTAAGGCTGAAATGCTTGCAAGATGCTGACGAGGTATTCCCTATTGCTGCAGGTAGGATGCAAACACTGCTGGGCTAATTGCCTGCAGCAGGAGGGGAGGGGGAGGTTTCCCCTCGCTGTGTACCTGTTCATCCCAGACCTCGAAGTGGCATCGCTGGCAGTGACAACGGGTGGCTGAGGCTGTGTGGGAATGCACTACTGCTTGCACAACAGCTGCAGCTCCAGGCCCCATCAAGGTTAATTACCTTGGGCACCTTGTGCATGTAACACACGAGAAAAGGCAGGCTGTCCCGTTTGTGCGTTATAATCGTGCAAATGGCTCCTTTTCGATGAAAACAGTGGGATCTGCAGAGTTGACTCTGAGGACCTGTGCTGTCTCATACAGGCTGGTGTCCTCATCTCTTGGGACCTGCTGAGTGCCAATGGATGTGAGACTGTGATTCTTAGACATAACTAGGGTGTTTGTGTGTGGAAAGAGCCTGGATCAGTTCCCTGATGGAGAAGCAAATTGATGCATTAATGCATGCAAGAGCAGCATACATCTTCACTGCGAGATGGTTCTGCTTGGTGCGAATGGCTCTCATGGTGAACGTCTTTAAACGGAGAATACAAAGCAACTCAACATCTTGTTTGAAAGATATGGCTCTTGCTCACCTGTGGCAGCTTCTTGAAAGATTTTGAATCTTCATTTTGGCTTAACTCTTCTCTGTTAGCACTGGGACTCCCATTGATTCCAAGGAGAGCAGGGCTAATCCAGTGTTGAATGGTCTTAAAAAAAATCTCACTGTTGCAGAAATTCCTTTCATGAGCTTTCTGCTGGGTTCAAGAGAACTGAAAAAGGACACTGACTTTTTTTTTTTAACTGGAGGTGATGCAAAAAGCAATCTGGCAGTATCAGGGGTTGGGGGAGCAGGAATCAAGTTAGCTTCACTTGAAAAACTTTCCACCTCTCAGCTATCCAGGTTGATAGCTGCAAAGGCTTTTTATTCTTTACATTTTTCATTGCAAAGGCAATCCTCTGAGTATTTTTCTTGTAGTTAGGGTTTATTATTCATTGCTCTGTGCTCTGGCTCTGCTTCTTTCCCAAAAGCAAACCTCTATTTGTTTATTATCTCACAATAGATAATTATTCTAAAATATTCACATGGGAATATTCAGAGGAGGTTTCTTTTTCACCAAAATAGTAGCAACCAGCTGCTTGTGGCCACTGAAACTTAGGGCAATTCTTGCACTCCCTTATAGATCAGAAACAAAGATTCTTGAGCTGTTTCCTCTGAATGCTTGGTAAATGCCTTTCAGCATCTGATGGGCAGCAACAGTATAAACTCGTAATTTGTTTACCCATGGTTTTAATTTCTCTTCTTCTTTCTTCCATTAGCATTGTGTGAATAGATTGTTTCTATGGGCAGGGAGCTTGTTATTAATATCAGGTGAACCAATTCCTGACACAGGAGCCAGCCTTGCTGCTTGAATGTGGAGAGATAATGAAGCCTGGCATTTCAAACCCAGTGACCTCCTTTATCTAAGCTGCAGTGATTCATAATAGAAAAATCCGAGCAACAGACTGAGGAAATACTTGTCGCCTTCTTAAACACAGCATTTTTTGAAAAATGCATGGTTTTCCAGTGCCCCATCGTGGCTTCTCATATCTCATCGATAGACTGGAGACAAAGGCAAATCTGTGTTGCTAGTTGTGAATAAAATCACCACCACCTGCTGAAGTGAGATGAAACTGCTTGATGCAATAGAGAGCATATTAACACTTCCTCACTGCTTTAAATGAGAAATTGTCAGGAATTTTTCAAATTCTCTCCTTCCCCTACCAAAACATTGGTGTCTGAATATCTGTGTGCAGAAAAGGAAGAAAAAGGGGAGGACCTTTTAGCTTATTCTGAGTCTGTTGGCCACTGAAAAACTGGTTTTGCTGGTATACCAATGCCTGACTAGAGGACTTTCAGTAAACTTTCCCATGATCAGTATGAGGAAATAAGTAGCAAGTTTAAAGGCCCGTTTTTTTGGGGGGAGTGAGCATTCTCCTGTACTTGTGCATGAGATCTGACCCCCATAAGCAGTGTGTGTGTGTGTGCTGGGAGCTTGGGGCTCAGTTCTTTCCCTGCTGCCCAATGGACACCCCCTTTCACCCCCTCTGAACCGTTGGCTCACCGGGGAGGCTGTGCCCTGGTCCCTGCTCGCAGCCAGTATTGGCTTGTATCAACTGCAGTGCTCCAAAGGACTTGGAATTAACCTTTCGTGCAAAAACCTGTCTTAATACCCTCTGAAGATTTTAAGAATGAAATGTAAAAATTGCTTTAAATATTTGTATGCAACAGGCTGCTGCTTCATTTTGACCAGAAGTGAATATACTAAACTTTTAATAGGAGGGGAAATTCTCAAGGAGGGAAATTAACTAGGAGCGAATGCAAGTGCTGTGCTGTTCCATCTTTGCGTTTACATATCATAATTGAAAAATTTTAAAAAAGCTTTTCTTCCCCAGATACTTAGAGCTATGGTGGATCATATCAATCTTCTGCATCGTTGTATTTTAATAGTCTTGTGGCTTTTTTAAAATGCCAACCTTGGAACCACGTTATTGGGAGAGAACTGTGAAGTTTATTTAAAACATTAGTGTTGTCATGGAGTTCAGTCAAACGTCTGCCTAATGCAGCATCCTGTCACTACAGTGAGTTTCTGCTGAACAGGTTTTTGGTGCCTCTGACTGCAGAAAAGCCTGACCATGACTTGATTGCAATCTGAAGGCATCAAAGCCAGAAGAGAAGTGAAAATAAACCTCCAAACTTTTACTCACCAAAATCCCATGTTTTTTCAGTGACGGTTCATTATTTTGCTTATGTTCCTGATGTATCAGTAAGTAAAAAGTAATTAGCAAGTTTAGCTTGAGCTGGCTTTGTTACTGGTGCCCTTTGAGCCTGTCAGAGGGTAAAGCACATCCCTGCAGCTCAGGCATCTGCTGGTATGGGGTTGTGATGCCAGCTGTCACCCAAAAGCTGCTGAGGTGGGGGCCCTGCCTGGGAAGCTCCAGCTCCTTGGCCTCCATCTCCAGGGTGAAATGGCAGTGCTGTGGGGACCCGGTGGCAGCCCAGGGCTTCTGCCCGGGGGCTCAGCCTCGACCCTCACTTCGTCTTCTCTTGGTTTGTAGCTCATTTGTCCAAGGTCACCATGAAAATGAGACAAGACCCCCTGTGAACTGTGGGCAGGAGCCCCTGGGGAAATGAACCCAAAGCAGTGGTGCAGCAGGGGCTGTTCCCACAGGATGCGGCTCTGAAACCTCCTCTGCTGTGAGGACTCACCTCCTGGAGCACTGGAGGGAGTTATGGGCCACTCAGGAGTGATTGTACGGACCACAAAACATGGAAATGACTTGAGAAAACCCCTTTATAAACTGGAATCTGGAATATGATGATCAGATTTTCAAATGGTTATAATTCACCTCAGTATAATTTGGGAAAGGATTTCTTGTAAGGTTTGTATATGTACAATTTTCTCCTTGAATTCCAGTGTGTTCAGGCTTGTGTTCATCTTTACAAGCAGAGAATATTTCACCTTCTGGCTCCAGTTTAGAGCCAACAGGGTGAAATAAAAACTTTGTACATTAATAGAAATTTGATAGCACTACTTCTGGTTTCTAAAATGAAATTTACCTTTGCCTTCCCCACTACCCCCCCAGCCATTTCAGTGCATTTCATTTTCCTGTTTGTTTTGTTTTTTTACCCAAATATAACAATAGAAATAACAAGCTGCCCTGTGTGAGTATTTTCCTGAATTCCGCCACACACCTGATTTCATAGCCTATTAAGTTCAGTAGGACTAATCCTGTTAAATTTAAATATATGGTTAGAAGCCTTGTGAGGGCTACATGCTTAATGAAAGTAGGCGATACAAATAAACACTTTTCATTTGGCAAATTTATGGATAAATGTAATACAAATAATTCAAAATAGGACTTAACATTGGGTATGTGGGTTACATACAGGATGAACTTGCATTTGAAAGAGCTTTTCTGGTGGTGTCACTGATTCTAGAGGAGTGGAACCACCTCTGGCAGCAGTGTGGCAGAGATGTGAATCTAGCCCCCTTGGGGGCTGCATGTGTCTCTGACTGTCCAACATCAGGAAGAAAATGAGCAAAATAGCAAGCATTCCAAGTAAACTTACTGAATGACCTAAAAATTTCTGCTTTGTGAAATAGGCTACATGGAAGAACAGTATATATTTGCTAAATTGTGACATCTGAAGTTATAGATGTTACAGATTTGAAAATATTCAGTGGTCCTTATTTCAGTAGCCCATTGCAAAGTTTAAAATATTGTGCAGAAGGCATCCTATCTTGTTTTTTAGTCCCTGGTAATGAGAATTAATTCTTTTAAGACATGATTTTTGGTGCTGTAGAAGGGCACAGTAAGTGTTATTTTGCAATGTAATTGGTTTTAATTTCCATGTTGATTCTCATGTGAATTTCAGGCACTTAATTATAGCCTAAAGGTTTTTAAAGCTATTGACCTACAAATTCTTGATTAACACAAATACCATCCTGAATAATATGTGTAAAGAATTTTCTGTTGAGAAGTTGCCTTTACTGACTGTCCTGTGGAAAATCGTGCCCTCCTTTGCCCCAAAAGCTGGGGGGAGGTTTGGCTCCAAGTCCCACTGGAGGCAGGGGGTGTCCGTCCGTCCTCAGGGGCTCTGGGAAGTCAGGTCCCCACAGGCCAGTTTCTGATGGGTGACATGTCTTGAAACACCTGGATATCTTTCTCCTGCTGCCTTTCCCACTCTGCTGAGGCTGTGTGTGTTCACAGGGCTGAGCAATTACCCATGTGTTTAAAGCATTCAGTGTAGATATTAGCATTTATCTGGAACATAATTATCTGACTTCACTCTGACTGCAGGCCATTGAAAGTGCAATAGAACAATGGATAAAACATAAGCCAGAAAACAATTTTTTAAAAGGAGTAAAATCCAAGTAAGTGAAATTGTAATAAAAACATTGTGAAATGGTAAGGTGAGTCTCACTCTGCTCCCCACAAGCAAACTGTATAACAATATTACATGGTTCCTTTTAATTCCATTTTGTTGAAGAGCTGTGGCATAATGATTAATCAATGAGGTGCTAAATGAATTTCCATTTCTGATTAAGTCTGCCACAGGGAAGCATCCGCTGACTGCATGTGTGTTAGAGCAACTATTGTTCAGCAGGGCTTAATTCATTTCTGTGTAAAGGTCCAACACTTATTAAAATACACCCTAATTAGCTGTAGTTTAAAAAAAAGTCAGTGAAAACTATATATTCACCAATTCTTCTTTCCTTCTAAAAAGTGTTTGTGTCTCATGGTAACATCCCCCTCCACCTTGTGTTGTATGTTCTTGGTGCACCATGTTTAATGTGGAAGATGCTTGTTTACCTCTGAACGTGCCGTGATGGTCCTTGGGCCAGATGTGGCTGAGGAGCAGCAGTTGGCTGCAGTGGGGAGCAGATTTGTTTAAACTTAATAATGTGCTTAAGCAAACCAGTGCCACAGCTGCTTCTGTGCCTGCAGGGACCAAGAGAGGTGGCTGCTCCCTGTGGGCTGTGTCCCCACCTCGCCCCTCTCACTCAGGGGTTCCTTCTCATCTTCCGTCTGATCTCGATGCTTTGCTGACCGCTTCGGTAAAGTACTTTGATTTCATATTGAATAAATTAACTTGAATTTGAGTCTCCTCTTTAGGTTCCTTTTGTTGCTCTTTCTTCAATACCCAGTGCTGTTTTGCTCGGGAGCAGTTTTGTGCCCAAGTGATGGGTAACCATACTCTATCAGAGGTTTAATAGCGCACGAGGGATGCACTCCTGCTCATGCACAGGACACTCATGGTGATAAAAAGGAAGATGCTGCATTGATGCTGGCTGACAATTTTTCCTTTTCCCTCCCTTCTTTTTTTGTTCCTAAGTGGTAATCTCAATGAGGCTTTAAAGCTGCTTAGTGTTTTATTAAAACAGCTTTGCTAAAAGCCCGTCATTGTCAAGTGTAAATGCATCTTCCTCGAAAGTCAGATGAAATATAAATGTCGGCAATTCACAAACCTTCCAGGATGTGAGAGCTGCAGGAACCTCACAGCTGGAGGGATTTGGAGCAAAGGGCTTGGTGATGGAGACCTGGTCTCTCTGGGGAGACAGAGTGGGCCCGGTTTTCCCAGCTCTGAGGCAGCTCCTGCAAGGTCTGGGTGGGAGAAAAAGGTTCTCTGTGTTCTTTCTCCATCATCCAGGGCTGCCAGAGAGCTCCTGTCACAGGAGTTGCAGCCTTGGACATCAGCCCTCTAATTTGTGGCTGTTTCCCCCTGCAGTCCTGCAGAAGATGCTGACACTGATATTTGCTATTAGTGGTGACGCTTTTTGCTTGGATTTTTAACTGATGGCTCAGCTGTTGTGTGTGAGAAGTGCTAATAGGGCTGGCTAATTTTGCTCCTCAGTTGCATTATCTCCTCTGTCAGTTACTACCTTCTCTTGTTCAGAAGTTTTATTTTATCTGATTTTTCTCCTCTTCCCTGATAATGTTTTATCCTGACTGCTTAACAGCCAATTCTGAGCATTTAGTGATCTTTCATAGAAGGATCCTTGAGAAGGATCTGATTTTGTACTGTTTCCATGAATCTACTCATTAAAATTGATGAGAGTTGGAAGTAGAATTCATGGCAGTTGGATGCAAAGTTGTAAGCAATGTTTTCTCTGCATCTTTCTTCTACATGCTGTTTACTTTTGAACTTGGAGATCTGTGGAAAGCAGTGAATTGCAGCAATACTAATTTTGAATGCAGGAGATGGAAATCCAAGTAGAGCAGGGAGAAATCTCCCTGGGCACCACAGATTTCCCTTTTGGTTACGCGGACTCGGCACAGGGGCCTCTGCACCATTCCTGCTCTGCAGAGCGCATCGGAAACATCTGAAATGCTTCCACTGTTGTTACTGAACCCAGTAAAGCAGATAAAACATCTTTTAAGATACTGAGCATGAGCGAGTTCCAATTTAACTCGTCCATCTGTGGGTGGTGCGAGACAGGGAGGAGTGTGGGGTGGCTGCGTGAGGACAAACAGACTGGAGGTCGTCTTGGAGAGCTCCAGAGTCAGCAGATGGCAATGAATCTGTCGTGTGTAAAGATTTTCAGTGAGTGCCTGAGCTGGGAAATCATCAGTACGATAGCAAAACAGGTTATACCCACAGATACTGGAAGTTCACTGCATGTTAGTGGCTGAGAACCTGGTCTGACATTAACACTTGGTCTCCCATGCCCCTGGGCAGCTGCAGATCCCACTGCAATGAGCAGGACTGAGGATCTCCACCCTTAACCTCAGGCTCTCATCCATCCAAGGTCAAAGACTTGGGGGTCATGCTTTGAGCATGTTATGTCTCTTCTTGCAAAGCATTTTGAACTGGTAGAGCACCACTGTCTTCAGGAAGCAGCTTTAAATGTTTGTTCAAGGAAAGAAGATTTCATGTCACTACATGGCCTCCAAATGGGAGAGACCAGGACTTCATGCGTCCTTTGCCACTGAAAAACTACTTTGCCCCCTTTACCCTCAGGCACTGCATTCACGGCAGCCCAGCCCCGAGGGGCAGGAGGCTCAAACCTGTCTGTGGGCACACACTGTCCTGTCACAGATGCACGGATTTGGCAGAGTTGGAAGGGACCTCTAGAGATCATCCAGTCCAACTCTCCTGCCAAAGCAGGGTTGCCCAGAGCACATCACTCAAGGCTGCATCCAGGCGGGGCTTGAAAGTCTCCAGAGAAGGGGACTCCACGACCTTCCTGGGCAGCCTCTTCCAGGCCTCTGCCACCCTCACTATAAAGAAGTTTTTCCTCATATTTGAGTGGAACTTCCTATGTTCCAGCTTATGCCTGTTCCACCTCATCCTTTCGCTGGAAACCACTGAAAAGAGTCCAGCTCCATCCTTCTTCAACCCACCCTTTAGGAACTTGTAAACATAGATAAGGTCTCCCTTCAGTCTTCTCTTCTTGAGGCTAAAGAGCCCCAGCTATTTGAACCTTTCCTCGTAAGGGAGATGCTCTAATCCTTTAAGCATCTTGGTTGCCCTACACTGGACTCTCTCCAGTAGTTCCCTGTCCCTCTTGAACTGGGGAGCCCAGAACTGGACACAGCATTCCAGTTGTGCCCTCACCAGTGCAGACCAGAGGAGGAGAATGACCTCCCTCGACCTGCTGGCCACACTTCTCCCTATGCAGCCCAGGATTCCATTGGCCCTCTTGGCCACAAAGGCACATTGCTGGCTCATGGAGGGCTTGCCATCCACCAGGACACCCAGATCCTTTTCCTCTCTGGTATTTTCCAGAAGATCCACCCCTAACCTATACTGGCTACTGGGGTTCTTCCTCCCTGGGTGCAGGAGCTTGCCTTTGCCCTTGTTGTACCTCGTTAGGTTCTTCTCTGCCCAGCTCTCCAGCCTGTCCAGGTCATGCTGGATGGAGGCACAGCCCTCTGGAGTGTCGATCACCAGATACCTCCCAGTTTGGTATCATCAGTGAACTTGCTGAGGATACACTCTGTCCCATCGCCCAGGTCATTGATGAATATGTTGAACGTTGTCTCCCCTCCCCAGGCAGCAGGACTGGGTGACTGTTTCACCGTGCTTTCCAACAGCCCTTCCACAGCCTCCCAGGGATCTTAACCCGTGGGCTGATAAATGTTGTGTTTGCCTTCAGAGCCTGATGAAATGCACAATTAAGTTTGGAGGAAGATGCTCATTAACTCCATTGTGTGTGGAATTGTGTCCTTGTGTGATTTGCCGGGGTGGGATTTGTTCTGTTGTTGTTAATGCCTCTCCAGTCACCTTTTGCACCAAGGAACAGGCATGTTTGGTGCTAGAGATGTGTATGTTGATGGGAAGAACATCCTTTTGCCAGACTTGTATTTCAGGAAAGGTCCATGTTTGATACCCATAAATCTCTTCTGAAAGATCATGAGTATTAATCTATCTTCAAGCCATGGACACTATCTCACAGTTGGCAGGCTACTGGCAAGGGAACCCCCAGAGAGCCCTTCAGGACAGCAGACTCTTTAGACTAACACAGGAGGAAACCCAGTGAGGAAGTCGGTTTGGCTGTTATTTTACTATTACTGACTTGGGTTGAGAACTTCAGGCAAATAGCTCAGTGAGAGGGGTTAAGGCACAGCTGTAAAGAGCTTGGTTGTGGTTGATCTTGAGCGGCCCAGTGGAAAGTGGGCTTGCTGTGACAAATAACTTACCTGTGTGTAATGTGTGTTAAAACTGGAGAGTATTTTCACAATAGTGTGCAAGTTGGCACAGATTTAAATAGGAAATAAGTCAGTCGGGGACAGTCTGTTCTGGTGCATTGGGTTTATACCTGGAAGGATCTGTCACCACCTCCTTGACTCCCACGGCTGCTGCTTATCACTGTTAAAGACACATTGAACGTACTCCTGAATCTTCTGGCTTGCTCACATCATGGTGAATGCACTCTCAGCTCTCCTGTGTTTACTTCATTATGGCTTTAATGACTTCCAAGGGTCCCTCAAACAAGCAAAACTGGAGCAAAAATAACTGACTCTACTTGTTCATTAAATTGTAGTAACATAGTGGTACAGGACCACCATTCTGCCTTGTTTCACCTCATTTTATTTTGATTAAAAACAATAGCAATAATAAATGGATGCTAGGAACCTTTTCTTTTCTGAATTATAATTTTAGATTTCCTTGTGCTTCCCTTTTCTTGAATATTATGCACTGACTTGATCAAGCTAAGTCACTGATAAAAAAAAAAACTGAATTCACTTGATCAGTCTTTAGGATCAAGCTGGGTGACTTGTAGAATAAATTTGAGTTATCACCCTCTTCTTAAAGTGCAGGGTTTTTTTGTTTTTTAACATTTATTTGTGGGCAAAGCAATGCCACAATTTTTCAGACTGGATACCTGAGCCTGGGGGAATTTAGCTCCTTTTAATTCCCATGTGTATCCTGCTACTAACAGAAGTGACATCTTCGCACACATAAAAGCAAGCATTATCACTTACCTCCATGAGCTGGGCAAAAGGTATTAGGAATGACAGCTCCATTTATCTGTGGGCTCAGACCTGGAGAGATCTGATTTGGTGGGAAAGCTTCCAGGTCATGCTTTGCCCTTGAAGGCACCTGCCAGGAGATGTAGAACAGCAACATGATGTCTGTCCTACATCCAGCTCCTGCCCTGGAAGGGAAAAAATACCGCTTCTCACAATCACAAAAGATGGCTTTGGACCCACCCCATCTAGTTTTACTTTATTTCTTTAGCGAGCAGAGACGTGTAGGTAAGTGTGGGTGGTGGCTGAGCCCTCCCCTCTGACACCCCTCATGACTTTGGTTGGTGACCCATTCGTTGCAGAGCAGGCCTGGGGCAGTGTGTTCAGGTAGCCTGAATGTAAATGTCTTGCAGCTCTCACCAGCTTACCATGAACATCCCGGAACTTTTGGAACTTTGCTCTGAAGTATGTGGTTACAGAAGAATGTCAAAGTCTTTGTTGAAAGCATCTTTCTTCTTCACACATCGTAGAGAAACTTTGGTTCAAGTTACAACCTCAGGCTCAGACCCTGGGACAAATAGAAAGAAACAAATGCCTGTTTTAGTCTTTATAATCTTCTGGCTTGCTATCTCCAAGCCTTCACCTGAGCTCTGGACCTGCAGAGCAGGGATGGTGTATCCCAGGTTCAATTTAGGGTATGGGAGTGGGAGGGTCTTTCCTACAACTTCTGCGGGAGCAGGCCTGGCAATGGTCTCTGTGCTGCTAGATCTAGGAGATGCCAGAAGATTCGTTTTGTACGTCAGGCAAAGGAGGAGACAGCCTAAATATTTTGTCTTGTCTTGTTTGGCATAGATGATCATTTTTCTCACTGCCCTGTTCCAGAAGTCATCTACTGAGCAAGGGCAGCTGAGCAATTTGCATTTTCTTCTCTCCTCTTATTCTCTCTTTTTCTATTTCCCCAATATTTTTATCATGTAAAAAGACTGCAAGTACATCTCCTGGCATATTTATCAAGTCTATCTTCTACTAAGATTAGTCTGTCAGGTTGCCAGACAACCCAGTTAGAGATACAGAAGCAATTTAAGGATGAATATTTCAGTCTAAGAATAGTACTAAGGAAAAAGCGTGCCCGCTTCCCACTGTCCTGAAAAGCCCTGTTCGCTGGGGTCCTTTCACATCACTGCTCACAGCAAGGCACAGCTGAAACCCAGGACCTCTGTTTGAGGTTTGGACAGGCAACTTCGGAGTCAATAGCTGAATTAAGGTATTCCAGAAAGGCAGTTAAAGTGCTTCATCTACTGAAACACCTGCTGTGCCTTTTGGCAGTCTGGCCTTCTAGTTCGTGATTAAAGCTACAGAGAGTTTTCTGATGGGATGTTTTTCCTTTGGGAATTGTTATTTCGTTAACACTGGAAATGAGGCTGTATTGATATCACAGAAATGGCCAGTGTGGGCAATTACCAGGCTTGTTGATGCTGGAATAGAGAGTTTGAGTTTCAGAGTTGAAATATGCTTTTCCCCCATTCTGACATGGAATTAGCTGTAATTTGAAACTGCACGACATTCTGAGAAATGGAAATTATGATCCCTGCATGGCTTTATTTTTACAGCCTAGGTTCTATTTCCAGGGTTCTTAATTGTAATTGTTTTGCCTACCGAATCCTGTTGTACCATTCTGTGAGCTACTTGGATGTTCTTTTGTGCCAGACGTATGCCCTCTTAGGTAGGTCGAGCTCATGAATAAATTAATTCCCCCTCTCCCCCTTAACAGCAGACGTTGGGAACAAAATCCCACTTCTTGCTTTTCTTTGTATGCATGTAATGCTGCTGACGTGATTAAAGCCATTTCTCATTTAAGTTCCTTGTAGCCCTAGTTTGCACAAATCAAGGAGAATCTGTCTGTTTTAATCGGGGGGGGGGATCGGCTGGGCTCTGGTCGTGTGGGTGTCAGATGGCCGTGGAGCTGGGGTGCACCAGGCTGTGCAATCCTGATAATTTAGATTGGTTTGGAAAGTCAGAGGAAAAAAAAACCTGTCTCAGCTCTGAGCTTGCTCCCCTCGATGCAATTGTGGATGTAGGAAGCGCCGCGGGAAGGAATGGAAACACACGCACAGGCTATTGTTAAAAAATCCAACCTCTGAAGTCTTCTTCCTCCTTTCCTTTATCGTAAGGAGCAGCCTCTCCATAATGTGCTCGTTCAGACATTTCCAACACAAAGAGTAAATACTTGCTGAGATCGTGATGCTACTCCTGGAAGGCTCGCAGGAAAGAAATAGGACTCATAGAAGGGAATGATATTAGATAAGGCATTGCCTCATGTTTTGCCAGCACTCGCTTCTCTTCTATTCATTTTGGTTCTGTCCATAGTTGTCAGGCTTTCTTTTTTTATAGATTGTGCTTGGGGATAGGTAATTGTAACTTCAGTGTCAGAGAGAACTTCCATAAACTGTGCTGTTGCACCTCTTGTAGACTTTCAGTGTGGTGCAATGCATTTTCTCCCCATTACTACCAGACTGAATTTCAAACTGTATTTAATTTCTACTTATGAGGGGTGTGAATTTGACAGTTAATTGAAGTGGGTCCTTTTTTTTTTTTGCCATGAATCTACAGTGGATGTGTACTGCTGCAAATGCTAATTTCAGGTTTTCTTGGTTTTGCTGAAGGAAAATGAAGTCCTAGAAGCAAGTTCCAACTATGATGAGATAATCCACAATTTTGCATTCCAGTCATAACCCCACAGAAGTCACAGCTGTCAGAATTCATCTCTGCAATTCTAACATAATTATTATAAAGGTAATCTATTTAGTGCCCCAGGACATTTGTCCTGATAGGCAGGGAAATGGCCCTATGGACATGCTAGAGACAGCATTTTTGTGCCACTCTTTTCCAGATATTGTTCTACAAAATCAAGATGCCTGTCATTCAAAGCCATGCTTCTGGGAAGGTACTAAGGGTATAATTTCTCTAAATTAAGCTGCAGCATTTGTACCCATTAATGAGAAAAAACAATCTCTTTGCATATTCCGAATGCCTAACTGAATTGATCATCTCGAGTGGATGTGCGCTACCATGTTGGCAACATGGAGAAGTTTCTGTGCAAAGCTGTGATCATGATGATACATTTCATAGCAGGTTTTCATGAACAGACTGTGGTCAGCTTTCAGATAGCACATTATAGTGTTTTTAATTATAGCCAAAAAATGAAGTGCTTGAGATAATATTGGAGAAAGCATCACACAGATGATACAAAAAAAGCTTTGAGTTGTAGACGATATTTAGTTAAAGTATTATTGGTACCATTGATTTTCAATTAATATTCAGTATTGACCATTACTAGAAAGAAGACAGCAAGATACTGTAGCAGATTTGTGGATTTTTTTACATTGATTTTTTTTTTGTACTATGCAGCTGTTTCCCTCAATAAGGCACACATAGAAATATTCTTTAAGAATTTTTCTCCCCAGTTCAAGGAGACAGTGTGTGAGAATCTGTTTTCTCTGGAGTTGTCCTCTGCAATGCAAGGCTGTTTGTCATCTCTTTATCCTGGGAAGCAGTTGGGCTCTCCAGGCTGAGGTGCTTCCAGGCTGCTGGGGAAGTCTATGATGTGAGAACTCCAGCTTCCTCTGGCCGCTGTGTTTCTCTGGTGTAGTCCTGAGAATTTCCTCTGCCTGGAGTAAATCCTTGTTATTAATGTGGGAAATTAATAAAAGGTATATTGTCAGAGGTCAATCTATAGTTGGCTAATTTGAAGTAAGGAAACTTCATGTGCTGCTCAAAGAAATGGCTCCTGAGAAAGTCACGTAAGTCTCAGTTGTAAAAGAAAACAGAAAACTTGAGATATGAGTATCCACAAATGCTTTTAATCCATCAGTAATAACAAAGGTATTAAAAAAACCAACTCGAACAATAATTGCAGTGTTGATTAGAAGTTTAACTTGGGGTCTGGGAGAAAGTATCTTTGATTCCTGGCTCACACAACTATCTGTTTTGAAAAGTATGTTGAAGTTGTACACCTGACTTTTTTGGATTCCTTTGTACTGTGGAAGGCCAAGCTGCTTTATGTAGGACTGAGTAACTCATCCCAGGAAGGAACCAGATCTGTGATGCTGAAAGAGAAAAGCCACGCCAGAGATGTCATGACCTGGTACAGTCAGGTCAAGTTCTTAAATCCATAATTAACCACTAGGAGCATCCTGTTTCCATGTGTCCTGAGCTGCTGCACACTCTTAAGTTTCTTAAGTTTCCAGCTGTGAAGGAAAAACATTTTCTGGACAATAAAATTGCAGTCTGCTTATTTTTCTCCTAAGACTAGGATTTCTTCTGCTGGTCTAGGTGGTTAGTAGGTATTTGTCAATCCATTTTCAGCTGCTGACAAGCTAGATGAAATTGGAGTAACCCTATATACATGTATCTGCCAATAGTCCCTTTTAAATATGGATAGAGCTGTCAGGGCACATCAGCTGTCCCTCCTGAACAGAAGAACAAAGCTAACCATGCGAGCTAATAACAAGCATTGAACTGAAAAATGAATAGATGTCAAAGAGGCTTAGTGAGGATAGCCTGCAACAGGCAGAAATCAGGCCCTATGTCTTAATCACATTTCAAGGAATTGGGTTATTCGATCCTTTTATTACAGAAGAGACTGGTGGAAAGTAATGTAAAACATCAGCCTCCGCTGTCCTTGGTCTGCCAGTGAGTGGTGGGTGGAAGCTTCTCCTTCCCTCACCAGCCCATGGTGCTGCCTGCCTGGTCCTGGCATGTGTGAGATGGAGACGGTGGAAGGGGCTCCACGTTCAGCTCTTCTATCTCCCGCAGCAGCATCACTGACCATGGGTGCCTTGGGGCCAGAGCTCGGCTTTGCTGCATCCTCTGGTGAGGGCAGTTTGTCCTACCCAGCACTGCTCACAGGGAAAGGTCTTATTTTTCTTTCTCCAGAATGTGGAAACTGGGAAGAATTGGTAGGTAACCAAGAGCATCTTGTAGTGTTGCTTTCTGTTTGAATGCTCAGAGAACACTTGTGAGGTGCACAGAAGTGAGAATGAGCAAAGCTTTGGTTTGTTCTCAGTGTTACACCACTGACACAGTAAAAAGCCAGCTAGGCTTCTTCTGACTAAGATCGTACAAATCAATGTGTAGTGAAGAAAAGCCTTTCTTGAATACAGTACTTGATCTCTGCCAATGGCAAATCAGCACTTGCTCAGTTTATTACTAAATGCCGTGGGTCTCACAGTGCTATGTTATAAGGATGATATTATATTAAATGTGTTGTAGTGTGTGGCTTTTACAAAGCCCAAGAGTACCTCTTGGAAAAGTAGGCTCATTCTGTCTCTGTAGAGACCACAATTTATAACACCAGAACTGCAATTTTGTAGTGAGGGGGAACAACTGCACTGTTTATCTTCATAATTTTTGGTCATTCTATAGCATTCAGGCTGAGGAAAGCAATGGAGTAAGAAATCTGCATGTAAATTTATAGCCACTTCTATACTTCTCATTATAGATCTACTTCAATTACTGCAACTAAGTCACCCAGGCTGCAGCAGCAAGAAGCTCAGAAGGCTCTTGTTCATGTACAGGCTTTTTCAAGGGCTGAAATATTTCTATCCTCCTGCAAGTTTGTGCTTTGTTTGCTCACAAGTGACCAGTTCTTTACTGCTGTAATTCCCCACTCCTGAAACCATCCTGCGGGAATGGATCATGGGCGGCGGAGCATGTACTTTGCATGACGTTGCTCTGCTGATGTCCATAGATTTGCTTGGATTTACTCCAGCTTGGGATCTGGTTTGGTTTTGTTTCTCTCCTGAAGGCATTAGGGTTTAGGTTTGTTTCATTCCCCACTGTCCTTGCCATCAAATACTACAGACTTCTAAAAAGTCTGAAATCTGTCACTGTATTATATAGGTTTTTACAGTAATTTCTATGTCCATTGATTCTGAGTCCTCACAGCTAGAACTTTAACGTATTTTTGATCTGGAAAATTACTCACTCAAAACTCTAGCTGGTTCTGTGCAGATGCTGAACAGAAGCCATGCAATGGATGTGGACATAAAGGAAAAATTCTATCTGGTGTTTGTCTTTCACCATATTGATGCACTTGCCTTGTTTAATGGCTGCACCTTCTCAGTTGACACCTGGATTAGTTGTTTAATTACATAAACGAACCTTTTTGGCTTTTTTTTTTTGCTTGTCCATCTTACTGAGTGTTTCTATAACTGGCAGGTACGATCTGCCTGGTGCAGTACTCAGAGTGGCGTTTCCACCCAGCCAAATCATTGCATTAGTTTTGCCTCAGTGCAGAAGTTCTAGGCTGAGCCTGTTTTCTGTCTCTCTGGCATCAAAGACCCGGGGTTTACTCTCTAGAACCCGGAGGGATGTCAGACTTGCACAGCACCCAGATGACATAATGCCAGTTATTAAGTACCCCTCCTTAATTTCACACTAGGCTGCATACCCAGGTGGGTGCTGCTTCTGTCCGACGTTCAGTAGAGTGCAGCTCAGCAGCTGCCCCTTGAGGA
>JAOQGH010000006.1:3364590-3425652 GCA_025769975.1 Gallinago jamesoni
CTAGGCTGCATACCCAGGTGGGTGCTGCTTCTGTCCGACGTTCAGTAGAGTGCAGCTCAGCAGCTGCCCCTTGAGGATCCCCAGATGGAGCAAAGCAGCTGTTCCAGCCAAAGCCCACTGGTGTTAATGGGAAATTGCTGCCAGAACCGTGCCATAATGCACTGAACCGGGTCAGTGTCCAGCGTCTGCTCTGTGTGACCCCTCACTCTGCTGTGAAGGGAATTCACAAGGCGACACAATATCAGCAGAAAAGTTTATTTTCCCTATGAAGACTACATGGGAAGGCTTAGACCATGTTTACTTTCTTTAATGGATTCCCAGCCTGGAACAGTGCATTGAAATGTTTTTGTGCACTCTTTTCTTAAAAAGCAGATCAAACTCTAAAGCTGCCGGTGTAATGTGCCGGGACTGGTGTGTGTGGGCTGTGCTGTGAGCTGACAGGAGAATGGCTGCCCTCCCAGCCTTCCTCGCCGCGACTGCCCTCGGTGCCTGCGCCGCTTGTGTTAAAAGCAGCGGCGTTATTACAGGAGAAATAAATTTACCACCATTTCATTTCCTTTTGGAAACATCGTACACCATTTGGCTCTGAAGCCTTTTGCCCTATTCTGCTGACCTTTAGAGCTATTTTGCGGAATTCTCCTTTTCTGTAATCTTAGGCACAGGTGTCAGCAGAGTAGCGGTGTCCGGGTGTTTCCAGCGCTGCGACAGGTTGCCCCTCGCTGGGGTCAGCACGGCCAAAGGCTCGACCCTACTCTCCCAAAGCCCCTCACCCTGGGGAAGGAGCGATTGCTCCAGGCAGGACTGTGCCTTTGGAACTAAGCAGGTGCCTGTTACTGAGACTGTATTTCAGGTTCTTCTTTGTGATATGAGGCTGATAATATATTTTAAGAGATTCCTTATTGCTGTTGCTATAGATTGTATACCTTAGCATGTTATCATAGGGTTAACTGTTCCTAAATGCTGGGAATAACTTTTAAAAAAATTTTGTTAACTAAAGTAATACAGAAATTGCTTTGACAGACTATGTGAGTGTTGCTGCTGTGCATTGTATTCATTAGATAAGCTGTCTACTAAGATGAAAAAATGCAAAGTTAAATGTTGAAGAGTAATTTTTCCTCTTGTAGAAATAATGCAGAATCTTGCAGAAATAATGCAATTTTATAGCTCTCCAGATATCTGAACATGGGCTGCTGGTGCACTTGTAGTTTTGGTGATTTACTAAGCTGGGACCAACAAAGAAACCAAGGTGAAAAATCCTCCCATCATATTATACTACATTAGCTTTATTTTAGTCCTTCAGCCCTGGAAGCCTGCATGCCCTGTGTAAGAAATTCAGTGTCAGGGTCATAAAACACTGGTGACAAATGGAAATGTTTGACATTGGTGAACAGACAAGCTCGTATGGGCAGGGGAAGCCAGAGACTGTAGAATAGGAGTCCTTCCGTTTACAACTTCACTTTTGCGTGGGGAAAAACTCTCTAAAGCAGCTTTCTGTACATACAGGACTAATGATTCTGTTGAGAAAGGTGCCTTTCAGTCCAGGGGACCTGCAGTGTGATGGTCCCTTTGCAGTGCGATGAACAGACCCAGCTGGGAGAAGGGGAGATGTCTCGGGGTCCCATGAAAGGCCCCGAGCTCATCCTGAGTAGGCTGCAGGAAGGATGCAGATGATCATAGTGAGTTTTGGAAGAGGGAATGCTGGGTTTTTGTTGGGTATAAGCAACAGGAAAAAGCAGTAGATCTTTTCCAGGGATAACTAAATGCAAAAAAATATAAATTGCTTAAGTAGGTAAGTCAGAGAAAGTCTGAGAGCAGCTAGAAGCTGGTGAAAATAGAGTGAGACTACAATTAACAACTGTAAGGGAAGTTCTTGTGTGCTGACCACCAGAGGATGGTCCTGTCCTGCTCTCAGGCTGAGGCCCATTTGGGTGCTCTCATGTGGTGGGCTCGCATAGTTTGCCTATGTAACTCTTCCATTAGTCAGACTGAAATAACCAATTGTGCTAGAAACTTAATAAAAACCTCTTCTAGTTTGGACTGTGATTTGGGAAACATCCAAGCTTTTTTCTTCTGAAATGATAAAGTTGAGGTGGAAATACAATGTGCTTTATCATGTTTAAATTTAGCAGGCAATAATGACAGAAAAAAAGATTGTTCCTATTGTCTCTAACTGCATTGTCAATCCTATTTGTTCTGATTCTTATAGCCCATGTGCAGCAGGACCATGGGCTCTGGCGAAAGGCACCTGCAGCTTCTCTGTGGTCTCCAAAGGCTGGGAGAAGGAGGTGGTGTGTGCCCTTGTCCCAGGGCAGGGATGTCCAGCCCTGCTGTAGCTGGGGCTGCTCAGCCTTACCCCGGCCCTGGGAGGCTCTGGAGGCTGCTGTAGCCCCTCTGCCTTCCCTGTCCTCCATCACCCCGCAGGAGGCACTGCCAAGCTCAGGGCATGTGCTTAATGAGCTGGACACAGCAGCGCGGGGCTTGGGAACAGCTGCCAGGAGAGGATCAAAGCTGAGGACGCTGGAAAAGGCACATGGGATGGTGTGGTTTGAGGGCACCTGTGTGAAAGGTTTTTATTTTTCCCTTTCTGTGGATGGAAAAATACCCTTTATGAAAAGACATTTCTGCTTAATTTGTAGCTGACAGGAACTTGATAAAAACGCTTGCCTCCTCATTGAGAACTGGAAGATTTTCAGGCACTGCCTGTCATTCATGATGTTTGCCCTACACCAAACACCAGCTGAATCATCAGGATAACTCAGCCCATGATCCCCACTGGAAGTAGTGGGGAGCACGCTCCCAGTGTGCTGAACGCCCCCCAGACTGGGTGGCCCTGGGCAAGAGCCAGGAGGGAAGGGCAGGCAGGGCAGTTCTGGGAGGAAGAGCAAGAACATCTTGGCTCTGGCCTGTGGTTCCACACTGGCACTGGCCAAGCAGTAAGGGGGGGCTGGTGGCTCACCAGTGGCTTGTGTGAAACTGCAGGACCAGTTTATAAGCATGGCTTTTCTCTCCTTACCTGATATTCTCCATCTTTGACAGTGAACCCCATTATCAGCAGCCATGCTGCAATGTCAACATGAAAAATAATGATGATGTCCAAGGTGCCCCTGCCCTTATCGCAGGCAAAGTGGCAAGGTGGTGTGGGGAAGAAGCTTTGGTTAACTCTCTGCACAGGTTGTTCTCAGCCATGTTAATCCTGGGGTTGTTAAAAGCACTGAGGCTCATTGAAAAAAACTATCACAACGAAGGAAGCATGAACTTCATTTAAAATAGAAGATGACTATTAGAATATTTTTGGAACCAGAGTAGGTGTGGAGTTTGAGGGTCAAAGTCTCCCACCATCGTTTCTGTGGAGCAGCAGCTCAAAGCCGGCTGTTGCCTTTGACAACTGAATCAGTTGTTAATCACAGCGTTAGGACCTTGCCTGTGCGTCACCAGTTTGTAGGCTGAAGCATATCTCGTCTCTGGAGGGACCTCAGCAGTCCTGCAGCTCTCACAAGTTTGGCACTTGATGTTATGAATTACATGGTGTTTGTCCCTCTCACAATTACATTTGATTTCTTTATGCTATTTGATAGCTCTGCGCTATGATGATAGTGTTGTTCTTTCCCCCCTCGATGATGATTATATCTCCTGTTCCCTCAGCTCTCACACATACAATGTCTGACCTCGAATTGAGCTGGCGTCTTCCAGGCAATGTGTGTTTGTGTCAGTCAGGAGGGCGCAGCTCACACGTTTATGCTCCATTACTCACCCCTGCATTGTAGGGAGGAATGTTGCTTCCTTCTGTGCTTTTCTCTGGGCAATTGTAATTCTACAGCTCAATAGCTTTGAATTTATTCAGCCTAGCTGGATATTATCAGTTTATTTTTATGTGTGTGGAGAGACAGAGCCAAGGAGAGAAAGGGAGGAGGAAAAAACCCTGTCGCTCTTGTAGGGCTTACAGTGGGGTTTACACTGAAGCATGAAATTCTTCATATAAATATTTTAGGACCCTTATCTCTGCAGAGATTAATCTTGGAAATTCTCCCAGGAGAACAAGGGCAGCTTGTTCTCAGCCTCTTCCTCCCCTCCCCTTTCTGCACTGAGGGCTGCAGGGGGTTCCCATGGCTCTGGCTGCATCTCTGGAGGCTTTCGTGCCCCTGTACAGAGAGGTCTGAGCAGGGGCCAAGGCCAAACCTGGGTCACTGAGTGGTCCCTGTGTGTCCCTGTCCTATGGCCCATCTCCACAGCCCTTTCTGAAGTGGGTTGGCAGAGCGGTGGTGGCTCTGGTTCTCTCCTGCTCGGAGGAGAGATCCTGTGTCCTGTCCTAGCTGGGAGAGGGGCTGGGTATCACTTGTAAGTGTCCCCTCAACCTTTATGGATCCTTGGGGTTGAAGAAGTGTGGGACAGGCAGGGCAGGGACCTGCTCAGGCTTGGCTGATCTCAGGCAGTATGTGGCTCTTGAGAGCAGAAGTTTTGAAAGCACCGCCAGGTAATTAATGTTTACAATGGCCAGTGCCGGATCCGTGGTTTGCATCACAGGTGGCGAAAGCTGCCTCAGTGATCCAGCACTGTGGGAGGCTCATCAGCTGGTTAAGAGAGAACTATGAAGCTTTCTGAGATGTGAGCTGTTTGATGACTCTTCCACCCCTGAAGAGTTATTTGTGATGGGGCTGTTGGGAAGGAAAGCTCGGGGCAGCACTGGTTTGCTGCCCGACAGTGGTGGGGCTCTCCCCCATCGCTGCTGGTGGGTTCACCTCAGAGACTGGAGGCTGAGGGGTCTCTCACAGCTGTGTGGGTTCCTCAGGCATGGCTGTGGCACTGCTGCTATCTGAATGGACGTGTTTCCTCCAGGGCTTGAAATACAGCACTGGAATTTGTAAGGAAGCTTTACTGTTTAAGCAGGGCCTTGCGAAAGCACCTGTGCATGGAAATTCCACCTTGGGGTTATTGATGGGTTCAGATTTATTCATGAGATTAATAATGTTGTCTGGGTCATGCAATCCGTGCAGTCACAGCTCCGAGGATTCATGGTTCATGGTCGTCTTCCTTCATGCTTTGTAAGAGGAGAAAAATGAGCCATGCGACAGGGAAATCAGAAATAATATTAGAAATTTTTCAAGGATTTAGTGAACATTCAGAGCTTCAAGCCCTTCTTGTTCCATAATAAACTTTTGAGAGAGAAATATAAAATGCATTTTTTGTACCTCACTGCAGAATGAACAACTTGGAGCAAATCAATCTGGCAACCAGGTGCTGCCTTGTTTTTGTTGCCTTCTATAAGAATTCTATTTGCAAACAAAAGGGAAAAATTAAGACTAAAAGGATATACAGAGCAAAGACCAATTTAGCAGATAACTGTAGCATGAAGATTTAAGGTTTTGCTGGATTGCAACATAGCAAGCAGTTTGGTAGGAAACAATTCCCTTCACAGGGGTGCATTGCAGGTATGTTTAAACTTACAGGGGTCTGAACTGTGCCATTGGATGTGATTTAATGTACTTTTTTCTCACAGTTCACACACATCTCCAATAATGAAAGGAACATAAAGGTCAATGCAGAGGTGTGTCTGTAGTGATACTGGTGCAGGAGTGATTGGAAAATGTGTGGAGAAATACTACAGCAGGCATGGGCGCCACGAGAAAGCAGAGATGTAAATCTGTTTGGGGTGGGAGTTCAAATCTATCGTGCTGCTGTTCTACCTCAGGTCTTCAAAATCTTATCTACTATGTGTTGTTTCTTGATCCAGGAAGTGATATTTGTCCCTGCTCTTGAAAGTTACCTCTCTTTTTTTCTTTGCTGAATGACTGTGATTACCGGTAAGTCACACAAAATAGTAAATTTGCATCCAAAGAAGCAGGCTGGTTACGAATTGCTGTGATGGAAATGCTACAGCATCTGTGGCAGACCATGTAAATGCACTTTGCAGCACTGAAGGAGCCATAAAGATACATGTTACAGCAGCTGCCCTCGGAGGAGATGATAGGAAGAGCGGGAGGACTCCAGGATGGAGCAGGTCAAACGCCCGGGGCTGCATCCCGAGGAGATGTACATGGCCATGAGACACCTTGTGTTCTTGGGTAGGGCTCCCAGACAGCCTGAGCAGCCAGCACAGATAGAAAACGACCACAGGGGCACCCATTAAATTAATTTGCAAGATAAAGCAATGCACTTTCTGGGTGATGCCCCTGAAGCTGGCTCTGTCCAGGTGGAACGTCAGCATCCAGGCCAGTGCTGTGGCTCTGCAGGAGCAGTTGGTGGAGGGTCTGCTTTCGTGCACCTTTAACTTGCCACAGGAGGGCAGACTCTGTGTTTGCATTTATAATAAATAGAAGAATGCAAGGCTTTTCAAAAACCAAGGGGGCGTTTGGATGCTGAAACGTAGTTTGGAGCTAAGCTGTGCCTTGTGCAAGTTGGTCACCTCCTTGGTCC
Source organism: Gallinago jamesoni (assembly GCA_025769975.1). Classification (NCBI taxonomy): domain Eukaryota; kingdom Metazoa; phylum Chordata; class Aves; order Charadriiformes; family Scolopacidae; genus Gallinago; species Gallinago jamesoni. Next base: position 3,371,002 of record JAOQGH010000006.1, read on the forward strand.
TCAGCAGACCCTGGAGCTAGGTTGTGTCATCATGTACGAGGCACAAGGAGGCAGTGGAGGTGCCAGGGCAGCATTGTTAGTGATATGCCAACCATCTACCTTGGCGTTTCCAGTGGAGAAGTGTTCATCTTTGGCTACTCTCATGACTTTTTGCTGGCTTCAAAGGAAGCTGGCCAAGGGAAGGCAGTTCACAGCACTCTGTTTGCTGAACAGCAGGAAAACAAAGTCAACAAACAACAGGAAGCATGTATTTAATAAATAGGATGTCATTTCTACACACCAGTTGGTTAGGTAAGTGTTGCAAAGTAGGTGATGAGGATGAGTAGGGTTTAAGGGCTGTTAGAAACTGTTTAGAAAACAGTTGCAAATGTTTGGAGAAGTTAGGGGCTGTTCAAGGCAAAAGTTTACCTGACTGACCTCTTTTCCTTGTTCCTCGGAAAACCAGCCTTGTAATTTGCAGAACACCTTCACCACTGGCCTGGTTTACTCCTCCATTTGCAATGGTTTATCTTCACTTAGCTCACAAATAACAGAGTGAACTCCTTTTAAAGAGCCATTTTTGCAAAACATGAATATCACATAAGAACAAAATTGATTGCTGAAATAAAGGATGATAGCTGCAATATTTTATATTTATACACTACTTCCAAGAGATCTGGAGAAGAAGTTACAAAACCTGAAAAACATGTGCAGTTTACTGAAAGATGGATAGTCTTTCAGTGTTTGCAGCAGTATTAGTTATTTATAATGTTTTTCATCCATTACAGTGAGAGTTTGCTCATTGAAAAGCAGCTTGCCTTCTGGAGAGCAGAGCCATTTGCAAGACGGAATGAAGCTCAGGCTACAGCAAAGAAATCTTCTTGCATAGCAAACAGAGAGAGAAGGGAGAAATGCTTAACTGGAAAAAAAAAAATCTTAACTTCCCTTCCCCCAGTGTAAAACTACTGGAAAAAGTACTTTCTCACTAGGAAGTATACTATGAAAGGAAACGTTAATGAACAGTGTTCTCTACAGCTGAGCAGTCAGGGTAGAATAAGAGGTGATCCTGTGGTTTAAGTTCTCAGATTTTTGATCCGAGAGGGACTTGCTCTGATGTGTTTCCACCCAGAGGGGCTGAGGGGCCTGTTGTGCTGTGCTGGTGGGGTTACGTGTCCCTACCATGTCATATGCCTTTCTGGGCACCTTCTTGCCTTGCACCGTCACAGTTCTGAGGTCAGATATGCTCATCTTCACCAACCCCTCCGTTGCAGCTGGAGCTGATCCAGCTGTTTGACAGCTATGCGATGGGAAGGGAGGCTGTGTGGGCTGTGGGGAGGGATCCGGGTGATTCACATCTCCTCAGTGCGGATGCCCCCCAGCCTGCTCCCTGTGCCCGTCATGCTCACACTCATGCCCTGCGTGGTGCGAGGCCCTGGCCCCACACTCTCACCTCCCTTGGCTGCCCAGTCCTGGCTGCGTGTGTCCCTGTCCCTTCCCAGCTGCCCGGGATGCTCCGTGCTGCTGTTTGTCAGCAAGCATGTCATCCCCTCACCCTGACATCAAAATAGCCGTCTCCCAGGAGCCTTAAATCATTCTGGTTTAAACATAGTATTGTCATAATCCCAGCTTGCTCTCTCTTCCTCAATGTCACTTCATTAAAAAGAGCCTGAACAGTCTTAAAAGCTGCCATAAATTTTAAGCTGACCTCCAGGTCTGCTGCCACGCCAGGACAGCAGATGTTTTCCTTGTGCCCGAGTTGCACAAGGAAACACTTATTCCAGCCGTTTGCCGAGGCATTACTCAGGGAATGTGCTTAATTTCTATCACAACTTCAAAGAGACTGAAGAGCAATGGTAACAGTTTGCTTTAGGGCTGAAACGTGTGGAATATAAACCTTCTCCTAATGCTCTTGCTCTTTTTCTTTCTCGTGTCTCTCAGGCCCAGAGCTGCTGCTTGTTTCCACCTGAAACTCCCTTCTCTTACCGTGGCAGGACTGAGAAGATGTGGTAAGGTTTGTTCTAGGAGGGATTACATTTCTTTTCTTGCTCTCTGAAAGAGGTAATTGGAAATTCTTTATGAATCTATGCTCTTTCCAGTGGGAATCAATGGAATTACTTTACTGGATTTTAAATAAAGCTCTGTCCTTTTTCCTCTTTTAAACCCACATAACTTTCTGAGAAACTCACATTTGAACTAAGATGGTTTTTCTTTTCACTTCAAACTTAAGTCTAACTTATCCTAATATTTGGAAGCAGCAGAGACCATATTGCTAGGGCTACCATAGCTGTGAGACTGCGAGAATTGTGTAAAGGGCAAGAGTCATAAACATCCCCAGAAACCTGATGGCAAAGTGTAAAGAGGGAAGAACCACTACAATATTTACTGACCTTGTGTGGTGAAGATGCTGTGTGTGCTTTGAATGTTTCCTGTCCCTCAGCTGGATCCCTTGTTAATTTAACAAGGGAAGTCGTGTTAAGGAACAAATGAGCTGTGAGCTCGTGAGAAGTATAACTGTCCTGGTCTGGAACACTTGGGGGGAAGCTGGGGGGGAAGGAGAGACAAAAGCCTGATGTTGGGGTTAACGATCCAACATTGCAGGGCCTTGAGAATAACCGCTGTGTTTGGTGGGGCCGTGGTGGGACTGGCCTGGGGAGGTGGTGAGATCCCCCGACACACGCGTGTGCTGTGGAGAGAGGCGAGGGTCTTGCAGGCGAGTGGAGCCAGTTTCCCCTGCCTGTGGCCCTGCCACCGAGAGTGGTGGGAGAGGCAGGGGTGCCCCGTCTCCCCGCACCCCCCGCCTGCTTAGCAGCCAGATCTGTAAACAGGGAGATTAAACAGAATTGCTAAAAGCTCATTTTGTATTTTAATTGTGTATTAATTTGACTTAGTTACTGAGCACTGACTACTTTATGTGTTCCAAATTTAATGAGCTAATGGTGTGGGGATAAATAATACATGATGGAGTGTATCTTCATAGTGTTAATTTTTTGTGTTTTACAACAATTTTAATACATCTGTGTACAAGTCAATTAAATCCACAGTTTATTGCTGATTACAGTGATTATTGGGCTTTTGCACATAATGAAACCTAACAGAAAAGTTGCTGTGGCAAACAGGCTAGTGAGAGCTGGTTAAGACGAAGGTACACCCTTAGCAGTATCTAGGAAGGCTTGAACTCGGTGTTTTTATATGAATATTGGTTCAGTAAATCTAAGTTTCCAAACCAAGCTCTTATTTTTTTGACTCTGCACTTAAGAACCCTGGAAAGATGAAGTATGGATCAGCCTGGTGATGACAATTTCCCCTGCTTGCATGTTAACATAATCAAGCAATTTTGAACTGAAAAAGCAAATTTTGAGTTGAAACTACCTAAAGCTGTTTTTTGTTATATGGAGGTGAAGGCACAATCCGGTGAGAATAAGGGCTTTAACACATTGGAAAAAACTTGTCCCGGTAACATTCTTCGTTTGCTTAAACCTCTGAGAGTTTGCTGTAATGCTACCATTACAATGGCTAATTTCCATCACAAATCTTTCTCTCCTGAAGAGCATATATTTTTCTCTCCAGGTAAAACCCTGTGGATTTCAGTAGGTGTCCCAAGAGAGTTTGCTGCTGCTGCTGCTTAACAGCTGCTGTGCCTGACGGGTGACTTGGGCTGCGAGCCTGTAGGGGCTAAAACCGCGCGGTGGTGGCGGGATGCAGCTGGCAGTAACTGTGGGAAGAAGAGGCTGTTTCTCTGCTGGCGTATTCAGGGCGGGTGCCTGGGGCTCAGTGAGGCATTGCTGGCTTTCACCAGCCAAGGATGCCAGGATGGGTTTCCTTTGTGCTATTAACACGTTGTCTTTAGAACTGTACATCGTGTTCAAGTCTAAGCCCTTTGCAAAGCACTGCAGTGCGTGACAAATAATCTTATACATCAACTTGTCAAGATGACTTCTTTAAGTAGTATTAAGTTATTCATTCAGAAAGTCAGGCATTTCTTCCCCTGGTGCAATTCCCCTGTATTGTGCATACAGCACAACCTGTTGTTATTAACTGTGTTGGTAATAGAGAGACAATTGCGGGTCAGGGAGTCTGGGGTGGTGATGGCCATCCCCTGGCAGCACCGTGCTTGGGTGAGAAACCCACAGGCATGTGTGGGGATGGTGTCTGTCCCACCACAGACCCTGCTCGCCCTGCTCTCTGCATGGGGTTAATCCCCGTCCCGGCAGCCGCAAGGGATGAATGGGGGGAGAGAAGGAAAGAGTAAAAGGAGATAAATGAATATGTGGGAAAATAGAGACATGGGAGGGAGGAGTATCTAATTCCACTCTGAACAGATGGTGAGTTGCTCGGCTTTAAAGAGAGCTACAAGATAGATATCCTATTGGCAAATATCATTCAATCTTCTTGTCATGTTTTGGGAGGAACTTCATGCATTTTCACATTTGTACTGATAATTTGAAGACATTCGTTAACATTTTGAGTGACATGAAAAATGGATGTTTCTTTCCCAAGCCTACTAACTGTGCTGAGGCAATTGCCTGGCCCTTGTTCTGTAGGAAGGTGCAGCTTCCTGGTCACAGGGTAACAAGCAGTTCTGTTCAATGGTCAAGCAAATTGTATTTGCCATCAGGAGAGAGAAGGCCGAGGAACATTGGAAATACTGAGACCTACTTCTACCCTGAGGCTGCAGTCCTCTCTTTTTAGCTTGCCTCTGGAAAAGCTTTTTCTTTTACCCCGGGTTCACAGCAGATTGCAAGCAGCTTTGCGTGTGCCCCCGTGACACTGCTGCAACAGCGATGATGTTTGGCTGATGATCTGGGAGACGGGAATGACCGTGTTCTGGTGCATAATTTCTCATGGCAGTACCAATGTTGTTGGATTTGTTCCTATGCTTTGATAAGCAATTAGACTTTGACAGCTGGTGGAAAATATATTTACAGTTTTTCTTGTTAAACTGGATGCTTCTTTTATTCAGAATATCAATGCTGTAGTAACAGACTGAAAACCCTCCTGCAACAGTTGGAATGGCCAAGGGAATGGCCACAATTCCTAAAATTCAATGAGGTTCCTCATCCAGGAACTAGTTATTTCAGCTCTTGTGGTGGCCCATGGGAATCAATAAGCTGCTTCAGTTTTAGGTGGCCATTATAGTTGTCTATGATGTATATTGGTTTTGTACACTGGAGCTGAGCAGATGCCCTCTCCTAGGGAGCGTGGTACTGTTTAGAGTTACCTGGAGAATACTCAGCTTGATGTTTCTTTAACATTTGTTGTTTCTGCAAGACAAATGTATGTATTTTGTCTCTATGTGTGAGATTCGATGTTTATGAGAAAACATGGCAACATTGGTACTTTTGAAATGTTGCTTTCTTGTACTTAAAAAAAAAACCACCACCAACTTATAGTCCAAATGAAATGGGAATCTATCTTCTAGCTAGCTAGAGAAGATAAACAGGGAGGCTTGAAGCTCTAAAGCTATTTGTGAAGGAAAAAGACACTGCTGTGTCAGGAATTACTCAGCAAAAGGTAATAGAACTGTAGTGGTTGTCCTATGAATTCATATTTTTCATAAAATAGAAGAGCAAAGTGGTCAACTTAGTTTATATTTGTGTATTAGGTTTGTGTGGTGAGGTTTTGGTAGCAGGGGGCTACAGGGTTGGTGAAGGAGGGGAGTTGAACTGTGCTCAATGGCTTACAACAGACCGTGGCCCATGTGATGGAGAGTGTTTTAAATTTGAGTTGGTAATGCAGCAGCAGAGGATCAAGTGCTGGATAGTTTTTCTGAAGTTAAGTCAACACCATAAATTAAACTGCAGGAGGACCATCATTTAATTCATTAACAGTTAGAAGATTAATTAGAGCACTATTAAATATTTGATTAAATTAAAACTAAAGTATTTAAACATTGTTTTTCAAATAATGTTTGCTCATTAATTAGAATGGCTAAATGTTCATATTAATTAGAAGTATGGGTTGTTGGTAAGAAATAAGCACACATGCATTTCCTTTCCTGGGGTGCTCTCAGACTTTTCCCACCGTGCTACAGAAGAGGTGAATGATTGTGGCTTTCACCTCCCAGGGGCAGAGATGTGTTTTTCCGGATCTGTGTGTGCAGCCGGGCTTGGCGTCTCAGACCAAACGTGCCCTGGGTCCATCTGCCACCCCAGTCCCCTGGCACCCTATTCCCAGATCTGTTTGTTAGTGAGATTAAACACCTTCCGAAGTTAATGGCCTGTGCTCATCACAGCAGGACTCCTGTAATGCTCTTGTGAGGGGTGGCATCACGGCAGCCGGTGGCGGTACCGTGCGAGGAGTGTGAGGAGGACACGGGAGGAGGGTGAGGAGGACACGCTGCGGCAGGTGCCAAGAGCTTGGCACGATCCTCTGTGCTGCTGGCTCCCCTCACCACCCGAGGTGCTCTCCCCACGCTGGCTTTCTGGGGTGTTTGGGAGCCCAGAGGCACACGGGAGAGGGGCTATGTGTCCCCCAGCGGTGCCAGCTGTGACCTTGCCCCGGAGCCTTGCTTGTGCGTGGAGCTGCTCCAAGATCCCTCCATGCATCGGCCCCTGGGAGCATCCTGAGAGCGTCTTGGGTGCTTTGACTTCTGAAAACATTTAAAATCAAGGAAGTTCATTATCTCCTGGCTGTCTTCATCTCAACAGAGGGGCGGGCCTGCTTTAGGTGGTGTAAAGACTTCTTAATGCTCTAAAGGACCATAAAAATGGGATTAAATGCCACTTACTTCCAGTATTACCCACAGGATAAATGAGAGTTCTGTGCATAAGGTCAAGTGCTGGTAAAGCTATGCTAGTACATGTTTTGCCCCATAATTTTTTTAGGAAGGGAGATATCCATCTTTCTCTAGAGATGTGGAATTCCCAGTCATCTCAAATGCCCTGTGGCACAGACCGCTCATAATGACTGTGGCTGGGAAGCACTGCAGGTGACACAAATAAATGTCAAGCAGAAAGCTTGAATTAAGACAAAAATTCTTAAACATCTTGCGTGTATTGTTATATAAAGCTAATAGGATTACTTCAGACTCAGCACCACGCTCTTAAAATGTAATTTTCTATATAAGAAGTTAAGTGTGGAAATCTTACAGTGATGGATACCTTCACAGCCATCCAGAGAATGAGCCATTTTCCCCTGCAGAAGTCAAATGCAGGAGGTGGAGAACACTTCTCTGCTTTCATTGCACCATTTATCATTATTACAACACCCAGCATCAAGAGTTAATTAAGACTTGTATCTGTTCTGTCTGAGCACCAGGCATGCATTGGTGTGGTTTGGGCTGGGGTGGCTTTTGGTACCAATAGCACCCCACACCCGTTACAGGGATGAACGGGATACATCCTCCTAACAAATTCTTTCCCCTTTTCCCTTTATTGCATCCCTCCGTCTCCCCGTGGCTTGATGTCCCTGCAGTAACGGTAGCCACGGCAGCCCTTGCCCAGTGAGTCCCTGCACGGCCTGTCTGGGGGTGCTCTCCCCCTGCACCACCGAGATGGACACCCCCAAGATCTTGCACCCTCAGGCAAAGGCATTACAGTTCTGTGTTACCAGATGAGTAACAGATGTCTGGAATTTCTTCCCATATATATGAGGTCCTGAGGAACAACTCTCAGAGTAATTCTGAGTAAATGGAACTTGAAGTTTAGAACATACGGTATATTTTAACTAAAAATTATGATAAATATGGCTGGAAGCACCAGCTTCATTGAAGCTCCTTCCAAACCTCCTACGTTCGCTGGGTTCTGTGGGTTTGCCAGTGTCCTTCCCACCACTGCTGCTGGTTTGAACCCAGCACCCGGAGGGGCAGCGCCTGGGCAGGTCTTACCCCGCCGGGGCCAGGTTCCTTGGGGAGCTCCTCTGTTTCTGAGCACTGGCTCGGACATGAGGACAGAGCTGAAACAGCAATCCCTGAAATGCCCAGGGATTCTTCTGGTCAGTGGGGGTTTCCTCCCCTGACTCAGTGCAGATTGACCTGGTGATGACAGATCTGTTCCTAAGAACTGCACTCCTTGAGTTTACCCACCTCCCACTGCCGTGGAAGAGGAATTCCACAGCCTTTTGACATCTGAAACGTTTTCTTTCTGGGTGTTTTATCTGCTACCCTCTACTGGCATGAAACTGTGTGGTTGCTGCTGTAACCATGGGAAGACACTGCGAGATAGTGACCGACTGGGGGAATTATAGGTTTAACTCAGGATGGTGAAGAAATGCCTCTGTGCCCAGAATCCCAATCACCTTCTTATCTAGTCTGGAATCAGACTGATTTGTTACTCACCCCCCTGCGAAACAGCAGCTGCTTGATCTCTCCTCCCATTGAATGCCTCATGTAAATAGCATGTGTTCATGGCAATGCAGTGATTCTTCCTGTGCTCTGTGAAGGAAAGGCAAGACAAATGAGTACGTAGGTTCCGGAATGGTGTTGAAAACCAGACCATAAACATCCTCTTTTTTTTTTTTTCCCTAAAGAATAGGTTTTACTGTCAAAATTTGGTTACTGAAGCCTTCATGCTTTGTATGACCTGACTTCCTGCCAGCATAATACTAAAAAAAATAAGAAAAAGTTGTTTGAAAAGCAAGAGGAAGAAAGGCAAGAGTAGGCTTTGCCATGATGTTTATTTCTTTCCTTTGACTGATTGTTCCTTTCCTGCTACCATGAAATGATGACAATAGCTATATTGAATTACACCATGTGTCAACAGACATTTGATTTTAACGGAATGAATTATTACTACATCATTTGGACTTTTCTGCTCTATTAATTTTGCTGCATCTTCTACTTTGGTCATTTGCCCTATGTTTTAGAAGCAAATCAGTGTCCCACATTTGGTCTCCATTGGGTTGAAAAGTTCTATTCTCCACTGTTCCCCAGTGCTTCCACTGCAGGCGTTTTATCTTGCTCTGCTCTATTAAGTAGCTGGACCGAGGGTCAAACGATAAAATATGTGAGGCTAGAATTCAGTTCATTTTCACTTACATTTGTTAATTATTTACATCTAGTAGTATTTCCAGGCATCTCTTGCTGAGTTCCTTGCCATCAACCCATGCACGTGGGGACTGGTATCATGCTCTGCAGTGGGTCCTCAGGCAATTCATCATCGGTATCTACTCAGTAACTACTTCTCTTCAACACCTCTGGAAGCACCAGCTGGTGACAGGCAAGAGTCACTACTATATTTCATTATTTCACTGCTTTTAATGGGGTTTACGTCTATACTTTTACAAATTTATGATGATATTCTACATAAATTCTCTGTAACAACAGATTGTATATTTATTTCAGTGATGTTCAATGAGGGTCACAAGAATGAGGGGTTTGGAGTGTAGAAGGATGGGAGTCTGGTGTGTACAGCCGGAAGGTCTGATGAGGTGTACGGACGTGCTCATCCATAAATGTCTGCCTCCAACAGCATACTGAAATGGAATCTATTTTCAGCATACAGAGAAAGGGCCCATATAGTGTCTTCTGATGACTGCTAAGAGGCTGTAGATTCTACTTGCTGCTTTCCCCTTTTTTCAGTAAAAAAAAAAGTGTGTTTATTCCAGAAAGGTCAGTTCATCCTCTGTCACTGAGCTTTTGGAGATCATGCAACACCAGGATGGCAATGTTTTGGTCATGAGATGTCTCAGGCACTTTTTATTGTGTTCTTTTTCAGTAATTACATTTTATTGGTCTTCAGTGTGTTTGAATCTAAATTCAACATCTTATGAGGGTCCGGGAATTTGTTTTTTCCTCAAGTGGTTATACTGATTCATGATTTCTTCCTTTTAATTCAATATTTTCTCCCCTGAAAAATCATACTCGGATTGACAGAAATTATTCAAACCTGTGCTGAGAACATTACATTATTTTGACAGAAACCATCTACATTTTTTACAAAGTTGAAACATTTTCATTTCCACACTTTGTTTGACAAAACAAAACGTCTCAAGGGTAAACACAATTTTGGTTTCATTCAAAGAAAAACAAACACTCAAACTTTAGCTGGTAAACAAGATGTTTCATTCAATTTCAACTATGCATTTTCCTACTCTTTCTATTACCTGGAAAAAATGTTTATTGTTTCTCCTTGGTCAGTGAGCCAAAAAATCCATTATTTGTATGGCTCTACTCTGTCCCTCTCCAGGGCAAATGCCAATCTCACAGAAATAATGGGATTGATGGAAAACTATGCCTTTTTGTGGGGTGCGTGGTTATTTTTTGCCATCTTCACTGGTCTGGGTCTCTATTAATCCAATTTCACCACCAGCTTTTCCTCAGCGAAGGCTGCTCTGGTGTCGGGGGGGTTGTGGACATCCCAGATGGGTGTCCTGAGGGTCCAGCACCTGGAGGTCACGAGATATCTCCTGGTGCTTCTGAGGAGCCCCACTTCCTTGGCACAAATTGGGCACTTGTCGATGTTCATTACTTTCTCATGCTCGTTATCTGTCTATCAGGGCTTTAAAAAGTGTTACATACTATTTTAATGGTGTCTCTCTAAAAAATAATTACTTCACTGTGCCCATGATCCAGTTTGCATTTGACGTGTCACTTCTAATCACCAGCAGAATTCTTTTTCCTACAAGAGACCTTATTTGTCACATTTCTAACAAAGAGCTCGTCTCTTTTCATTAAAAACAGGCTTTTCAGCTCAGTGACTTAAAAATAGGAAAAATAGAGTGTGTGCTGCAGGGCTCTGCTCAGTAAAGGCAAACTGTACAGGAAGGGGAAGGAGAGCAGCACCTGATGTCACCCAAGAGGAGTGAGCTGCAGCGGAGCGTTCCTGGGATGCAGGGACGTGCTTGGGCACTGGTGGGCAGACGGGACCCACTGGAGACCCCGTAGAATGGGGACAGTCTCCTCATCCTCCACTCGGCATGGCCCCGATGCCAGCAGCCCGAGGGATGTGGGTGAGCAGCCCCCTTTCTCCCCCCACTCCCCCATCACCAGGCCCAGGGGCAACCAGATTCGCCCCAAGCACAGGTTTCCCAAACGCAAGGCAAAAACATCAGGGAGAGGCTGGCTTTGTGCTGCCCTCACCTTTGTTTGAAGATGCTATGCTGAAATGAGTCAGAAGGCTGTTGGTGTGAGGGGGAGTAGGAAAAGCATGTATGACTAAGCCATTTTTCTTCTGTACTAGTGGATAATATACTTATATGCAAATTAAGTTTCATGAAATAACAGCCAGATCATTTTGTGCGGTCACCGCTTTCAGATTAGTTATTCCTGCCGGGGATGGGAAAGAGGAAAGACTTGTTGATCCATTGCGTAAAAATCAAGGGTGAATATTATGAACAGGAGATCATTAACATGAGCATTACAAGAGGGGAAGCAGGTATGGGTTTTGTGCTTACTCTTTTGCTGTGAGTTTGGGTTTTTTCATACTGTAAGTTGTGTCACAGCATCTACAGCTTTTGAAGGACCTAATGCTCAGGATCGCTGCTCTCAGACTTGGAGCCGCAGGACTCCTCTCCCGTAGTGGGGGGTGTACTGGGTGACACCCAACCACTGGTGTTATCCCATCAAGTGTCCCAGTGCACGTGAACTCTCTCGCCCAGAACAAGGGTGAAAGGTACTGAACAAACCCTCGTGCATGATGGCGTACAGGGCTGTGATGCACTCGTCAGAGGCAAGGGGACCGTGGAAGAGAGGGCAGGACCCCTCCCCAGATGGTGTAAATGCAGCATAACCATGCCCAGCTCTGCTTCCCTCTGTGCTGACCAACTGGACACTATTTGGTCATCATTATTACTGTGTTACTGGCTTATCCCATTGGCTTTTGCATGGAAGCAGGAGTGCCATGTAATTGCCTCTCATTGCATATATTCCCAGTGGAATAGCTAATCCTTTGGTTTTGACATCATAATTAGCAAGATAGAAATTATTGTGTCCCCAAACCAAAGATAATTTCAGAAGCGGGGGAAAAAAACCTACACAAAAAGCTCAGCTAGAACTGATAAATTTTGGATGCAGAAATGTAGTTTTTATGCAAATACCCTAATTAAAGAAAGAACAAGACACAGCATTTGCGGGGAATAAATGCTACACAAGCAGGGTTGTTTTCAGACAGAACAGGTTTTTTTCTGAGCTCTCCCGTGGTCCCAGGGGATCTGGGGGTCCCTCAGGACGTGCAGCCTCTCGGGGCGCAGCAGGCGATGATGTATTGGTGATGGTAGTGGAACCGGCAGCGACACTGCAGTGAGTTGGAATTGTGTCCATCAAAGCTGCAAGGGCTTAAATAGAAAGGATGAGGAATCCGTGTGTGGGAAGCTGGCCCAGCTGCTGTCCGTGTTGGGTTTGTCTCTAATAAATATGCCAGTCTTTAGCTGCCATCAGCATCAAGCGTGTACAAGGGACAAGTGCATATGCTGTCTCTAATTTCTGCCTGTTATCTCGGTGATTTATTATGCCTTTACTAGAGTCCTGGTGACATTAATTGCTATGTGCGATTGCTGTGATGGTGACCACAGAGTTTAGAGGTGATGGTGGGGTGTCAGGGCCTTGTGACACAAAGCCTGGATAAAGGCAGAGCTTCCCAGGGGCTGCCCAGACCCAGCTCCTGCCAAACCGGGACCCAAAGGCATCGGGTCTGGGCTGGAGCAGCTCCTGAGACCCTGTGGGGCTGCACGTGGGATGAGATTTATCTCATTAAAACCCAGGTGTCTGAAGGTGAAGCACTTATTCTAAACTACTTGTTGAGGGCTGTCTCCATCGTTAACAGGGAGAGATCCCATTTGGAAGGAGATGGATGTGTTTCTGGATGGGGTGAATATGCAGCACTTTCTCAAGAGAAGGGTCGTGAGCTCCAAAATACAATTGGGCACAGGAGTGTGTAAAGGCCCCCCAGAGCCCTTAGGGTTGTCATGCCTCAGATTTATTTTTGCACTTTAAATTGCTATTCAATGCTCATCCCTTTCCTCTCCAATTTCCAATGAAACTGAAGGTCTGATTTGAAATGGAAAAGGAATTGCCTTAAAACCTGCTATGTTGAAAAAGACCAAAGGTGCTGCTACTCAATTTTTGTCACCCTGACACCTCGGTGTCGCGGTGCAGAGCTGAGGGGCTGGTAGCCTGGGGCTTGCCAGAGGTTGCCGGAGGAGTGATGGGGGGAACAAAGCTCCGATGTCTCTGCTTCTGTCCTACATTCTGCAGTAAATTCTACTCCCCAATTCAATGGAATTAGTAAAATCAAAAAAGCTCAGAACAGCCCTATTTATGTTCTTCTTTTCTCTGTTGTTTCTCACATTTACAAACTCCCAGCCCCTGTTGGCTCTCAGGGGGCTGCCCTCCTCACCTGCCCCATCCCGGCTGTGCTGGGCTGGAGTCTCTGCAGGGTCCCAAACCTCCCTTAATCCGGACTCACTGGCCTCAGGCTTTTTGTCTGGGTGGTTTGGGGCAGCACATTCTCCTGCTGAGGGTGGTGGGAGCAGGGGACGCCTGGAGGTACCTGGGGCTCAGGCCCAGCTCTGCCACCTTGGCCACCATTTCAGCTGTCCGTTTCATTTCTGTCACCCTGTCAGGGTCACTCTGTGTCGGTGGGAGGCACCGAGAGCCGTGCGGCTCCGGGCCGCAATCGGCAACCCTCAGAAAGGGGACAGGGTGTCTGTGGTGGGCCTGTCCCAGGGTGACAACAGACATCTTGGCCAAGGCCCTTTCGCCAAGCCCATATGTTCTGGGGGATGCTTTAGTTGTGTGTAGTGTTGGGAGGAGCTGTGTTTGATTGTTGTCTGCGGTTGATTTCTCCATCTCCAGCATTTAGGGCCAGCTTCCCCCTGTGCAAATCAGCCCAACACCAATTTCCCTCCAGGGTGACAGTCACTGGCAGCGTCTCAGGGTATGACTTGCATTTACAGGGCCCCACTGACCCTCTCTTGAGCGTGTATATATTTATTTAAATGATTTGTCTACTGATATATGGCAGCTTGGTGAAATGAGTTGTTACCACATTAACCTTTCAACCACTTAAGTCTAGTTTAAGTGATTATTAGATCAACTTTGACAGAATATTGGCTATTATCACAGCTTATCTCCCATCTACTGTAATACAGCGTTTCAGGTTTTTCCTGGAGCACCACCAACATCCCAGCATTTCAACCAAAACGTTGGTTTTCTCACTCTGGTTTTAGAAATTCCAGTTCCCCGAAGGGTGCTGTTCCAGTCTGCCACCTCGGCCTGTGTTTGGGAGGGCCCGGAGGTGCTGCCCCGGCGCCAGCCCGGCTCTCTTCCTCCAAGCTGCTAAACCCACGCGCAGTCCCTTGGCTTTTTCTCCCTGTGGCCGTATTAATACCCTGTAATCAGGTCACCTTCAGCCTTCTTTTTAATAAACTAAACAGATTGAGCTCTTTAATTGCTCACTGTGTGATTCCTGCATACCTCGGTAATTTTTTCATGTCCTTTCTGAGCTCCCTCCAGTGTTTCAACCATTACCAAACCTGAGCCTTTAAAAATACCCGAGTATCATCTGTAAGCCTCAGTCACATTGCATGAACTATGCCTGGCGTTAAGGAGTGAAAAAATAAGAAAGAAAAAGAAATGAAATTCCACACTTGTGCATAGATAACATTAGCTAAGACATCTGGATGAATATCATCGCTTGAAGCGATTTTCATACTCTCGCTTCTGGTAGCTGAGGAGCAAATAGCCTCTCATTTAATTTATACTGTAATAAAATCTCCTATTGATTTTAATAAAATTGAGGATGATCATTTTGAATGAAATCCCTAAGGCAGCTTCTCCATAAAAACTGACTCTTCTTATTTTCTTTGCACACGTACATTGCAATTCATGGCTGATAACAGTGAATTGGGACTTTGTTTCTGAAAAGCTGGGGAATAGTTTTGAGTAAAGAGCGTGAAGAAACTCTTCATTAGAAAACAGGTGTTTGGAGAGTTCAACAGGTGCCAGCCCCACCGTTGTGTTCCAGTTCTGTAGAGCTGACAGTAACACACTGCTCTTCCTCCTGTCCCCGTCAAGCCCTTCACCTCCCCTGAGGTGACAGCCTGTGGGTGACAGAGGTGATGTAGGCGCAGGCCGCCAGCCAGACCCCAGCCTAGCATCCTTATCCTCCTCTTCCCGTGCTCAGACAGGGTGAGAGACAGCCCCGGTTCTGCCCTTCTCCACCGTCCGCCCGGCACCGGGAAGGGGTGGGAGAGCCCGGGGGGAGCGCAGGCAGCTGTCCTGTCCGGAACATGGGCAGCAGGACAGGAGCCTCCCTTGAGGGACATCCCCTGTGTGGAGGCTGCATCCCGAGCTACCACCTGGGCTTAGAGCTGCTGTTGAAACCAGGATGCCCTGGAGAACCCAGAGGGATTTAGTAGTTGTTGTTGTTGTTATTTACTAAACTGCTGTGGACTTTGCATTTTACAAATCTTTTCTGTTTGCTACATGCCCCACACATATAAATTTAACCTATGTTATTTTTCTGTTCAGCCTTGGAGATGAGCTTAGTTGTGTATGAGAATTTGCAGAGCTATCACTTAGAAATGAGATCTGCTTAGGAAAAAAACCAAAAGCAGCATAATTAATATTCACCTTGATGTTCAAGTTTCACTTTGAAATGTACTTTCACAAGATGAACTGATAAGCAGAATTAGGATTTCATTGTTGAAGGAATATTCAATATGCTTTTAATACTGCTTCCTTCTACTTCCCCGAACCAAAGCCTCTGCTGAGACATCTCTGATTAGTTTTGTTTCTAAAGTGCTAAATAGCAAGGGAAAAAAATCAATGCCCCAAGAGGAAGATGCTTAAAAAGGCATGCAGCCAGAACCCACTCATCTCTTGCAGAGTTGTCTCGATTGCCATAGCCTGGGCTCCCCTCGAAGCCCCTGTGGGCGCCTGGCCACAGCCTGGTGGCACTGGTGCCTGGTGCTGGCCGTGCTCTGCTGGCCCTTGGCATGGCCCTTGGCCAGCTGCTGGGCGAGGGAGACCTTCCAGTCTCTGGTGACAATGGATACACATAGATTTTGCATTTCTGCCCATTTTGTTGTTGTCGATGGTGCTGGGGTGGGGGAGACAGAAGTTGTGACTTGGAAGGCTCTGGCTCCCCAGGGCTCCCATCAGCTTTGGCCTCCTGCAGAGAGGAACCTCCAAAAGAACAAATCACGAGGATAATTTTGATCATTAATCCTTGCTCTTGAGCACTTTATAACCTGATCTTTTCACAGGAAGCCTGCAACACATTTGCCAGGGAGCCTTTATCTCTAAATAATGAGCTGTAGCGCAGGAGATATAGAGAATTAGTGTGATGCTCTATAACCTGGCTCTGGAAAGTCCCTGTGTTTGGGGTTATGACTGAAGGGAGGGAAGAGCTGGTGCTGGGTCTGTGCTGGAAGGAGCAGGACTGGGCAGGGGAATTGAGGGAATGGAAATCTCTGAACATTCAGTGAATTGCATTAAGCGTGAGGGAGCGTTTTCATCACCCCTCTCCATTTTCCACCTTCTCTCTTCTGTGCATCCAAGGTTTCTCCATGACTTCCTGTGCTTCTGAAGCATATTTGAGCACCTAATAAGCAACAGTAAGAGTGAGCTGAAACTTGGCAATTTTTTCTCCCCTTTCCTCCCTCGTTTCCACTTTTCTGGTGGAGCTGTGCCAGTCTGCCCAGCCCTGCCAGGGACTGCCTGTGTGGGAGGAACAGCCCTTCTCTGGACCCTCCTCCAGACCAGGGCAGAGCCAAGGGCAGATGTGGTGGCCCAGGAGCTGGGTCTTCCCTGTGCTCCTGCCCCAACGTGCTGGTGCTGGCGCAGCCGTGTGTGGCTGCTTCGGAGACCATCAGCATCAAACTGCCGCGTTCCCGGAAAGAGACCCCAAGATCATCACTTAAAATTTTTGCTAAGACTAGCTATTGCACAGGGTGTGCTGTTTTCTCCTTATATTGCTATCTTAAGGGAAATAAGGAATTATTTTCACATTAGATTTATACAGGCAATAAGACATGAGCTGAATAGGAATGAGCAGCCTGGAGGAAATTGCCTTGTCACAGTGTGTAAGGATCTGATGAGAGCATCACGTTGTCTCTCTGCCAAGTGATTGCAATACAGGGCTAAAAGAGCCATTCTTATTTTTTCCTACTTCCTAACTGGCTTTTTTCTTTCTCAATTTGTTTGTTAATTATGAAAAAAATACATAATATAGAAACTGAAGCTATGATCCAGTAGGGTATTGAAACACACGCCTGACTTCGGGCATGGAATTAGGTCACTTGGCTTCCCTGGAATTGTGATTATCAGAAACCATATTTTTGCTGTGCAAAGTTTAATTGGAGAAAATCCTTAAGTATTATTTGTGTACACAGAAATGAAGAATATCAAAAGATGAGGGAAGAGGGATCAGAATAGCATATTTTGTGTGTTTGTCTGCTTGGACTGTAATAGGAAGCCAGGATGGCACCTTAAAATGAAATTCACGTCTTTTGAAACATTAAGATCAATTTACATCTCGTCCCTATTTTGAGGATTTTTGCAGGTGTCGCTGCTTCCGCTGTCACCACAGCCCCCGCGGGCAGCCCCCTGCTGGCACCATGGCTCTGGAGGGAAACACAGCCCCGGTGGAGGCGCGGAGGGGGGATGTGGGGCACGGTGGGGCAGAGAGGGTGTCCAGAAAACACCAGGGCAAAAGAAAAGGTGCCGGTGCTCTTCACTGCAAAGAGCCTGTTCCCTCTCCTGGGAGAAACAAAGGCCTTCTGCCCACGCAATCAAAGGCAGGTTGGTTTTTTCTGCCTGTTAGCTTCACTCACAGCATGTTTTTAAAAGCAGGACTTATTCTGGGGAGACGAAGAGTAGTTCTCTCTGCAGGTGACGTGAAAACAAGCACTCCCCTTGATTGGATTGCTCCTTTACAGCAGGTCCCGTGGGTAGAGCTGCTTTCTCTGCATTGCAATCTGAGCACACATCAAGCACTCCAAAATTTATCTTCCAGGTTTGCAACTGGAATGGGTACAAATGGAAATGCAGGAAATTGCATTTAACATTAAATCTTCTTTACTGTGGGGGTGGTGAGACCATGGAACAGGCTGTCCAGAGAGGTTGTGTGATGGAGACAGTAAAACCTGACTGGTGGCGGTCCTGGGCAACCTCCAGGTCACCTCCGGGTGACCTGCTTGAGCAGGGGCTGGATGCTTTTTTGTTGGAAATTGTGTATTTGACAGCCCTCTTCTCCTTCCCACCTACAAAACTGCCTCAGTCATTTCTGAAAACAGTATTTTGCATTTAGAGTCGCAGGTAATGGGGGAGGTGTTCTGGAGGAAGGACTGAACTTCAGGCTTGTCGAAAAATGGTTCAGGAGGATTGTAGAGATGAGATATTCAAATGTTGATTTGGAGGAAAAAGCCACAAGATGTGTCCTCTGACTGTGATGCCCTATTCAAATGCTGTAGAAGCAAAAGGACTGTACTCCTGAAAGGAGAAATTAACACCTCTGAGAAAGGTGGGATGAGATTCCTCATGCTGCAAGAGCTGGGAGACAGCGTCCCACGGGGTTTGGGTGCTGCTCAGGCTTTGTCAGCTTGACTTAAACCACTAAAAAACACTAAAAAGGCAAGAAACAAGGCATCTGTGAGCGGCCATAGGAGCAGCTTACTACTTTACTTTAAACAAGAAAGAAAATAAAAAAGAAGATAAATGACTGGTGGACCAAGCGGGAGTCCTGTTCCAAACGTGGCACAGGCCGGGGCTGGAGCTCAACCTGCCCTTCCTGGTGCTCCCTCCTGGCTCCCACCGTGTGGCTCCGGCTCATCCCGGGGGGCCCTGCGTCGTTCTGGGAATGCATCGTCGTCTTGGGGAACCTGAGACTGCTGCAGGCTTCAAAGGGAGGGATGCAGGGAAGTCTTTTATTCAAATATATTTCTGTCTTTGGAAAATATAACTTTCCAAGAAAATTAGGAAATTAGCCGTGCTGAGCCTGGGAGTGCTCAAATGCTCTCTAATTGGGCTGCTCTGGCTTTATGCTTCCCAGCAGGGGTATTTCTATAAGATGAATGGTAACCAGTTATTGATGCAATCAAGCTGTTCCTGGAGTGGGGAACATCCTCACAATGGTTTTCAAGGGCTGGTACATATCACAGCAATGGGGAGTCTGCCAGGGGTCCCCACTCAGCCCCTGTCCCAGGCTCTGCTTCTTCCTCAGTTCCCTGGGCACCCGTCACCCCTCGGTGCAGTCCCTGGCTGGGTGAGTGGTGGTACCTGGTCACCACAGAGAGCTGCTGTGGTTCCTGGTGCTCTGCGTCCTGCCGGTGTGAACAGCCCAATGCCGGCTGTCCCCGCACTCAGCCCTGTGCTGGGTTCACTGGAGTCACCCCCTGCTCCCCTGGAGCACGTCCTGCCTGGAAGGAGGTGATGGAGCAAAACGCCACTCGGGAAGAGACCAGCGCTGCAGGGAAAGGACATCTCTGAGCGGCAACACCAGGGAGGAGGATTCCCCTTGAGCCAGAACTGCTGGTCAGCCCATCTGCAACAACAGCCTGAGTGGGGGTGAAACTTGTCACAACTTTAGCAACTCGGAGGCCCTGAAGTTCTTGCCACATTCCATGGAAAATAAGCAACTGGATAAAATGTATTAAAAGATAAAGGGTTTGTGATGGAGGATGAGGCTACAAGGTGACTCGCCGGCCAGTGCAGTTAAAAAAGAATCATTTCCTCAGGAGCTCAGGCCAAAATCTTGTAGCATGGAGAATTTTCACGTCCCTCTCACACTCATCAAGCCCTGCAAAGCCATGCTGATGCGTGTCCATGCAGTACCAGACCCTGACCCCCCTCCCAGCAAACCCACCGTGGCTCCTGGGGTGCACAGACACCCTCCTCTGGGCAGCAGGTAAACAGCTCCTGATAATGAAGCCTGGGTTTTCCGAGTCAGGCTTTAATTCCTGGAAGATGCACTGTCGGGTTGTTTGTCAGCATGCTGAACACCAGACGGGCAAGGTGATCACGTCCCTGTTCCCTGGCCTGTCGTGTAAATCAGGGAGGTGATGTGTTTTCAGTCTCTGGGGGGTGGTTTGCAGAAGAGATGGAGGTTGTAGAGTGCAGGTGACATTGAAAGACTCGTCTGAAAATCTCCCCCATATTCAGTTGGATGTGGGCCCAGGGACTGGCTGATTGTGTAGTTGTGGGTATCCCAGTGACTGAAGATCTTAAATGACAATTTAAAACCACAGGTATGGAGAACGCTACTTCACTGGGGCTCCTTAGGGACACATTTCCAGAGGTCTGGAGTCACTAGATAAGACTGTCAGATATTCTAAAGGCTTCATTCACTACCTGAATCGTTGTACATTGACGGAGGCACAGCCTTAGATTAGAAATATAGAAAGAAAGGTTGGAAAATAGTCTAAGATCCACAGTTACTTAGATGTTCTTAGGTGGGTTTCAGCAGGGTGAGACCATTGCACCTGTTTGGGTGCCCCTACCTCCATTGCTCCTGGGGCGGTGTGGGACGGGGCAGCCCCGCTCTCCAGGACCCCCCAGCTGGGGCTGGCTGTGCCCCCCTCCCTGGCTCACGCTGCGGAGCTAGGGGCTCTCCTGCCCCTTGAAGCAGACCCCGCTCTGCAGCGCTCGAGTGTTCACAGGGGCTCGGCATCCGCCTCGGCTGAGCAACGGGTGCTGTTTCGCTTCCCTGAGCTGCTGCCCAAGGCGCCTCCCCAACCCCACAGCCCAGCTGTCCCCTCGCCCGGCTTCTGTCACTGCTCTGCACCTCTGGTGTCCCACCCAGGCACCACAAACCCCGCTCCCACCAGCCTGGTCGGGGCTGGAGAGATGCTGCGGGGCAGCAGCAGCCCAGGCTCCTGGGGATGCCTGGGAGGGGGTTTGGAAACCCCCCTGGAGGGAGCTGGAGAAGGCACCGACACACCTGAGAGCTCCCCGACACAGCATCACCTTCCTCTCTGTGGGCATAGGGGGGCAGGAACAGAAATGGGAATTGACAGCTCAAACCCCCACGCACAGCTGCAGGGGGGAAGCGAGCGCGAGCCTGGCCCCCGGCAGGGGTGGTGTAGGCAGCCAGCTGCAGCAGGCAGCTCTGCTCTGCAGCCATGGAAACAGCCTGCCTGACTTCCCCGTGTTTGGTTTTCACCGGGATTTGTATCTGCGTGTCACCAAACGCTGTGTAACGTGTTCATGTTCTCTGCTCGGGACACACACTCTTCCTTCGGGGACCCCTGTGTGCTCTGCGGGGACACGGGTGGCAGCGGGGGACGGGATGGATGACAGGAAGGGGACCCAGGCAGCAGGGAAGGGCCAGGGGGTGCCGGGACAGGGGGACACCCGTCTGCCCACGAGGGACACAGTCGCCTTTGGGGACCCGGTGCAGAGCCCGTCAAAGGGCACAGGAGCCCGGCAGGAGGGCAGCGCCTCTGGCAGGAACCCCTTCCACTGTTGAATCAGGGATGTTCTTCCAGTCAAAGCCCCAGATAATGCCCCAAAGGTCAGCACACTTTGTGGAGGCTGAGAAAGAGCACGTGTCCTTTCTGGAGTTTGGATGACACTTCATTTCAAAATATCCTTGAATTTGTATTTTTCAAAAATAAAGCTAAAGCTGTGAATAAGAAATCTTTCCTTTGAAATGTGCTGGGGAGATTCGGGAGATCCAGGAGCTGAAGAAGTGCAGTGCCCCTCTGAGGTCTCTGGGAATGGTCGGCCCATCAAGATTTCCTGCAGGAGTTACCTGAAAACTCCTTTTTAACAGAACTTGCTGTTGCTATGTGCGATTTCCCTGAAACCTGTTGGTTTATGTTTCTGTAGTTATAATATAAGCGACCTCATTATGGAGGCAGCTGAAAAAATGTGGGCTTATGACAGGTATTAATTAGGCTTGTTTTTTTCCTTTGGAAACCAGTTCCCTGGGACTGGCGGGCGCAGGGAACGCAACTGGGAATGAGCAGCAGCGGGGGACAGGGCTGGGCACCCCGTCCCCAGTGCCACTGCCTGTGCCAGGCACAGAGGGAAAGGGAGCTGCCATCTCAGGGGAAAGGGCATTTATGAGAGGGAAATAACATATACGGAGAGGTGTGATTTGGAATGATTAACTGGAGTCACACATAGCGCAGATGATTAAAAGGAGACAATTTTGCCCCAGGAAACAGCAGGGTGTGATTGATGGTGCAATGCCCCGGTGCTGCTGCCTTGGGCTCCCGGGTGCCAGGGCTGTCGGAAGGAAAGGAGCCTTGCGGGAAAACAAGACAGAATTTAACAAAATTGCTGGCAGAAAGTGCTCCGGAGTCGAGAGGCTGATGTTTTCTGATGGAGACGCGGTCTGCTGGGGAGCTCTCACCCGGGGCTGCGCAGAGCCGCCGGGTCCTGCTCTGTGCCATTGCTGGCTACGAGTGGCCAAGGTGAGGAGGGGTCTCTGTGCTGGTGGCAGTGCAGGGCACGGTGACACGGTGGGACACGGGGACAGCCTCTGCCCTGGGTCTCTGCAGGTGGCTCCAGGGATCACCCGTCCTCTGGAGGAGAGGTGGCCAGAGAACACCTATCTAAAAATGAATATTCATGAAGATAGTTTCTTTTAATCAGTTCCAGCACTGTGTCTTGTTCTATTTATTTATATATTTATTTATTTACTTATTGGAGTGATTTAGTTTTTGAGAAGAATGGGTGAGCTGTTTTGAGCGTGCCTTCCTGGCACAGTGACCCTGGTGGGACACAGGGATCCTGTAAGGACACCAGAGACACCCAGGCTCCTTTCCATTTGTCTCATTTGTGAAGGCCAATTTTCTTCCTTTGCTTTATGTAATTGTCTTGTCCTCAATCTAATATTCCAGGTTTATGAGGAAAAACAAATCAATACTCTCTTTTTTGAAAACTGCTGATTAATTAATTGCTGGTGTCAGCCTGCATGCTACAATTGTATTAGATGTCAGCAGTAATTAATTTTTAAAGGAAATTGTTCTTGCTGATTTTTGACCAGCAGCTCAGATCCCATCTTTACCACACGTCCATCTGAAGGATCATCAGCCCTATCCCTGCTGGGGCTTCTTCGTGACCGATGGGGCAAGGAGCAGGTCTAGCCCCTGGGCAAAGGGGAAGGTGACACATCTGCACCACAGCCCCGGGGAGGCTCTCACAGCGTTTTCAAATTAACTGTGTCACTTTGGCCTCCAAGAAAGTGAAAACGCGTGCAGAAAACTGAGACAAAGATATATATCCCTTTGGAAAAAGTATAACCAACTTTACCAGCATAGGGAAAAAAATTTGCAAGGTCCACTTCTGCTGCTTCACAGACTCATTTACTGTTGTATCATAGATACTTTGAAGGAAAAATCAAACCTCAGCTTTTTCTCTCTGGCATACAAATTACTTCTTGTTAAAAACCAAACTCAAGCAATCTCTCATTATAAGTTTTTAGAGAGACTACAGGATAACCATGAAGGAAACAATCTATTTTCTCCTCCTTTTTTCTTCATAACATAACATGTATTTCTTAAAGTTTTACTCAGATTGGTGCTGTCCTTTCAAGGTCAAGTGAGGAAGCTCAGTTGCGACTCACTGCCTTCTACACGCCAGGCAGCTCCAAAAGCTTCTGTCTGTGTGACATCGAGGAGTACTCGAGACTGAGTTCATGTTGCTTCTCCTTAACATGACCCCTCGGAGCCTTCCCCCTGAGTGTGTGATGGATGGGTGGATGGATGTACAAAGCAATTCTCCCATTTAGGTAACTGTCATCTCAAAGCATGCTCTAAACAAAAGGCCAGCAGTGGGTATGGAACAACACGTGGCCGTATCTCCCCCGGGGACGGTGCTGCTGCTGCTGCTCGGCGCCGCAGAGCGGGACCAGGGCAGGGCTCGGGGCGCAGGGGGATCCCCCTCCCACCCAACAGTGTGGGGCTTTGGGAGCGCTGGGGTGTCACTGAACAAACTGGAATTGAACCAGGACACCAGTGTTAACACAGTGTCAAAAACTCTAATATTCCAGGAGGTCCCAATTCACTGCAATTCTGCCAACTTTGTGGCTGAATCAGTGACACCAACAGCCTGGGTGCGACGGTGCAACACCATGTGAGCCAAACGCCTCTGAGCTGCCTCATTACAAGCATGTGCTGACGTCCCAAACAGTGAGGGAAGAGAAGAATATCTTTTGTGAGTCTCTATTTATGCTTTCAAAATGCCCCTAAAAATTCTAGTGGAACCTCAGGTCTGCCCCTTGTTTCAGTGCAGGAGCGTGGGGGTGACCCCAGCAGGACCCCCAGCTGAGGTCTGTCTGATCACCATAACCCTTCAGGTAAGGAGAGGAGGATGGAGCTCTGCTAAGGCTTCTGACCTCTTGTTTAAAAATATTTGGAACCACAATGTTCAAACAGTCTGGCAGAATATTTTTCAATAAATCTTGAATGTAGCAGTTACATTTTCTATACCGTGCTGGAAAAAGGATTACAGTATTTACTGCAGAGACAGGAAGATTGATTCTCACTTGGAAAATCTGCCAGATTTCTTGATTTAGAGAGCTGATGATTGGTGGAGTGCTTAGACTTGATTTATATCAAGTTTTCTTTCTTGCTTGCTTTCTCCTTTCTGTTTTCCCCTGCATGTTCTTCTTATGTTCACATGAGCAAGGCTTATTCTGAATGGTTCTTGGTTTAAGAAATATTGTTTTCTTTGGATGTTTTTGATATGCAAGTCAAAACTCTTTTCTCTAATACCTGTTTGCTCGGAGTAACGTGACCAAATTTCCTTTGCATGAGGACCCAATGAAGTCCTTGTGCTTTATGGAGAGATCACCTGCGATCACCCGTGCTGGGGGCAGAGACACGCTATTTCAGAAATGTTAGTCCTTCATGAGGACCTCATCTGAAACCTTCAAAATTATGTGAGTGATATAAGCTCCTCAATACATTCTTCTGAAACACTTCAGACATCCTCTAGTATTAGCAAATAATTTGACCCATGGGGACACCCCTCAGCTGGCACAGGGGGGCTCGGGGGTCGGCTGCAGCACCTGGGGAATGGCCAGACCCTGCACCCTCTGGCTCGGACCTCAGGGATGCCCTGCCGTGGGGGGGTTGGAGGCAGTGGGGAGGGCTCCTGCGTGGGTTTGTAACTCCGCTACAGCATCCGTCAGCTCCGTGGGGCTCTTTACCCGACTCGGGAACTCTAAGTTCAGCCAAATAATTTAAAAGGGAGGCAAGCAAGCAAAGAAAATGAGCCATCACAGGCAAAGAAACTGAAAGGGATAATTGATGCCCTGTTGTTACCACTACAACAAGCATCTTATATCACAACCGTAATACACCACACTCCAAAGTTACAATCAGTTCTGTATCGTTAATTATACCATGAGGAGTTTGCTTTCCTGTGCTTTATGTTCTGGCCCAGCCAGCCCCATGGTGTCTCTTCACAGCTCGACCCAAGGCCCATCTCTGCCCCCCACCTTCACTGGGGACCCCGTGTCATCTTTTGTCTCAAATCATCATTACAAAAATGCCAGGCAAGAGGTGATAGCTATTCTGTTGTGTAATATTACCAATTAATATTAATAGTGTTTATGAGGGGATGCTCACAGTGATTAGCACAGTGGCAGTTGCATCAATCCAAGCTGAGACAAAGTGATATCATTAATTATAGAAGAGGAGGAACAGAAGGATTAAAATCATAGAACATCTGCAGTATGGCATTAATTTTTATTTGTTTTATCTTTCCTTTTTTCTCTTCCTGTCCTGCAGAGGGATGCTTTGTGAATGAAAAGATGAAATGCTTTGGGTCCTGGGCTGGGCAGTGCAGCCTGCCCTGGTCCCCATGCTCTGCCCCGTCGCACCCCCGGGGTGGGAGAACAGAGCTCCCAGCCCACAGACACCTCCGCCCAAGCTTGTCATCTAAATTATGGGCAGATGTGTCTTACCCTTGAGGAAAAGTCTTTCTGGCCCAGAGAGCTCTGCAACAGATTGTCTAGACCTTTAAAAGTCAAGGTAAATAACATTTTCTTGGCCTGGCCATGGGCAGGAGGAGAGATCCCAGATCCGTGATTCCCCTGGTTCCTGGTCCTGTTTTCAGGACTGAGCACAGTCTCACACCTAGCAGTGTCTGATAAACCTGACTGCAAATGAACACGTGCATGTAAAATGTTTAAAAATGGTCCTCCACAAAATACCTATCAGAATCTGACATTTACACTCATATTTTGAAGGGAGGTTTTGTTTTATTTTCTTCTGTTTGAATCTCACGAGGCTGAGCAGCAGCAGCCAAAGTGAGTAATAGTTGAACATGCATAATCTTGATCTAATTACATCGGTATTGAATTGCAGGTGAAGCATTAAATTGATTTGGAAAAAATCTCTTTGCAAGTATCTAGTATTGATGAAAAGGTCGTTATGCATTTGCAGCGAAGTCTGCTTCTGTGGCACGAGGTCAGACCAGGACCAGGGGGCACTTGTGCCTCAGGCTTCGGGTGAAGTTAATTCTGCAGGGGACTCACTCCAACCGGCACCGGCACGAGTCTCACCCTTCCTACTTTCAGCTAATAAAGAGACATCTGGATTTATCTCTTATTAAATCTTTAGTGCTCTTTTAACAATAAATGGATATATAATCAACATAGGCAATCTTATTAAATCCATATTAGGGAGCCTATTTGAGACCGTTGATGCTGTCAATTGGAGGTGTTGCTCAGTGCCTCTTCTCCCCACAACAGCCATCGCCGTCCCCTGCCCCCCAAGGCAGGTTGTACCCACCAGGGTGTTCCTCGGCTGGCACAAGAGGTGTGAAACTCAACAAACCATTCCTGCTGAATCATTTCATTTTGGTCACCGTGCGTGGTTTGTGTGTGAATGCTCCGGGTGTATGCAGATGGTTCCCTCCTGTAGGACTGACCGGGGCTGGCCATGGGCTCTGTGCTGGGCACCTCCCGGCAGGTGACATCCAGCCCAGCTCCTTGTGGCTGCATCGATCTCGTCTCGGCTGCTAATGAGGAAAGACTTGCTCCTCTTGCAGCTTTAGAGGCTCCTCTCGCTTCTCTGGATTTAGACCTTCATCAGAGCCCTGACACCAGAAATCTTGGTGTCATCTTCGCTCCGAGCTGTTTGCTCTTACCCTCCTCCCCTCTGTCTCTATCTGCCTCGCTCCATCTTCATTACATTGACAGGGACTCTGACTCGGGTGACCTTGTGCTGGCTGAAATTCTCCTTTCTGTTTTGTGTATGTCATTAAGCTTTGGGGCAGCTCCTGCTGGGAGCAGTGTGGACCCCGGCCCACCATGCTGACCCCCCCTCCCAGCACTGGGCGGCACGGGGGTGGGTGCTGGTGTGCAGCGAAGGGGGGGCAATGCCACCCTGCGTTTTTTTGGGGGGCAGGGGCATGGGCGATGGCAGCAGGTCCTGAGCTGGGGTTACCTGTGCAGATGGGTGTCCAGTAGTACTGGAATACAGATGCTAGTAAATCAACACGTTAATTACTGTCTCCAGAAGTGACCCGTGGTTCATGGTACCCCCCTCTTTGTGTGGAAAGGAGTATGCCTGGGATATCTTACGGGAACTGTCTGAAAATGGTAGGCACACACCTTCCTCAGCAGCAATTTCTCTCCCGCTGTGGCCTGAGACGTTGGCAGAGAAGGGGCAGGACAGCGGGGACGGGGTGGCTGCTGGGACAGGGCTCCTCTGCGTCCCCCACCACCAAGTCCCTTGGTCACAACTCTGAGTGCTCCAACAACTTGCTCATCTTGGAAACCATTCCCCAACAGATCCCCGGTGGGATCAGGACAGGGTCCCAACTTGGGGGCTCGTACCCTGGGGTCCCCAAGTGCTGCCTGTGGCTCAGAGGCTGTGCCAGCCGGAGCAGCCCCCGAGCTTAGTGGAGTGTCCTGGGATGCTCTGAACATGCAGAGGAAACGGGAAGTTCGGAGAAAACAGGAAATACTCAAAGAAAGCAAATAAATGCAAAAGCAGGTGGAAGGAGCTCAAGGTCATTTCTTGTTTTCCTCTGTATTCATTACTCAGACAAGCAAAAAGAGAATTTATATTTTCTTTTCGGTACAGCTGCTGTCACTGCTGCTGTCCTTTTTTCCCATCATCTTCTCCTTGATGAATACGTTCAGATTATGTGCTAGAAATAAAAATCAGCCATCATGCTCCTGAAAGTAGAGGTCAAGATAACATCTGCCTTCCCTACTGTGTGCTGCACTTACCAGTGTAATAATCAGGCACAGGAAACATCTGCTTTGGAAATAACTTGGGCAGCGAAGGAGCCCAGATCCGTTGAGTCAGAGCATCCTGTGACAACGTCTCCTTATGGACGTTTGTTTTCCCTTTGCAGCCGGCGCCGCCCTTTGCATTTCCCTCTTCCAGCCATTGCTTTCCTGCAAGAGGATAAGGAGCCCCCGGCCCAGCCCAGGACCACAGATGGGGGGTCAGGGCTGTGCTGGGCCATGGCAGGAGGTGACAGTGGCAGAAGCCCCAGTCCTCGCACCCCTCAGCGCGCCCAGATGCGGAGGTGATGGTTTGCAGCTGGTAACTGGGGTGTCCCCGACCCAGGGCCCGTGGAGCGGAGCTGGGACGGCGGTGGGGACGGCTCCTGGGGCTGGGCGCCAGGGCGATGCCCCCACGCTCTGCAGGGGCACTGGAGCCACACACTGGAGTTATGTGGCAAATAACTGTGGAAAAGTACCAAGAAGAAAGCCACGACCCTGCTGACGGGCAGCCCATAGGGCAGACTGGAAGCCATGTTGGCTAATGAGGTATTCGCCACAAATTATTTGTCTGGCAGCAGGCTCAGTCCCACTGACTCTCCCCCAGCCGAGGGGCTGAGGGGGACGGGGGGCCCCAGGGGCAGTACAGCAGACCCCCAGTGGCACTTCTGTGTCACTTCAGCTTGTGGAGAGGAACGGGGGACTTGGCCTCCTCCTACCAAATCTGTCTCACCAGGCCCAGCCATGTCCAGTCAGACCAGCAACACTGTCCCAGCTCAAGCAGCTGCTGTCGGGGTGGATGTAACCTGGGGGGGTGATGCCAAGCATGGCTGCAGCTTCTTCTCTGCTGGTCACCTCAGGGGCTCTGAGGAGACACTCAGCAGCATGGGACCCTCACAGGCATCTCGGGGGGGAGGTTTGGTGGTCGGGGGGAGGAGAGACCCCACTCCCAGCCAGCATGTGCCTGACTTACAACTGCCAGAAAGCACTTTATAAATCTTGAAGCAGATAATTTAAATAATCCTTGTGCTTTTCCCAGCCTTTTATTCCTGACTTCCTAGTGGGCGAATGCTGAGTCACTGGGGAGGGACTCTGGGATGGGATGGGTGCCAGCACCCCCCAAATTTGACTTCGCTCCCTCTTTAACACCTGCATTTCCCATCCTGGGATGGGGGTGTCACCCCTGGGATGACTGTGACCCACTGCAGAATTGTCCTGCTGCATCCCAGGGAGGGGATGGGCAGAAGCAAGGGTTAATTTCCGCAGACAGGCAGGCTTTCAGCTGTATTTTTATGTTCCAATACTGTAGATCTTGCTGCATGATTATTGATTATTTTTTTAAGCTACTAAACTGCTACATTTACTGACTCATTCAGTGTTTTATCATACCCTATAGCACCATGCACATTTTAGAAGTAACATCTTTCCCATTCCTTCACAGCTTGTGCAAATCAAATTCAGTTTTGTCACTGAAAATGTCAGAAGGTTCCAGCCAAAACAAAGGTTTCTCCTTATCCTATGGCACGAGCGAGCACTGGCCATGGTTTTCAAAAAGAGTTAGAAGTCAGGCTTCCCAGCTCGTCGCCAGAAATAAGCATCTCAGTGTTAGGAAACACCTGGAGAGCCCGGCAGCTCCCTCCGATCCAAGCCTGTCCCCTGCTCCGGGGAGCCCAGGAGAGAAGGGCCGGGAGAGCAGGACCCTGTTCCCAGGGATGCTGTGGGTAAGGGGGCATGTTCCTCTGGCCTCGCCGCTGCCCGGAGAAGCTCCTCTGGTCCCTTGGGGGAGCCCGGCTGTGGCAGCCAGGACCTCTCTGCCCAAAGCAGACTGGTCCCCCGTGCTGGTGGCACAGCCCCAGGGGCAGCCCCTGAGCACCCCCTGTCCCCATGGGCTCCACCACCCCCCCCGGGGCACGGCGGGGGGGCACCCTCTGCCGCTCTCCGGGATCTTTCCTTTCGTGAGCTCGGAAATTACAAAAGCCTGTCTGGGACACCGAGGGTTTATTCCAAAAGAAGGTTCCACGTTGATTTATTTTTTTCCCTTATAGCCATGACCAAAACATTTCAACACCTATTTTTGTTGCTGTTGTGGTTGTAATTCATGTAATTTATTCTGTAAAATATCAGAGTTATTTAGTAAACATGTCTACAGAGATTTGTCCTGAATAACAGTGCTTTACTAGAGATAATCCTTAGCTACTTGGCTCAAACAACTTTTCAGAGCTGGAAATCTTTCACAGAGAAGCCAATTGTGAATATTAAAAGGGATTTGGAGGAGGAGACAAAAATTACATTTTCAAATATTCCACTGAGTTGAAGATTTAACCTAGCAACATCACTGAATCCCTGCATGGACTCACAACCTCATTTTGTTTTGTATTAAAAGACTTTTGGCTGCATTTTAATTGTGTACATAATATTATTGATATTTAGCAATTGTTTCTGTCACCTTCCACCTCAATCAGCATTGCAAAACACAGCTTGAACTAACTGGAAAGTAATTTCCTGGCTAATATTCCTTCTCATCTCTTGAGAGGAGCTGATAGAACAGCTAGCAAAGCAGGGATCAAACAGCCCCCGTTTCACAGATCTGCTCTTCCTCTGGGCTCCATGTCAGCTCCCGTTGAAGTGAGAGTTATTTCATCTTGCATAATGAGCGGACGGGCTCGGAATTTTCCAAGCTAAGCAGCTCTTCTCAGTAGTTGGAGCAGGATGTGCGATGTGCCTCGTAATTAAGCAGCAGAGACACACGGGAGGGGTCGGGAGCTGATCCAGCTGCAGGAGGACCCTCTTTCCCCGTGTCCGTGCTGGCTCTGGCTGCTCCATGGGGACTGTCCCGTGCCCAGGGGCAGAAGGTTCATCCCAGCCCTGGTGGGACAAAGCGTGGAGAGAAGAGCAGATGTGCCAGCCCACAGACAGACCCCACTGTGCTCAGTCCCGTTGCCCTCCCATTGAAACACACTGACTCTGGAGAGTTACGTGGCCTTTCCCCACGTGGCTGCCCCCAGGCTCGGAAGCTGATTGTCCTGTAGGTGAGGCTCCTGCCCTCGTCCCTTCCACGGGCAGCGTGCCCTCCTGCAGCCCAGCAGCCGTGAGCTCCCTCACACACAGGTGGTCCCGCTGCCGAAAAACGTTCTTCCCTCTTGTCAACCCCCCTCTGTAACGCTGTTGTCTTGCCCTGGAATCGAGCACCCTCCCGACCTCCCACTGCAGAGGCCAGCCTTGGAACAGACAGACCCAGCTTCTCGGTTGGTGTTTCTCCATTGCAGGAGTTACATACAGCAATTTTTGTAATTAATACAATAATTGCATTGTCTGCTGGAATTCCCCACTTGCCATTGATTTAATTGCTTGGTTGGGAGCATGTTAATTGTTTATTGCCACTGTGCAGCTCCCGTGCTGGGGTTAGCCACATCTCCAGCCTGAGCTGTGCTGCGGGCTAGTCTCAGAGGAGTTTGTGCTCTGCAGACCAGGAGAATGTTGTCCCTATCGCTGCCACCATTGAGGCTCAGCTGTGCCCACTCGTGGTGCTGGGTTTGCCCAGTGAGCTCGATGCTGATAAAGAACAGCATGTAGAAAATGCTCTGGATAATTAGTATATGACTCTCTGCATTTTCTGTGTCCAGTTCCTGTGCTGGGTCCATGAAATCCGTGTGTGTACCTGGATGCACGTCCCATGTGGGCGCTGGCCCTGGCCCCCAGCCACGGGCTGTGGAGGCTGGTGGCTGTGGTGAGGAGAGGGAAGGGGTGACTCTCCCTGGAGGAGAGCACTGGTCTTTGCTTTGGCCACCCAGCAGCGACACAGCCCCGCTCGGCTCCGGGGTCGTGTGTTTGGTGTCTGTAGCTGTCGGTGCCGCCTGTCCCTGTCACACTGAGCCGCACTCGTGCTGTGGGGCTCGGGAGGGCCCCGGCAGAGACACTTCATGGTTGGACCTTGTCCAGCTCCCAAAGACTTTGCTCATCGCCTCGGTTGATGGGGTCGTTTCCACGCTGAGAATGGTACCCACAGTCTGTAACTGGATGTGCCTGTGAGGGCTTTGACTCCTCTCCTGATCACTGGGCATTAACCAGCATTAACCAGCGGTCGGGGATGAGTGCTGTGGGGCATCTGAGCCCATTTTCTGATATGAAAAGCACGTTTTCTTCAGTGAGCTTTGAATCAGGCTCTAACAGTTTCAGACTCTGTCAGAAGTGGGAACGGAGGCCATTTGGAGAGAGGAAGCAGGTCTATGTATTATAATATCTTCATGCTATATATATATAAAATCCGCTTCGCTGTTCTAATTTAAGCGTGCACAGCATGATAACACGGAGGCTGTGCCTGGCCATCCCCTGATTATGCTGCAGCAGGGAAGTTTTAATTTAACCTTTTGCTATTCTGAATGTCTCAGAAGGACTGTTTCTGCTGGATACTGTAATAGTTTTCATATCACTAAATTTTCCTAACAAGTCCGCACTCTAATGAGGAGCGAAGAGCTTTTGTCCCCCCTGATTTTTAATAAAGTGTGTCACTGCAAGTCAATAACCCATCAAGTGCTGCTCAGCTGCCGCAGCTGCCGGAGTCTGTGCTGCTCAGGGGCTGCACGGGGGGGTCCGAGCCTGGTCCTGTGGGGGGGTTCGGTGTGCAGAGGGGAGCGGATGCTGCTGGGGAGAGATGCTCTCGAGCAGCCCCCCCAGTCTCAGCTCACCGGTCGGGGTGGTGAGTCAGGAGAACCCCCTTCTTTGGGAACTCCGCGCTCGTGCTGGTGGTGCAAGAGGAAAAGGGAAATAAGAGCCGGGAGAAGAGAGTACTCGGTTCAGGATACCTGCCAGCCCAGGAGGAGACATTGCCTGGCAAAAGGAAATCCAATTTTTTTAGATTCACCGGTGCCAGGATAACCAAGCACTCGCCCTACGACATCACTTAGTCGAGATAACTGTAACCCAACAGGCAGCTATTCTCTGGGAGAGCAGTGATCTCGCGCAGTCCCTCAGCGGGTCTGGCAGGCTCGGGGACGCAGCCGAGGGAGATGCAGAGGGACAGCAGCATCAGACGCTGCCAGCCCTTCTGCCGGGGGCTGGGACGGTGCCGTGTCCTGGGGCAGGGCTGTCCCATCCACTGTTCTGGACCTGCTCCAGGCAAGGAACGGTCTCTCATGGCCCCTACATGTCACCCCACCCGGACAGAAAGGCAGCAGAGCCCCATTGCCTGCCAGAGAAGGGCAGCAGAGCCTCTGACACTGCAGGGCACCAAAACCCTCTCTCTCCTGATGAAGTGTCTTCCCATTCATCGAGAGCAACAAGTGTGTCTGCTCTGCCACTCCTGCCCCCCTGCGCTGGGACCCTCTGCCTGGGGCTGACTGGCCCTGGCAAACACAACGGGCTGCCAATTTAAAAGTTTTCTGCCTTCTGATAATTTATTTTTTAGCTGAATTAAAGCCTATCTGAAATCACAGGTTTCAGTGCCTCTTGAAAGGTTCTGCCTTTAACATGCAGCTTTTCAGCATTTCTAACTCTGGAGAGATTTTCCAAAATGTTAACTTTTTGTTCCAGTGCAGGTTGAAATACCTAAATTTCCTGAGGAACTCAAAGGAGCCCAAAATTAAAGAGATTGCCGCGACTGTATGGCACTGACTGTGCACGGGGAGGTTTGCTGTAAAAGTGTATAGGTCTGTCTAAAACTGCCCTTTTTTCCCCCCTTTCTAATTAAAAGGTGTGAGAAGAGATTCCTTTCCTATTATTGCCCAAAGCTTTCAAATCAATTTCTTCAGCTGACTGCTTGAAAGGTGGTTGTGAGATAAATTCCCTTAAAACAGTAGTGAGAGCAATGAGAGGCACATGATGCACCTGCAAGTTATTTACTGTTACCAACAAACCAATGCACCTGATATTTATTAGCCCGAGGAAGGTTTCTGGGTTAATGATGTGGTGATGGGCTGCATCTGTGATTCCAGTCACTTTCACTTCTCCCAGTTCCCTTTCCCGAAAGACAAGAGCCAAGGGTGGCTGTTTGCTGGGGCAGCAGACGGACAGACAGACAGACCGACCACCCTGTGTCAGGGGGCTTCTGAGCCTCTGCTTTAGCAGCAGGATTGTGCAGGGGGTCTAATTTTAAATCCTTTGGTAATTAAACAACAAATGTTCTAATTAAAAGACTCCTCGTTAAATCACAGGCAACTGACACAAGGTGAGTTCTCAGTGAGATGAGAGCAGCACAAGATTTCTGAGGCAAGAGAAGGTTTACTGGGGAAGAGGCGAATGCTCTTCAACAGAGAATTAAATCTATTTAAAATGTCCCTTTTCCCAGCAGAAGTTTTTATAAATGCTTCCATGGAGAAGAAAGAGCAGGAATGTCGGAGAAAGAGCCTTTGCCTGGGACCGTTAAAGTCTCATGGAACTAGAGAGACAGTTCAGCCTCTCCCCACGGGCACCGACCCTGGGAAAACGGCACGAGGGTCCCCTCCTCCCGGCCACCACCGGCAGGGTGACACGGCGGCCAGATGGCACCTGGAGACCACTCAACCAGGAGCACCCCCCAGGGCGGCAGCAGGGGACAGGACCCCATCTCCCCAGGCTCCTTCGAGGGCCGGGCGGCCGTGGGTGCCTCAGAGCACCCCAGGACCCCGAGCAGGGTGAGGGGCAGCACGGCCACCAGGCGCCAGGACACGTCCCTGCAGCCACAGCAGCGGCCTGAGCCATCTCATCGGATTTTTAAAGCTCATTCTCCACTTTACAGGTATTTGGCTTTTTTGCTGCCGATTAAACATTTTGTGGGAAGACACATCACAGAAGGGATTTTGCAGTGGTATCCATGGAAACAATAGAATGTTTCCATCTAACATCCATATTAATTTTTCCAAGCTGTTATTAGCTGTTCCTGCCAAAGGGGTTTAAAGCGGCATTAAGAAAGCAAAATAATGTAGCAAAGGATGTGAAACAGAATTGCTGTTACAAGGATTATGAGGACAGGATTTTTTTCAGATATTTTTTCAAGCTATGTTCCTATCTAAGACAAATTCTGGGCCATGTCCTTTAAATTTACAGGAGTGAAGTAATTAGCAATTAGTAATTAGCAGTGAGTTAAGTCACACCTGTACTGTTAGAAGACCCATTTACATTCTAAGAAACACAATCAATATCAGAGGAATTCTCTAAGGTGAATCAGGAAAAAAAAAATCACCTGGTTTGATTCCATCATTTACATCTCCATAGTATCAAATTTTGGATTTGCTATTAAAAAAAAAATCAGATGTTTTTCAAAAACTTTCATTTCAGTTTCTAGTCTGCTCTGTGCCTCAGTTGCTCTTTCTAATGAACTATCCTCAGTTATCCTTATGCTCAGTGGCTGGTCATCTTCCTCCTACTAATATTGTCCACCTCATGGGAGCCCATCGCATGAGGCTCAAAGAGCAAGACCATCACTCTGCTGACGGCAAACTTGGAGGGGTCCACAGACTGCAACTTGGGTAGGAAGGAAGATCTCTAAAACCATGTAGACTTCAGCAAAGAGCAGGAGCTCCTCCTCTCGTGGCTCTTTCACCACACTCCGGAGCAGTGGCAGCCGCAGCTCGCTCCAGGCTGAGGATCCAGGAGACAGGGCAGGCTTTGGTTGGCAGAGACAAGCACTTCTCCCCTCTCCCTGCTCCCCATGTCCATCTGCACCTCCTGGCCAGTTCTGTTTGCACTTCTGGCAGATGGAAGACCTCAGATGGGACAGGAGGACCATGCCCATGTGCTGGCTGAGCATGTGAGAGCTGCCAGTGACCCCATGGGAGAAAGGGGAAAGAGCAAAACCAGCAAATGAAAGAGGACCACAGGTGATTTTTTTCAGCTATTTTGAATCCTGGAAAGATGCTAACTGGCAAAGACTTTTAAGCCATATGGTCACAGAAAACCCATGAATGTCTCATAAACGTTAGACCCGAGTCAGGATGGTAATAGGAGAATGATGTCACCTGGCCAGTGACAGTCACCAATTCTCTGCATTTGTAGAAAAAAGGAGACAGACTGAAATTGCAGAGCCAGGATTATGGCACTGTTGTAATATCATGATCATTACTTATTCCTTTAGCATTCATTATTGTTAGATGAATCATAATGAACTCATCTGGCATTAATATAAATGTAAAATGCAAATCCATGCAAATTCCTGTGTAATTCAGCATCATTTAACGTACCGTTAAACTCCTTCATGAGCCTCCCCTGAACTGAGGTCTCTCTTTGAAAGAGACCGGCTATTACTGAGGAATAAAGAAGTCATAATTTGGCCATTGGGCACCTTATGGGAGTAGCAGAAGGCAACAGTTAGTCGCCGTGAGTGACTATTAAGAAGACAGACTTCTTAATTCAGAAATTAAAATGGAGCAATGTAAGGACACTGCGCAATTCCAGCATCAATTAAAGGCCATTTATTTTCTTTCATTGCTCAGTGATTGTGTCAGACCTCGGCTGTTTTAATTGAAGGTCCATTTTAGCATTTCTCCTGCTCCCTTGAGCTACTGGTACAACTTTGAGCTGCAACTTTTTTAGGAGAAAGAGGCAGAAACCCTTTGGGAACTCTTCCAGTGCTGCAAAGCTCTTTCCCGATGCCTCCCCTCATCCCGGGCAGCCGGGACACGCTGGTGCTCAGGGTGAAACGGGTGCTGACTTTCCTGCTAATATTTCTGGGAATGAAAGACATAATCCTGGTTTGTGTTCCTTTGTGTTTTATCAACTCCCACAGCTTACCCATCTCTGTCTGGGTGGGACCTCAAGCAGCTGTCCTGGTTTAGCCAAAATTCTCATGGAAGAAAACCCAAAAGGAGTGTTCTGGTGGCAGGGAGCCATGAGGTGCCGGCACTGAGAGGCGGCTGGAGAGAGGTTTTATTCCTTTCTTTTCACAGAGGTACATGGGATATTTTAACAGAAGCTGGACGTGTGGTTGCCAGTGCTCAGTAAGTCTCAGCTGTTAAGAATGGCCTGAATTTGTCTAATTTAAGTTCAAAGGGAAAGGTAATGTTTTGTTCTTAATTGGAAGAACCTGTCTTAAAATTGTGGAAATGCTTTTGAAATGGAAATTGCAGTTCCCACCCCCGAGGTAAAGGTGCACTGAGAACTGCTTGGCATTTCTCGCATGATTTAAGATCACTTTCCTGATGAAACCATTCCTGCTGCTTTCATCTCTCAAAGAGCAGAGGGCCGCCCGCCTCGGGCTTCCCAGAGCCCGTCCCGCGCTTCCCGGAGGAAGAGCCCGTTGGCAGGGCAGGGGCCAGAGGGAGAACCTCTCCTTCTCTTGGAGTAATTTACAGGACTGTAATATTGCTGTAATTAATTATTCACTGCTCTTCCAATCGAAAGCAGCATAGAACAAAGGAATAAACCATTTCCTTTTAGGAGGCAATGTCTTGGAAGCTAAAAGGAGCACACAGGAGACACCTGCATGATTATCATAATTAATTTAATTACAAGTATCTGCACTTTTGAAAGATGAAGAGCATTAAATACTAGATGTTTCTTTCTTTAACAAAATATCACTAGACACATTAAAGTGAGACATTTTGAAAGCGGATTGGTTCCCATTTGAGCAGCAGCCTTCACGCAGAGTGTGATGAATTCAACCCCTGCAACTTCCACCACATCGCTTCCAATTAATGTAATCAGCAGGACAAAGCCCGGACACGTGCGAGTGTCTGTGCCTCGGCGGTGGAAGGCTCCCGCGACCAGCGGGACGGGGACAGAGCTCAATATGTCCAATGCCTGCGAGCCATCTTCAGCTCACAAATATGATTTTCTATGTGGAACGAGCAAAACTGCAATTTGCAGGTGATGAGTTCAAAAGGGAAGATTTTTTTCTGTGTTCTGACAAAAAAAAAGCCCAGACACAGCGATCTTTTGCATGGCCGAAGTACTCCTGTCACAGAAATGCACCCTCCGTTTCTACCGCTCCAGCAGAATTTGGGATGCCCCCTCCCGGGGAGGCAGGACACAGGTCCCTGCTGCTGCGCAGCCCCCCGGGCTGTGGGTCGGGTGGTAACTCTTCCCTACACAGATTTAATGGACTTTTTATTTACTTCATAGTCCTGCGCCGTCTCAGAAAGAGCCAGGCTCCGGAGAGGTGAGCCAGGAATGGAGCGAAGCGGATGAGAGTGAGAGAGGGAGACAATGGGCAGGGGCTGGACCGACCGGCACCGAGTGTCTGCCCCAGGACACACTGGTGACAGGGACAGCTGCCTTGTCCTGCCGATCGCAGCGGTCCCCCGTCCCCAATGAAGGGCACGGATCACACCGGGGGCTGCAGCACGGCTCTGTGCCCTGCAGTGACCGGGGGGGACACGGGTCTGCCTTGGCTGGTGCCGCGGCATCGATCTCAGAGTAGAAATTAATGGTGGTGTTTCTCCTCTTTATTGCTCTGGGGCCGGCTGTCCAGAGGAAAAAAAAAAAAAGAGTCTGATTGTGATTCTCCTCACAGTTACTTCTTACGGCAATGCATACCCAATTGTTTTCTGTCTTCCTTTCTTCCCATTTTTAAATGTACATGTTTAAAACATTTTGTCCACTGGGTATGGTATGGAAAGGAATCTTCAGTCCTTAATACTGGGCCATTTCTGATAGTGTAGGTGAACAGTGAGAATAAGGCTTAAATTATCCCACCCTTCCTCCAAGAAAGGACACACGTTTGCAATAGTAAGTAATGAAGGAAAATTATTACTCTCATTGTCTACATATGGCTCTCACCTGGTCTGTCTTCTTCCAGGCTGAGGAGGTATAACATCCTTTTCTCAAGAAGACAGGTTATGAAACTTAGAAGGTTTTGGTGGCTTTCTTCTAAATGGAGTGCAACTTTTCATATTTAAGTGCTACCCCTGTAAGTGCATAGTAAACATCTGGGAATATATATAGTGAGTGGCTTTCAGATCTGCCCCTGTTTGATATATCAGCAGTTTTCTTGTCCTTAATCTACTTCTGGCTTATTGTTTAAATGTTCTACCCTGATAATTGAATATGTAAAACTCCAACCCTGTGAGCAGCAGGGGATCAATGAGGGCTGGCAATGAGCACAGCAAATATACGGGCTTAAAGCTCCACTTTCATCGAGCCCATTTAACACCTCGTGACAAGAGCCCGGTCTCCCCTCACTGGCACCCAACGAGTAAATCTGTCCCCGTCCCCAGCAAGATGAGCCCGGCTTTAACTTCAGCCGTCAGGATGGTTTGTGCGCCCGACTTACAGCCTTTGCTGAATCAGGGCCTCCCCCAGACACACACCCAAGGGAAGCCGGTGTTTGGGGGAAAAGGGCAGAAAGGAGAGCAGCAGAGGGGGTGGGCTGTACTCCCCGACACGGGTCCCCTTGGTCACGCACCCATGAGGAGCAGGTTTAACCCGGCACCTCACGCCAGGCCCTCGCTGAAGGCATACCTTTCTAAACCCACCTGGCACTGTGCACGCTGTGAAATTCTGGAAATGACTCTTTATTAATGGTAAAAATCAAACCCTAACTTTTATTTCCTAACCAGCAGGGGGTCATGCCTGCCCCTAATGCTCCCTTGCCCCCCCCCCAGCAGGCTGCCTCACATCCCGCCGGCGCTTTCCCGGGCACGGGACTCGGGCTCTGGATGCTCTGCCCCAGCGGGCACTACGGAGCCCTGGCTTGAACAAGGATGCTCTGGCTCGTTATGGGCACCAGCAAAAAAGAGACTTAATCCATGCTCAGTTGGAGTTCTGAAAACCTTGGATATTGTCACTATTTTTTCTTCTCTAAAAATTTTTCTGCCTTCTTACATTCTCTTCTCCTTTTCCATGGGCTTGCAAGAAGAACATGAATTTCTTACCCACAGTTTTATCAGGGGTTTGAAATAAGGAAATATAACTGCTCTCTTTGCTTCTGTGTGTGTATGTTCAAATTATGTATCATGTTTACTCATTTTTTCCCCTTCCCAGTTATTCTTATGCTGATGTCAGAGTATCAATTTGCAGCAAAGCTGGTCACAGACTCTGCCCAAGCCACCAGCATCCTCCTGAGCCCCCCTGGCCACCAGCTAACCCCAGCCGATGCTGAGGCTCTTCAAAGACAAGACCACCTTGTGTGTGGAAGCTGTGTGCGACTTGAGGGTGCTTGGCTTGTGTTTTCTCCTCTCGTCGAGAGGCCTCGGCCGTGGTGAGCTGAGTGATGTTTTCATTCCCAGCCCTGTAATTACTGCGTGGCGGTTGAGATCTGGGCGTGGGGAATCGCCTGGCGCGTAGAGGGGCTGTGTGAACACAGCGGGCTAATGGCAGAGATGCCGGGGATCGGGAAAGCCCGCCTCCCAGTTTTATGCACAAGAAGTGGGAAATTACATGCTTTCTGACTGCAGAAATTGTG
Source organism: Gallinago jamesoni (assembly GCA_025769975.1). Taxonomy (NCBI): domain Eukaryota; kingdom Metazoa; phylum Chordata; class Aves; order Charadriiformes; family Scolopacidae; genus Gallinago; species Gallinago jamesoni. The sequence continues at coordinate 3,411,367 of JAOQGH010000006.1, forward strand.
AATGGCAAGTGGTTTCACTGGGAGGGGCAGAGGAAAGCTCTCCATCCCTCGAGCGGTTTCTCTCTGCAGCACTCACTGTGGCTGGGATTTCCAAAGGAGCCGGGAGCAGGCGCCCCGTTCCCATCAGATGGCCAGTGGCCCCCTCGGCCGGTGGACACAGAGAGATCTCGGCTGGTGGGACCCGGCAGAGCCCCCTCAGTTTGGGGGACACCGTGCCGGACCCTGAACTTGAAATGCTGGCCTTGTCCTGGTCACTCAGGTCCCCCATTGCACCCTTTGAAACGATACATGTGGAAGCAGTCCCCCAAACTTCGTCTATTTTTCTTCACTTACTTATGTCCAGAAACCTAAAATTATAATCAGCACTGAATTGTAACTGGGATTGCATTACACGATTGCTCAGATCCTTTTTGCTGCGCTTGAATTTTCATTTTCTACTTTCTTTTCACAGGATGTGATATGTACTGCTCAAATATCTTCCTGTAGCTGCAGGGTGAATATCACCTTCTTTAATATAGTTTAATGGGACTTTCTTTCCTTTTCTAATCCCATGGAAATAGGAGTTGTACTGGATAAGATCACACGTGAATGTTACCATAATTTTGCTCTGTGTCAAAGATATGATCTCATCAGAGCTTGACTGTTACTGCTAATTTGAGAAAAGGGCACGAGCATTAAAGCTGAGATATGCAACCTTTAGCAATCCTTCAGTTTGTGTGGAAGGTATCTGGAATGCAAATTGTTGAGCATTATGCTCTGAAACGTTCCAATAACTTTTGAACTGCAAAATTATGTGACTGTCAGAACTGAGGTCACTTCTACCTCTCCTCCTCCTCCTGCTCTTCTGCACCAGACTACAAATCTGAAACACCGCTTGTACAGAGAAGAGGAATGCTATTAGTATTCAAATGGATTTCCTTTTCCGTATGAAAAATGGAAGACTTCATTTCTAAAAGTAATTTTAGTTTAAGCTTACCTATTTATGGGGGGGTTCTGCACTCAGCTTGTATGCAGTTGATGTGTAAATATTCTTTCTAACCAAAGGCTGAATCTTGGCCCTGGCTCTGAGATGGCGCATGGGGAATAAATCTGTGTGACTGGATATAATTCCAGCAGAGGAATTGCTTCTCTGTTGTGCTGGGTCCAGGGGGTACCAAGCTTATGAGGCCTTTGGGAACCGAGAGGTGGAGCAGAACCAAGCAATCCCTGGCCTTGTCCCCCAGCCGAGCTCTGGAGAAACCTGGATTTGCAGAAGATCTGAAGGACTCAGGATCCTGAATCCCGCTGAGTCATGTGGGGACATTCCAGCACTGATGGAACTGTTGGCAGAAGTTTTCCTGGTCTCCCAACAGCCTCAGTCTTTGCTCGGCAGGAGGCAGGTACTCCATCACCACCCAGACCTTCTGCCTCCCAGCCCTGCCCAAGGGGGTGGGAAGGCTTTTTCTGCTTCTTTCTATACACAGGGAAAACAGTCCAAAAGGCTGAACAAATAATAGAGTTTATGGATGTGGCTAAACATGATTGAAATTATGCTTGTAAATGTGGGTAGAACTTGTCAGTGGCTCTTTAAAAATGAGTAATACCACTTTAATTGTTATCCCTACTGCTATAGATCACAATAAGGTTATGCTGATGGAACCATCAAGCATAGTAAATGTTATAAGTACAATATGTTAGTACTAATTATAGAGTAATTTCACAACGATGTATATGAAGAGGGCAATTTTGCATGCCAGTTCACCATAGTAAATACAAATGTGTGGAAGAAGGGGAAGACAAAATATTTCCCAAGAGCACAAGGATAGACACTGGGTGGCTTTTCTGGTGCGGTGGCATTCCCGGCTCCTGACTCCTTCCGAAAGGGCTGCTGCCACTTGGCCTTACGGAGCATCCCTTGGGTACGTGCATCCCTACAGGGCCCAGGGGATTTGGGACTGATTGCTGGGCCACAGCTCAGACTTTTCTCTGCTTAAGCCAAGTCATTTTTCGTTGCGGAAGGTAAGCTGAGGGTTGTGGTGCTGTGAAATGCTAATGAAGAACACGCACGGGAAATACACCTCTGGAGAGCAATGTAAAAATGGGCCCCATCGGGTTTTTCCTTTTATCAGGCTGCAAGAAGTCAGAAGCGGTTACTCACTGAAATAAATTGTTTAATAGCTTTGACCTTTTTTCCCCTTCCAATTATTGTAATTTACAGACCTGAGAAAGGACTGAATTTAAGAGGAGTTTCATTGTTTTGGGTAAAATAACTTCTCTTGCTCTTTACCTGAAAGATTTTGTTCTTATTTCTACTGCAGTTGCCTTTGACTGTTCTGGAATCACTAAGGGGCATTTGAGAGTTTGGGAATGTCACTTCTGTGATCTTTAAGGCCCCTTCTTGCAGCCACGGTGACCCAGGTTGCCCCAGAGCAGATGAGCGATACGGAGGGGTGAGCGTGTCCCCTGGGGATGGCGACCGGCCCAGCCCCGACTCCTCCCCAGGCATCGCTTCTGTGGATGCTCCAGACTACGAGCAAACGCCTCAAAACCCTTTGAGGGATCTCCTGCCTATGCTGCAGACTGACTAATATGGCACATGGGACACTTATTCATGTGTTTCTCTTTCGGGATGAGATTGAGCTCTGCCTGTGAAACAGCCTCTGTGTCTCACAGCCGGCGTGCGGGAGGCGCGTTGCAGCGCACCAAACAGGGACTGACTCCTGGATGGTGCCTCCTCCCAGGGAGAGGAATGGCTCAAAGCCCCAGCTGGGACCTGGAGGACTTCTGGTCTGACTCTGCAATTCTTCAGGCCCTCACAGCTAACCCTGGGGTTTATTTACATATGCTTCCCAGCAGTAATTTTAACTTCCAGGTCTTGTGCAAAGAAGAGAGGAAATAACCGCACAGGACCGGAGAGAGACACCAGCAGAGGTGGCTCCTTCTGGGGAGGATGGAGACCTGGTAAAACCGCTCAAGGAGCACTCAGTGAAACCTCCTCCCTGCTTTCGTCTTACCTCAGGAAATGTGGGAATAGGAGCCAGCCCACAAGGAAGCCAGGTTGGTGTTCCCACAGCCCCTCCTCAAAACCATTTTATCCACGACACTTCTGGTTATTTGCCTATTATCTTGCCAGTCTCGCCTCCTACTCGGAGCCCTTTGGAAAGAGATTTCCTCAGGGGCTATTAACTCTGCCTGCCATTCCCTATTATGTTTGCTAATTCTTCTCTTGCCTTAAGTTGATCTGATACAGATATTACAGAGATAACAGGAATAGTGTGAGCCTACTCAGCTGCAAGTATTCCATGACCCGAACAGGGCACGTGCTCTACCAGTGCATCAGCTGTTTAATGGATACTGTTTTTTCCTGTTAAGAGTAATCTTATATGGTACCTATTCATTGTAAAGAATGATTACAGAAAGGATTGCCTCTGAATAATGCAAGAACTCTGGAGCCTTAGAAAATGGAAAACTGTTGATAAATCTGTTGTAGCTGAAACAAAATTGAAACAAACTTAAAAATATTACTCTGGTCTTTTACCCAAGGTGAGTAAATAATTTTTAGTGGAGGCCAGCTCACATCCTAACCATATTTCCACTGAATGTCTGAGTTAATTTATGCAATGGCTACTGTACGTGACTAATAGGTGAACCCTCATTGTTTATGCTGATGCTGTTGCAGCTGCAGGGCTGGGCCACTGCTTCTTGTGCCTCTTGTTTACTCCTCACAAATGGTTCGGGTTGAAAGGACCTTAAAGCCCCCGCAGTGCCACCCCCTGCCCTGGGCAGGGACACCTCCCACCAGCCCAGGTTGCTGCCAGCCCCCTCCAGCCTGGCCGTGAACCCCTCCAGGGACGGGGCAGCCACAGCTTCCCCGGGCAGCCCGGCCCGGTGTCTTGCCCCGCTGCCGTGAGGATGGGTCAGAGGCGCCGCAGTGTCCCCATCACGTCCCGGAGCAGGCTGAAGGGCCTCGCAAGCACGCTGTCCCCCAGCCATGGCACGCTGCCCCAGCCTGGCTCCAGCTGGCCTGGTTTAACCCCTTTGCTCCTTCAAACCCGGTTTAAAGCTCTTCTGATGAGCTCTGCCAGCTCCTGTCAGAGACCCCTTTCCCCGCTTTCCCCAAGGCACGTTCCCTCTGCCCACCGCAGCCCCGGGGTGGTGCAGACGGACATCAAACCGACCCGCCGTTCTGCTGCCGGGGCCCTGCTCGGAGCCAGGCGTTGATCTGCGGGGCCGTCCTGGTCCTTCCCCGCAACCGGGGGGATGGAGGGGGCGCGACGTGCGCTGCCGAGCCCTTACTCCGCCGCCCCGAGGCCCCGCAGTGTCCCCTGGGCGCCCCTGGACGCCTTCGTGCAGCCCCACGGCCGCCCGCCTGGAGACCCCTCAACGGCGGCGCTCCCGGGCCGGACCCGCCGGGCCAGCGCCCGCCGAGCGCTCCCTCACAGCCGGGGCCGGGCCGCCCCTCCGCGCCCCGAGGTCCCCGCTTTGGGACCGGAGCCCCCGACCCTGCGCCCGGGGCCACCGGGGGCTGGCGTGGGTTACCGCGGGTTACCGCGCTGGGGTCCCCCGCCACCGGTGCCGGCCCCGCCCGGGTTTAGCAGCTGGAGGTAAGTGCGCTCTCTTCGGCCCGTCCTTCGCCTGCCCGGGCTCCCCTGCCGCAGCGCCCCCCGGGCCCAGCACACCCGCGCCGCGGCAGCCGCCGGCCGGGGAGCCGTGGGGCCTGCGGGGGCTCTGGTGCCGGGCGCGGGGTCGGCAGCCAGGAGGCCGTGATGGGGACAACGGGGTGTGCGCGGGCAGAGAGCCTGGGCGGTGGGACGGGACGGGGGCCCTGCCCGGATTCCCCCCCCCCGGCTAGCCCCCTGCGCCGTGCCGGCTGCCATTGCCCGGCCAGAAGGGGCTTGTGGCCCCCCCGAGGGCGGCCTTGGGCTCCCCCTCCACGGGGGGCTCTGCCGGGTCCGCGGCTGATGGAGACACCGGGGGCTCGGCGTGTGTCCGTGTCCAGCCGCCATGTGGGCACCTCGGGACGAGAAACTGAACAAAGCACCTGGAAACGAGTCATTTCCATCAATGTTTGGTTTCTGTTCCTCCACAGCCTTCCTATGTATGACATCTGGCATTTATAGTAATTTAACACAGCCTTTTAAATTCTCATTTGTGTTTCACATGCCACATGGAGGGCCTCCTCTTCCTTCTCCTGGAAGAGGCAGTGACTGTGATGGCTTGTTTCTCTTGCTAATCTCATTTTCATGGAAATCTTCTGAAATCTCTGCTACTTAAGTGCAGTGCTTTCCCCTCTGTTTGCCCTTTTGTGTATCCAAACCCCAGTCCCTTCATGACTCCCTTGTCAGTTTTATTGCACAGGTAGCAATATAAAATATCATTGAGGTATCTCTTCAGACTTACAACTTGCACGTAAAAAAAAATATTTAATGTTTCCTTGCATGGGCTGTTTATCAGTCGTAATGGGTTTTTTAAACAACCTTTTTATTACCCTGAAATGGCTGAAGGAGATGATCCTCAGCAGTTGATAAACCAAAGAAAAAAATCTGTTTGAAGTCTACAGAATGATGCTGACTTTTCCCAGCTCAAGAAATGGTCCTTGACAGCACTAGAACAGCAGGACGCCTGACTCCTGAGCCATAAAACTTTATGGCAAAACTGAGGTGAATTCAGCGGGGGTGAGAGCAGAGAATGAGATGCTTTTTATCTGGTCTTGAAAGCTGGTGTCCTCGAAGGCAACGCGGGGCAGTGGCCCCTCTCTGTCACCCCTCGTCATCTCTCCTGCCTGGTGCCTTTGCGGGTGCTCGGTGGGACTGCCACAGTCCCAGGGCAGTGGGGAGAGCATCCAGTGTCCATGGAGCAGTCAGGGCTGGTTGTAAAACCTTATTTTGTAGGTGCAAAGACTGCCCTTATTTCAGTTAAGGGGCCAGCTCTCTAGTCTCCTGCCAGCTTGGCAAACGCCAGCCGGGCTGTGTGTCACAGCTCTCCTGCTCCCAGCGCCTCTGGTCACCGCTGGCCTCATCCCGGGCAGATGGGCAGGAGCCCGGGGGGCTGGAGCCCGTGCCCCCGGGATGCAGGTTGTGGGGCATCCTTTGGGAGCACAGCACCCCGAAGAGGGTCTGCCCCTCTCCCCCATAGACCTGGGGCCAGACTCCAGCCCGGCTCCTGTGGGCTCTCAGCTCCTGTATCACACTGTTCCTTTGCAGAAGCTGCTGGCAGGAGGCGTTGTGTGAGGTGCACTGAGATGTAAGGTGAAAGCCAAGTAAAGTCTAAAATTGCCAGGTGCAGAATCTGGAGAACAAAAGGCCTATGGAAGCTGAGGGGGAGTGAAGAATGGGCTTTTAGTTTAAAGTCAAATTCAGAGGAAACCAAAGAGACCATTTTCGGTCCCAGGAAGGTCAGGCTGTGTCGTTGCTTCTTAGATGTTGCCCCTTAATGTCAGTGAGGTTAGCTTAGTTCCATTAATGTCTTGGGGCACCTTTTGAGCTGGACACTTTTTTCTCAGGATTATTCTTCACATGTTTTTCCAAGTGCCCCCTTTACCCTTTAACGATCCTTGGCTGCACCCTCTCAGGTACCTCGGTGAACATGGAGGGTACGGCACCTTGGTGACACCTCCAGCTGACGGAGTCATCGCTTTTGTGATCTTTCTGGCTCCTTCCCCAAGCCCGTCTGCAGAGCGCAGGATGCTCAAAGGGCAGGGAACCCAGCCTGAGCACCGCCTGCGCCTGGAGTCTTTCCATGGCTGCAACAGGCTTGGTTTATTGATTGCTGGAGATGTGCTCATGACTTTTAAAAGCCATTTATGCCTTTTGTTAAAAGTTATTTAATTCAGGTCTTGACAGGATGGCTCCTGGCAGTGTTCCCCAAGCCTAAGCAGACTGTACAGAGAGGGAGTTACGGGCACTCTGGTAGTGGAAAGAGTCCTGCGTGTATGTAACTCGCACTGGGAACAGCCTGTGCACTTCACTGTTGGTATTTCGCAGGAGAGTGAAGGAGATAAAAATCAGGAGATTTTTATCAGGAGAGGAAGTCCCCGCTCTCCCCCAGCAGCAGCTCCAGGTACAGCTCCTGCTTGTGGTGGTGACAGCCTGTCCCGTAACCAGCGCCTGCGCAGGTTTTGGTCCCAATTCTTACCAAAAGCAAATACCAAATTGTCCTGAAACAGCTAACTGATCCAGAGAATAATTTGAACCCCTTTTCACATTGACATGAAAATTAAGAGGTATAAAAATAAAGATTTCAAAAAGGAAAAATACAATTTCTTTAAAATGGCTTTCTCAACTATATGGTAAATTATAGTTTCAAGATAAAAAAACCCCACAATTATTTTTGAAGCTGAAGAGGACAAGCATAGCCTTTTTGTACAGTCTTGTTTTCTTTATTTTAGTCAATAAACAGACACTTGGAAGATACAGAGCGCTACTTTATGCGGAAAACAACAGGGAAGCAATCTGAATGGAGCAGAGATAGAGGGCATTAACGGCCGAGTGGCACAAAGGAGAGATGCAAAGTGGTCCCCACACCAGAAACAGGCCCTTTCGGCTTGTCAGATAGCAGCGTGGTTATTTCTAGACTGACTTCTTAGAAAGAAAGCATTGTTCAGTGACAAAAACATTCAGAATGCTGTTTTTAATTTGGGAGAAAATGAGGCAATATGAGAAAGCTGTGCTTGGCCTAATTTGCTAAATTGATATGTTTTCTTTCCCAAGTCTGGGGCTCAGTTTTGTTTACATTGCTCTTAAAATCAGGCTGACAGTTTACTCCCTTTTGACATGCTTCACCTGCCTTCTAGCCCACCAGCTGATCTTTAGAGGTGAGAATAAGATGGTTGGGGCTGCTGAAGGACCAGTGTCTTCATAGCTAGGACAGGTCCTCCTCTTCTAAACAAGGTGCTAACTGTGTCCTGCTGCTGAGGGGCCATCGCTGAGGCCCCTAGCTCCTGTCCCTGAGCAGGTCATTCTGCTGCTGTTGGTGGGTCATGTTGTGGTGTGGGAGCTGCTGGTTTGTGCTCCTTGGCAGGCAGGGGCTGTGGTGGGGGTCTTTCTGTGCCCTGAGGCTCTGCCTGGACCGAGACAGAGAGCGGGTGCTTTAGTGAAGGGAACTCCTGGCAAAGCAGTGGATGCTGAAGAACCAGGACGGCTGCTCTCATGGGCTTGTCGGGACTCTGCTTGGCTCCGTAAGTAACACATTCTCATTTCTTTGGTGCTCAGATCCGGGAGAGCTTTCAGCCAGAGCGAAGGCTCACGTTCCCTGGGGCAGCTAACAAACCTTTCCCTGATTTTGGCAAAAAACAACCAGTGCTTAGAAATTCAAGTTCTTGGGGGAGAACTGTTACTCCATGTGCCGTGTCGGGTGATTCCTTGGCTGTCGCTGTAGCCGTGTGTTGAAGGGACGCTGGTCCTTGCTCTCGGTGTTGAGGAGCTTGGTGGCTGGCTCTGGAGGGGCAGGGGGTCCCTGGGAGCTGCTCTGGCGTTGTCAGCTCATCCTGTCTTTGTGAGAGCAAACACGACGACTCTGCTTAAAGATGTCACTTCTGCAGAGAAATCTGTGCTTTTTGTGTGTGTTTTGGTGTTACCCTGTTAATGGTGTTGTGTTGAAAGAAGATGAAATGTATTTGTTTGGTTAATATTGTATGTTCTGCTTTAAAATGATGAACCAAGCAAGAATGGGGCACTGTGCAGCTGGGGCATTGTTTACATCTGTTTGGAAACCTCATGCTAATATTTAAGTTGCTTCTTGTTTTAATTGAAATATTTACTTCTGGGAAGGTGGAAGACAGGCATTGCTTGCAAACCTTTGTGGCATTGACACAGCCATGGTGGGTGACAAATACCGACTTGCAGAAAAAATAAGTACGTAGAAGCATTTTCTCTAGAGGCTCAGCAATGAGAAAATAGTGAGCTAAAATGTTTTAGTTGTGCATTGGGAAAATTAGCAAGAGCCTGCATTAATTGAAATTCAGTTCTTAATGTATATCAGTTCCTTATTCTTCTGGGATTCTGAGCAGTGAGAAAGAGACAGAGCAACAGATTAAGCTAAATGTTGGCAAAGACAGAGATAAATTGAGGGTTTAAAGCCTGTGTGGAGACAAATTACGACTAAAATCTGCTTTCTCTTTTTTCTTTTGTTTTGGCTCCGAGACCCAACGCTTTTCAATAGGACAGACCCGCAGTTTGTAGACCTGGCCATGGCAGGTACAAAGGGGGTTGAGCTTTGTGGATGTGATCGCGTTGATGTTTGTAGTTCTGCGCCTGGGAGGTGGGTGCTGTGACACCCCTGCTCTGTCTCTTCTCGACACCCTTCCTCGCATTCCCCTTTCGCCACGTTGTCTCTGCACACCGAGACCTGATGGCGTGGAGGGGGGCAGGGTTGGTGGCTGGTGGTCTCTGCCCATCCTGGCCACCCTCGGTGGCCGCTGGGGGACCGTCCCCACAGGGATGGGGCTGTCCTGTCTGGATCCAGCAGCTGGGGTCAGATGGGGAGAAGGATTTTGTCCGCTTCGGGTTAAGCCGGTATTAAGGTCTTTGTGGTGTGTTTGAAACAAAATGTGCATTTCACGCATAGCTTGTGTAGAATAAATAAGCCAATCTGGTATTTTTTAATATTGTTCTATTCTCTTCTGTCTTGCAGGTGCTTACTTAATTTAAAAGTCTGCAATCAGGCTTGGTAACGTTAGTAAATTTTAAATCAGCATAAATAAAACAGAAATTAAAACCTAAGAAAGTAGAAATAATTTGAATATGGGCATTATTGGAAGCTTTAGCTGTCTCCTGAGGCTTCTACATGTTGCTGACACATTGGAAATTATTTATAGAGCGTGTGTGTGCTGTTGTTTCTAATTTAAATATGTGCCCCGACTGTTGTAGGAGCTGGAGGCAGCCCTGCTGGGGGCAGCGAGGCTGTGCCGTGCTGTTGGTAACGCTGATCAGGACGGACAGGCAGACCCGATGCTGCTGTTGTGGCAAAGGATGGTTCTGCAAGATCAGGACCGGAACATTTCTGGGCACTAAGAAGCAAATGGAATTTTTTGTCTTGCTGGATGTGATTTCCTCCCAGAAAGCTGGTTGAAAAGTTTTTTTTATTGAATTTGAGCAACCTGCTCTAGGGGAGGTGTCCCTGCCCATGGCAGGGGGGTTGGAACTTGGTGATCTTTAAGGTCCCTTCCAACCCAAATGATTCTATGAGTCTATGAATTAGGATAATCAAAAGCTTATAGCCATGAGACCTCGGCACCTATTAAGTTGTAGCTTTCTGTAGAATCCAGAAATTTTAGTCCAAGGCGCAGTGGATTCAGTAGCCACAAATGGAGGGTGGCAAATCTCTGGGTATTGTCCTTATTTCTCTGTGTTTCTCTGAGGCCAGTTTGGCATTGTGGCAGTTCTTGGAGGCCCTGCACTTGTGCGTGGCAGGTTGTGACTCTCTCATTGAAGGCATGGCCCTCGGGATGGCGTTGCAGCAAGCACAGGGCTTGGGTCTCCGCGGGGGGCAGGGGGCGAGCTCCAGGGGGTGGTGGGGCTGGGGGCCCTGGGGAGGTGCCAGCCCTGCTCTCCTGGGGCGCAGCGACCTTCTAACCCACCGCCCGGCACGAGGTGGGTCCGGGAAAAGGCAGGACCAAGTCACAGCTTCTCTCGGGGAGAACCTGCCGGGTGGGCCAACCACCCGCCGGCCGGAGCTGGGACCTCTCTGCCGGCGCCAGGGCTTGGTGCAGGGTCATTGCACGGTACAGAATAGGCATCTGCGTTTGTAAGTAAACACTTGTTAAATTTGCTCAAATATTCAATTTGTTCCATCCCAAGGATTTCCAATCAATATTGCATTCTAGCAGAAAAATAATGTAGTAAGCCATTATTAGAATAATGTTGTGTTCATTTGATGCTCACAACTGACAGCAAATCTTTATTTTAATTAATTCTTAAATTAGTTAAATAAAAGCCATTCTCATTTTTCATTTGGCTTTTTTTTTTTATAAAGTTTTATTGTACTCCTTGTTCAGATAAAATTGGCAGGATTGATCAGAATTTGGTGTTCTGATACTATGTGACTTAGTCCTCAACACGGTTGATATAGGCCTATTTTTATTTTTGGCAGTTAGTTGAGTACAAATAGCAGTACCAGTTTTCATAAAATGCTGTGGAAACAAGTTGTTTTGGAAGTTCCACTCTGCATGGTTCTGATTAAAGGTATTTTGCATATATGCTAATGTTTTAGCAGTTTCCAACTTGGCTATATTTACACTTAGCACATATCTCGCAGGTTGGGATAAAATGAAGCATCTTAGCTTTTCTGACTTGAAAGAAGTGGGCTGGTACTGGGCTTTGGGTATCCTATAAAGCAAGAATATTTCTCACACAGCTCCAGAGAACGTGGGTGAGGGGTTTGCATCTTCTGTGCTGATTGTGGCTGCCCGTGTACTTACAGCAACAGCAAATGAAGCATCATTAACAGTCTTTGGTCAAATAATGCAGAAAGTACATTGAAAACAGCGTTGTTGTGCCTGCTGCATGAGGTGGGTTGATGGAGCTTGTGTAAGCGTTTGTGATAAGTTCTGAGCTTTTTTAAACAGAGGTTTAATTTTAACACTGTTGTAGGTACAAGCAGAAGATTTTGAGAGGCGCTTGGGTACTAGTTACAGGGGCATCACCACAGAACTCGGAGAGACTCAACAAAGCACTAGATAATAACCTGGGAGCCCCGGGGGAGATTCTGTGCTATCGAAGGGCTGGCATGGACAGCCCAACAGGATTTCTGTCCCTGGCAACTAGGGACAGCCCTGGTCACAGCTGGGAAAGAGTTGTCAAAGGCAGGACTTTTTGTCTCTCTCTTTCCTGCGGGAGCCTTAGGAGAAACGAATGCAAACTGAGAGCTCAGGGCTGGGACCCTTCGACGGGGGAATTTAATCGTGACAGTGCTGGGTGAAATGGTATCTCTGACATTACCCAGAGAGCATGGAATTTGCAGAGGTTTTTTGGGTTTAGAATAGTTTTTAGTTGGTATCTCGAGGTTTGAAGAAGACTGATTTACCCTGATGCAGCTTTCATTTTTTGGTTTGGTACAGTCATATTTGAAAATGCAATTTATTTTAGTTTCTGTGGAATTTTGATGACTTTTCCCCCGCCGTGTAGCTATTTAGCATTGGGAATTGCTCTATCCACATCCCTGCCAAGGTCTTTAGGGACACAGCAAGCTGTCCAGCCTGTCTTTGCCACTTTGTTCCTCTCTCTTTTTCCTGGTTTCCTGAGTGTAGCAGGAAACGGGCTCTCGCGTTCAGCACCGACACGTGTTCTCTCCTCGGACCGTGGAGCTTTGACAGCAGCTGTTACCATCTCTCTGGCACGCTCTGCACGCTTTTCTCGTGCGTGTCTTGGGGACAGCCAGGTGAGAACCAAGTTGCTATAGAATAAATGAGTAAGAAAATGCCCAATAAATTTCATACTGGAACTTGAAAATTAGTCATGCTTAATTTTAATGTAATCTCACAGTAAACTCTTCCAGCTGAGGTGATGACAAGCAGGTCCCTTCTCAGGACCCTCCTCCTCCTGTGCTGTCACTGCCCATGTATTTTGTCCAAACTTCATAGCATCTCCACGTGTTCCCACAGTAGGTGGCTCTGGGAGTTCTGCCGTGCAGGGGGACACAGCCTAAACCAGTCCACACCAGTGTATACTGGGTATGCTCCAGGTGCATCCTGTTTGTTGTTGTACTAGTCGAATACAAAGATGTAATTTGCCTTCTAACTATGACTACGTTACTGAAATAATACCACTATTTGATCTCCTAAGACTATTACTATGCCTGGAAACCCTCGCAAACAGACATTGTGATGGGTTATGTGCTTAGTGGCAAACTGACAGCTACACAGTTTTATGCGAAATCAAAATCCTTAGTTCTTCTCTCCTTTTTGGAAATCCTTGTGCAATTTGTAGTCTGCCAGTTTTCTGAGCAGTGTGTAGATGTTCTGTACTGAGGAGAAAAGTATACGCTTGTTTCAGGTCACTTTTTTCCCTATGTGCTGTTTAATATTAATGATGTAACCTGGTATGTCAAAAATATGAAATAATTGTAACCTGTATAGGAACAAAATTTTATTTTAACCTTTGAAAACTATTTGCATGTTTTAGTATGTATGAATTATGCATGAAGTTAGGTGCTAAGGTTATTGTCAAAGTCAGTCATATCAGGATCAAGCTGTAGGAAACAACAAAAGAGAAGAGTGGTTTCTTTTCTCTTGCTCTCCCCCTTTCTTTAATTCCCCAGGATTCAGGAAATAGCATTGAAATCTTACGCCATTGGGATTTCTCACTAAACTTCAGAGCTTAATTTAGTCTCTGCTGGAATGGAGAGAGGCATAAAGCAGGCACAGTGGAATCCATTTAAATGAATGCGAAAGAAATACGGTTTTGAAGAAAACAAATGTTCTGCAGAGTCTCTTAGCAAAGGCTACTCCACCGGAGCGCAGTGGCTGAACTGCAGCCGTGTCCCCGGGCTCCCTGGCGGTGGGTGCTGTGTCCCCCCAGGCTGGGAGCCCTGGCCATGGGGCAGGGACGGAGCTCCCGGCCGCCCGTGTGGTCACATATGCACGTACTTGTGCGTTTGACAATTTTCCAGAACATCATTTTAATAGGGTAAGTCAGCATGGAAGATTTGGTTTATTTTCCAGCATATTTGATGCTTCATGAAGGATGTAGTTTTACTTCAGACCACTCCTTTATAACCCTACTCATCAAAGAAATGTTCTTGTCATTAGCAAGGTGTTCCCTTTAAATCATTTCCCTATCTGTATTTTTTATCCATTGTGACATGAATTTTCTTCTATGAAATGAGCTGTATAATTTTGCTAAGGCAGTACTAAGTGCTTTATTTTAGAAGCATTATAGGTTAATGCAGACTTTCGACATAGCTTAAACCAGAGGCTCTGGTCGTTTGTTCTGCCTCTGCAGTGGTTTTATGATAATTGCTTGTAATCCAGTCAGTGCCTGTCTGCAGGAAGGGCTCCAGCTACACAGGATTTCTTCTGACCCACCCTGCTGATGCAGGGCTGACCTTGAAAGATCTCTCTGCTATTGCCCACAAGAGAAAATTATTCTCCTTTTCCCTAATTGCAAGAGCTGGCAATGACACAGTGTCTCCTGATGGCAAACCTGGGGGCATTGTGGTGGCTCAGCAGCAGGGACTGGGGGCAGCCCCACGTTACTGCCCCACCACAGGACCTGGAGCAGCTCTGGCCACGGCTACCCTGAGCCTTGAGCCTCGGAAAATCCCTCCTGGTGTCCCCAGGGTGGGCAGGACCAGATCGGGAGCTGCGGGCCG
>JAOQGH010000006.1:3425702-3526759 GCA_025769975.1 Gallinago jamesoni
TCCGAAGCATTCTTTTTCCTAGGCTTCTTCTGAGCATTCTTCCATTCAAGCCTAGTCCCAACCCCAGAGCTTGGTGGTACCATTAATTAGAATTGATTTCATGTAAAAATCTTTGGGCTTATCACATCATCTTAAGTATTGCATAAAGCATTTCGTTTTAATAATGCACTTTAATCGTATCTCTTTTCATTTATGGGAGCGCATGACACCGCTTCACGTGACCAAGAGCAGCCCTTCTTCTGGTGGTGCTCTCACGGGTGGCTGGGTCACCAACATGGCTCTCTTGACGATGGCCATGCCCCATCTGCAGAAATTATATATTTTCTGATATGTTTCTTGCATCTCCTTGGACGTGCGGGCGAGTTGCTGTATTTGTAGGAAAAATAGTGTACTGGTGCCAGTGGAGACCTGCTGTGGCTGTGACCGCACCACGGCGTTCTGTGGTGGGATGGGTTCTGCAACACAAAAAACTCCTGACCTGAGAACAATTAACTGAAAATAAATACAAAGTGTAAGGAACAAGAACACATGCTGAGAGATGGATATGTTGCTGGTCTGAGTATGAAGAAGGATAAAAATGCCATCCTAAGAGACATTGTGGTTCAAAGGCCAAGAGCTGATTTACAGTCCATTATAATTTGTACATCCGGAAATTTGTTAGAGTAATTAAATGCTAATATAAAAAGGAGATTCAAAAGGAAGGCTTCCTTAAAGATTGCTCTCAACTACCAGGGTCAAAAGTAAATTATAAGTAACACAGTTGAGAAGTTGGATCCTTCTGGCTGAATAAATGTCACAACTGAGAAAAGCGGTAACTCAACTTTCTATATTTGAACATCTCATTATATTCGAGGCCATTGAAAGACACATTAGGTTCCAGAGAGGTGACACATAAGGTCTCATGCTGATAATCCATCCTTTAATTATTTTATGGAGGTTAATGTTGCTGTAGTGGAGTAGTAGCTTGGTCTTAGCAGTGAATAATAGGTTTTAGTAGAAATGAGTTTAATGGAAAATGAATAAAGTGGTGCAGAATGGCTGAACTGCACCCGAAGGCTGGTGATGACGTTCACGCTTTTTTTAGTGTAGTTTTAAAGGCCCCATTTTGCAGTTGGTTTCCAGGAAGTAAAACCATTTTCTCTGCCATTATGCCCGCTGTTCCTGGTAAGGTTTATTCCTTTCTACTGCCTGTGACCTCTGCATGGACCTGGTTTTTCGGAACCAGAGCACCTGGGGAAGGTGGCTTATTGACACGATGGACCTCGCATGGGCTGCAGAGCGGGGGGGAGGGTGTCTGCGTGGGGTTCATCCTGTGGGTCTCAGCGCTGGCTGTTGTGGAAGGAGAAGAGAAATGGGAAGCGTGAGCAAGTTCTGCCTTGAAGAGAAGCCAGTGAGAGGTGGTGGTGGTGGGGCTGGAGGTGGAGCTCCAGGCCACAGGAGAGCGGTCGGGGCAACCTGAATCAGATGGGCATCAGGGCAAAATGTGGCTGCAATTTAATGGCGAATCTTGTTTCCAACTTGTCTATTGTGGAAGTTGTTCCCTTCGAAACATTCAAGTGTTAAACTCTTCTCCTTTTTCAGATGTAGCATCTCTGGTTCTGGTGGTGCTTATGACTCATCACAGCCTCGACTTCCTGAAGGAAACTGAAAGCTTGAGGGAATTGCATGCCTGTTTCCATGTCTAAGATGCTACTATTGAATACAAAATAAGAAGGGAAATGTACGTGGAATGAACATCAACATGGCTTTTAATGGCACGATAGCTTATTTTTTCTGACTAAAACATCCTGGTTAATTAAAGCTCAGTGTGATAAGCGTAGAGCTTAGAGCTTGTTGAGTGTGGGAAAACCTGCCTTGCAGGGAAACTGCTTGGGGTTTTTTGGTAGTTTTTTTCATCTGCCCCTACATTTCATTAAAATGCCTTTCCTTGTGAACCAGCTCCGACCGCAGTCCCACACGACTTCCCTCAGCTTTGGGGCTGGGGGAGGAATTGGGGAGTAGCGATGGGGCTGAGACCCCCGCAGTGAGCCTGGGGGGTCTGGAGCACAAAGATGAGCCGCGTGCGGAGCGTGAGCAGGGAGAGACTTGGGCCAAAGTGCGCTCCAAGCCCTGTGCTTTCACTTAAAGCATCGGCGATACACCTGCAGAGGAAGTCCAGCTCCCTTTATATCACAGAATCGTGGAATAGTTTGGGTTGGATAAACTTCTTGTTTTATTAAAACTAGTATTTTCAGTCCAGTTTTTAAGGAATCCTTTATTTCACATGAACAAAAGCATCTCAGAGCTCGCCCCGCACAGCGAGCGTGGCCAGGGTGGGATGAGAGAAGGGGCAGGGAGCTGGACATGGAGCACCCTGGCCGCCGGGGCGGCCCCGAGAGCGGCAGTGACCACCTAACGCTTCTGAGGGGGGGCTCCCCCCGCGGGTGGAGGAGAGTAGGGTCCTGCCCGCGCTGCGGCTCATCCCTTCTGCTCCCCAGGTGCCCTGGGCTCGTGTCTGTGGTCCCCGGCTGTGCCCACTCCAAGAACCACGTGTGGTGACATTTGGTCCCAGTGTCTCCCTGGCCCCACCGTGACTGTGGGCACAGGGATGGAGTCACAGAAACTTGTACCGAGCTCCTGGCGGGGGGGCAGCTCCTCCTCTCCCACCCTCTGGGGCCTCCTTCACCCCAGGGCCAGGTCCTGGAGCTGGTGACACCCAGGGGTTTCCATCCGTGACCACACTGGATTTCTGTGTTCTCCTATGGACCCTGGCCGTGCACCCCGCCGTGGGGCGATGCTGCAGCTGCCCACCGCACTGCGGGGCTTGCATGGCCCCAGCCACGCTGTCCCTGCAGGGAAGCTGGGGGCTGGTTCTGGAGCATCTCCCTTCCCAGCACCCAGGGCTCCCTCACCCACTGGTGCTTCTCCCTCCTGCACCTCTGCCACCGCTGTGCCGGTGACCTGCCCAGCGAACCTGGCAGAAGAGCTATGCCAAGAAGAAAGCAACTGATTTTCTTAAATGCTCAGAGGAAAATTGTTCATCAGTGTTAAGATCTACCCCCCCTTCCCCATTTGCACCCGTCCATTTCCAGCAGAGCTGCTGTGGAAGCTGGAGCAGCCCCTGGCAGGTCTGTGATGGCAGCGGGGGCGAGAAGGTGCCACAGAAGCAGGGATGCTCCGCTGGGAGGTTCCAAGCCGTCTGTGCAGGGAGGGGCAGGCACAGGTAGACACTAATAGCTTTTTGCCTTGGTTTATAACCCAATTTCCATCCTTCATTGTTTGCCTTCTGGAGCACTTAGTGCCCTGAAGAACACCCCAGAGTGGAGAGAATTTGCACTGCTCAGCAGTCTCCACAAGTATCTTTGCTTTAACTGCTACTATAAAGCTCTGGTCTCTTTTTTTTTTTTAAGAAAAAAATATTTTATTTTTAAAGACAGCAGAGTGCTACCAGGGTATCATCTTGGCACGTACTCTCTGGGCAGCCCTGTGAAGTTTCTTCCCCTCAGGGCTTCATCCACTGTCAGGATGTATCTGTTGATAAGATCTTTCATTTCCTGGGTGAATGGCTCAAAATCCTTTTGCTTAGCGCCAGACCGCTTGAAATTCCCGTCCCTGTTGTTTTCCACGCAGAGCAGTCGGTCCTCTGTCACTGTCACATTCAGGAACTCCACCATCTCCCTCAGTTTGGGGATAAGGTTCTGCTTCAGATCCTCGTAGTGGATGACAAGCAGCCGCTTCCCATACTTCAGCCAGTCCAGGACGTGGGAAGCCCACCAAGAGGCATAGCTGGTCACGAAGTCTGGCCACTCTGGAGGACCAAGAACCAGGAAAACCAGACAATGTTAGACAGGCTGCCTTTCAACACTTTTCCAAATGTTACTCTGTGCAATGAGATGGGACTTGCTGGGGATGGTCTGGTGGTGCTGGTCGGGCATGCTGGAGAAGCACAGCTCAACCCTGCTGCCCCCAGGCACCGGGGCGGCCAAGCTTCCTGACTCTTAATATATACATAAACAAATAATATATAATAACATAGTAACGTTTTTATTATGTAAACACAGCATAGAGACACTGATCTTGGCTGAGGCCCAGCGTGTTTTTCATTTCCAATCCATTGAGTAACGTGTATGTCTGTGTGCTCAGCAGCCTGCTTGTGGGGAGATGGTAAGGAAAGAGGATTAATGGGGAAGACTCTTCTGTTCCTAGCTCACAGGAAGGATTTAGGGTCACTTGCCAGGATCACTGGGACAAAACTTGCTGGATTATTTTCCCACCTTTGCCTTGGGCATTAATGACACCTCAGTCTCTATTTGCTGTCTCTGATAGTTTAATTTTCTGAGGGTCAAGACAGACCTGGCTAAAGCTTTTGGGCTGGACAAAGAGTGTAGTTGGCTGAAATGTAATAGTTTGTAGTTTGCAGCACAGGAAAGCCACTCTCTCCAGGCTTTTTTCTAAGGGCTGTTTTGTCTGGCTTTTTTTACGAATACGTTCTTGGGTTGTGACTGATGGAAGGTGATACATGAATTGGGGTAAGAAACATGCAGAGGACCCTTTTCCCCAGCCCAGCTCTGCCCGCCCACAGCTGTAATGCCTAGAGCATGCATGAGGAGGAAGGAAGCTGAAAATCTCTGCTGCAGCCTGAACGCAGCAGCGGGTTCGGCAGGGACTCGTGGTCACGCTGCCCGGCTTGCCAGCCAAATGCGTGAAGGGGAGCAGGCACATCCTGAGGCCTTTTCATGAGTTCAAGGAACACTGAGTCTCATGTCGCCTTATTGCCATCATCCTCATTTATCTGCAGTGCAGCAGCACCTGTGCAGTGCTGTAAAACTTCCTTCAGGAAACGTCATGCTCCATTGACTCCTCCAAATCTTAAATTAGATTTCTAACGGTTATTACAAGCTGCAGGGGCAAATTTTCTTCACCTCCCATAGCCTGTCAAAGGGACTGTATATGGGGGGAGTTGTACCTGGACAGGTTTTCTCTGCCACAGGCTACAACGGCAGCAGTGCAGGCGTGTGGGCACAGCACAAGGGCTGTGCTGCCCTCCCCTCCGTGGTGGGGCACTTTCAGCCCCACCACCTCTCCAGAGAGCAATTCTGAGTGCTTTTTGGCTGGGGGGGGACCTCGGGCCACTGGCTGTGTTTGCAGGACTCAGGCGGTCCCCGTGTGTTACCTGTCCCGCAGAGGGGTTCTGGACTGTCCCAGCCGTGCTGGGCACCCACCTTTGCTCTTCCAGTTGCGGTCGGTGGCGTAGCCCAGGTGCCCGGCGTATTTCCTGTTGAACTCTGCCATCAGAGACTTGTACGGGTTCCTGATCAGCAGGATCGCCGAGTCGAACATTTCGATCTCAGTCTTGCCGCTTTCATGTGTTTTCACACAGATGGTCCTTCTACTTCTCCAGTGGTCTTTTTCTCCTTTAAAACCTGTGTGAGAAGAGAGGATTGTTGGCTTTTCACTCGATTATATATCTGTGCCTTTCCACACTAAATCATTCCCTACAGTGGTGTAAAAACTGTTGTGAAAGTACCAGTCAATTAAACCCCTCAGCCCAGGCCCTGGGACCAGGACTGAGCTTTATTCTTGTCCTGCTCGTTGGCCTCGTCTGGTTGGGCACCGTTTCCTGGTGCCTGTCTCCACGCTGCCCCGCACCCTGTCCCTGGACCCCCGGGCAGGCACTGGGGGCCGGGCTCTCCCTCGCTCGGAGGCGAGCAGGGCTGGTGCCTCAGAAGGGTTCTGTGTGTCCCGTGCCCCCGGACGTGGTACCTTTGTTGTAGAGGGCTCCGTCGAAGTAGTAGCTTCCCGTGTAGTAGCCGGTGGCGTGCTCTATCAGATGGCGAGCCCACGTGTTCCCGGCCCCGGGAAAGCTCGACAGAGCGACAAACACTTTGGATTTGGTGGTTAAGAATTTCCTATCCGTGCAGCGGGTGTCTGCGGGTACAGAAGATATTTCATTGTTAGCATTGTGGCTTTTTAATAATTCCACTGACAGCTCTTGATTACAGGGTTTATTGCTGCTTTTTCTCTCTCCTATGAATATAGGATATCAATTTGAGTCCAGTTGTGAGTCAGCTACTTCCCAAAATTAATTCAGCCATAAGAGGCCAAAGAGATTATCCTCAGAAGAGGTTTTTGCTGGTTTTGTGTTAGGCAATGCTTTTTTGATAGAGCTGCAGCAAACCATTGTACTTGCCAGCAAGTTGTGATAAAAGCCCCTTGATGCCTGTTTGCGAGCGGCTATTTGCCTGGCAGGTTGGCTCTGCAGTGAAACCCTAATTGTGCCATTATACCTGGAAATTGCGAGTTTTATAAGGCAGAAGAACCCCCTCCTACTGAAAGGAGCTGGTGCTCAGTTAAACCTCTGGCCTGCAGTTCCTCTCCGAAGGGCCCGCGGCAGCGATGAGCCCACGTCGCGTTAATGCCCGTGGGGGCCGGACACCTTGGATTCCACACACGCGTTCCTAAATCCTAACCTCACTTCTTAGCATGCTACTAAAAGCAAGGGCAGGATGAGGACTAGTCTTGACCCTCTGTGCCGATTCGACAAGAAGACAGGAAATAAATTAGAAACTCCTCTCTTCGTTCTTCAGAGCAGCCTGGAGATGAAGCTGTGGCTGAAGGTGCCAGCGCAGCCCAGAGGCGACCGTCTCCGGCTACTGCTGAGCCACGCAGCCAGGGAGGCACTAGCCATCTCGTGAAAGCACGTGTTCCTGTCTGAGCTTTTCATGTGCTGGTATCTGCGTTCTACCTCTGCACTGGGAGATGGAGGGGGGGGGTGGGGAGGAAAGAAGTGTTGGGTTGAAAAAAAGCCCAGCACCAATCCAGAAAAGCATGTAATTTGTGTAATTTTAAGCTTGCGAGGAGTGTCACTGAACTCAGTGCGGATCATTGCATGAGTGAAGTTGCCAGTGCCACCCAAAAGTTTTACTGGACTGGAGCCTTCCTCTGCTGTATTTTCCAGCTGTGAAACGTGTGCAGATGAATATTTTAGAGGAAGATGGGCAGAGTGAAATTAGTGCCTGCGGAGCTACCTCAGTGGGTGCATAACGTGGGGCTGGGTTTGAGAAGTGGGACTGGAACCAGTGCAGAGGGTCCTCATCTCCGGCTGCACAGGCGCTGCGTGGCTTGGGGCCTGCCTTGTTCTCACCATCTGCAAAATAACTGTGTTTTCTGGGGGGGGTGTGAGGGGGGAGAAGGCTGTGCTGCTTAATGAGGAATGGAAAGATGCGTATTTACAACTGAGGTTGCAAGGGGTGGTTTGGATGAAGGCTGTTCCCTAGATTCCTGCCTGTGTTGTGTGCTCTGGACCAGGGAGGCTGAGCCTGCTGCAGCCGGGCTCGCTCCCCCCCGGCGGGGTCCGGCCCTGCCCGAGGGGCTCCTACCTTGCACCGGGGTCTGATAGACCAGGCAGTATTTCCCGGGGAGGGCGGCGCTGGCGTTGGGGGTCCCCCCGCAGAGCAGCCCCTCGGCGCCCTGCCGCAGCGGGAAGCGGGGTGTGGGGAAGCCGCAGTAGCACTCCTGTCCCCGCAGCACGGCCAGGGGAAACTCCTGCCAAAGAGGGAAAGCGCGTCAGGGCCCGCGTCCACGGCCGCCGGGGAATGCTGCTGCTGCACAAAGGAAAATACATCTTCACAAGGCCACTGTCGAGATCAAAGTGCTGTTTGATACATCATTGTAAAGCTCCTGCTCCTTAGACTATGCCGTCTTTCATACGGCAATTGCCTAAAAACTGGTTTTCAGACACAAGGCTTTTAAAGCTTGAAAATGTTATAATATTCCCGCAGGATGTAATTCCACCTGCAAAACATCCGTGTAGGGAAAGCTGTTTTTATTTACTCCCAAAATGAGCATTCTGAATTGGATCATCTTTTAAACTTCCTTTTACATTCCTCCAAACTGAAGAGTTGGATCTTAAAAGGTCTGACTTACTCAGTTGATTTTACCAGAGTTTGTGTAGGAAACTTGCCCTTAAACTTAAAGAATTTAGGTGAAGAAGGAAATTTAGGCCCGTTAACTGCTGCAATCATGTTCAAAAACAGAAAGAAAAACACCAAGCCATAAAAAAAGCACGTATCTTGATCTGACTTCTTCACAGTCTGCAAAAAATGAACGTGTGCAGAGGGGCTGATATAGAGTTTGAGACCTACGGTGTGTATTTTTGGAAAAACCATCTAGAAATATGATAACGAGTAGTTTTTGGCAGATCTCTTTGGCGGCCAGTGCTGGTGGCCAGGCTGGGGCTGCTCCAGAGAGGGCAGAGGGGACGCGGTGCCCGAGCGCAGCCGGTGCTGGGAGCGAGGGACGGGCACAGAGCTCTGCTGCAGGGTGAGACCCCGGTGCCAGAGCCCCTGTCGGGTGGGGATGTGTCTTGGTTTGAGTTACCTTCCTTCTAGAGAGGGAAACCTCCTACGAAATCCAGACTGACCCCTGCAAGTGATACCTGGCACCTCAGCAGGGTAAAATGTGCCACTAAAAGGGAGTGACAAGTCGTGTTCATGGCAAGGAAACGGTTCCCAAGGAAAGTTTCTGG
This sequence comes from Gallinago jamesoni, assembly GCA_025769975.1. NCBI lineage: Eukaryota > Metazoa > Chordata > Aves > Charadriiformes > Scolopacidae > Gallinago > Gallinago jamesoni. The sequence goes on from JAOQGH010000006.1 coordinate 3,434,209, forward strand.
CTGTAGGACGTTTCAATGGATTTGATGGAAAGTAATTTAGGTTTCTGTGTACCAGCCTTCCCCAAACCAGGCACCAGGCCACAGAGCGGCATTGCTGTAGGGCAGAGCAGCGAGGCTGGGCTAATCGTGATAGGAACTAAGAGAAGTTTGAGGGAAGCAAGTGCTAATTATTTGCTGGAGAAATTAGCTGTTGCTTATGTGCTCAACAGGAAAAGCACACTTACTACTTTGAAGCCAACCCTAAAATCCTGTCTCTCCCCTTTTCACCAGGGGGATGTGGTTGTTTTCCCTCGGGTTTCCAAAGTCCCTGACGGCGGCACAGGGACACTGGGGCTCGGGACGGGCTCGGGGCAGCTGCAGGGTGGCTGAAGGAAGCCCAGGGGTTATTCGATCGCAGGGTGTTCGAGTCCACCCATTCCGTATCAACCCTTCTTGCCTTTTAGAAGTCTTTTGGAGGCTGGGAGTGCGTGATGGGAGTGCTGAGCAGCTTATCTCCTGCTCTTCCCCACGTGTTCCTCCTCTGATAAGGAGTCAAATACAACACCTGTGCCATCTGTGCCCATACAGCCAATGTTTGTTTAGCGAATGAGATATGACATTGTCAAAAACTATTTACAGATTTGATCCGAGGGCAAAATAGTTCTGTTTCTGCCTGCAAACAGAAAATTTTCCTTTACAACGAAGCAATGTTTCTCAGCTTGAGAAATTAATAAGTGTCCCAGCCCTCAAACAGAGCCAGGAATAAAAATGGACCTCGTGGCAAGGGGCACCTGCAAGAGATGGACTTTTCTGGAGGCTGTGGAGAGACCTGAGCAAACATGGAAGCACTGGTGGGTAGGGTGCTGTTGGGCAGCCGTCCCACTGCGGGGGCAGCAAGGGGCGGGCGGGAGGGGAGGAAGAGGAGTGGGAGCCCCCGGAGCTGTGGGTGCCCAAGGGAGCAGGGCTCTGGTTCTGGGAATGGCACCGGCGTCCACGGCACCACAAAGCGCTGTCATCAGCCGGCCAGTTACTCGGCTGTGCCTCCGCCTGATGCAGCACAGACCGTGACTGTGAAGTGCTGTGTTGGGTCTTGCCCTCCCATCACTATTTAATCACAGCTACACGCCACCCGCTCCACCCCACGCTGCGGAATGGCTTTGTGCAGCCATGCAACTTTAGGAGCAGGACTAGTCCTCAGGCTCACAGCTCTGCGATGCTTCACTTCCATTGTGGACTGGTGTGGCCGGAGAGACCTGTGGGCTGAGCTTTGGAGCAGGCACTGACAGGCTCGGGGTCCACCCCGCAGCTCAGCCTGAGCTGGTGTCAATGGGACTGTTCACATTAGAACTTGTTAGAGGAAGCCTCAACAGGGAGTTCTAAGTGCTGTAAGGAGAGCAATCATTCTCCAATAGCAACATGGATGATGTGATGATTCAATCACTAATTGTTTTTTATTAGGTTGTATTCGAATTAAGAATTATGAATAGATTAAAAATGCACTTAATGGTTCTACTCTGATTATTCTGCTAAATTGCTTTCTTTTCCAACTTCCTATACTAACTTTCCTATCAGATGCAGTTAAATTTTTTTTCTCTCAATCTACCAAAAATGAATAAGAATGGATTAATGGTAGAGCTTGGAGAGAATTGCACATGGAGTCCTGCTTTACAGAACATTTATATGCATAGAGGATGGGAGATGTTTGTACGGCTGTTTGTGACTGCTGTGTTCAGGGTGTATGGGTGATTCACTGCACCTCGCCACACAGTTAATTCCATGATGCATTCTTAAAACGCTGATAAGCTGGTATAGAGGGTACGTTGACTGGGAAAAGCTTTCTCATTCCACCTAGTAATTAAGAAGATTTGTTGTTCACGCCATAATGGTTTTAATCAATTTTGTGATGCTAGAAGACAAAGTAATTGAATGTTCAGTTTAGTGCATAAGGCTGGATGTGGCTTCAGGTTAAATCTGACCACACCATGAACCCTCCTCCATACAAAACACCAAGCCCCATCGGAGTGGGGAGGGAGGAAGGGAACCAGCCCCAGAAACACCCACTAAACAAATGGTTCCTCCTGGAAGGATTCCCCAGTCCATCAGAGTCCATCAGTTTTAATTCCATGGTCTCGCTCTGTGCTGAGTGTGGAGGGTGAGCAAAGGGGTTGCTCCAGGCCAAGGACAGCAGATGTTGGCATGTCCCTTCTCAGCTCCTGTCCAAAAGCCACTAAGCACACAACAGACCTTGTTCATTGCTTTCTTGTGGTGTTATGTACATAAATTGCACAGGTTAGAGTGAAAGTGGTACCAATTCTTCTAATATGGAAAGAGAGACACTTCTATAAAAGTACCAGGAAAGTCCACTTGCTTTCAGCGTGTTTATCTGCTAAAATCTTCCTCTGGCAGCGTTTTGTTTAGTACTTAGAGTGTGCCACGTTCCTGGCCAACACAGGTACATGGTGGTGTAAACGCTCTGTGTAGCTACCTCAGCATTAAATCCTCTTGGACCCTGGGGCCAAAAGGGCTGCCCTGGAGGGGGGCAGAGGGGGCTGCAGGAAGTGGTGGGTGCTGGGGATGGCTTTCCCTGCCCACAATCTGCTCCCCGAGGGGGGACCAGCTCCTCCGCAGCCCCCCCTCAGGTGCTGCTCAGCCCATGTCCACCCTCCAGCAGTGTCTCTCCCCATGGGCCACAGCCACCGAGACCTCCCCAGGGCCAGACCTGGCTCTGGGCTTGGTTTAAAGTGACACAGAAAGGGTATTGGTCTCCTCCTGGTTGATACCCCTCACTTAGAATGGCTTTTCTGTGCCTCGTGTTTAGTGGCATCGCTCCACTGGCTCTCCCTCCCCCCTTCCCCACTCACTGCCTGACTGGACCAGATGCATCACTGGGCATTTACTCTAATGAGTTTTGTCCTTTAGAAACTCATTTACAAATTCAAAGCTCTAAGGCTCTGCTATTCCCTTAGTAGATTAAAATTTAAAATAATAAGAAAAGAAGAAAGGATGTGAAATAACAACTGTTCTTACTTTCTTGGAGCAAAATTCAGAGCACATCTCCACCGTCAAATTGGGCTGTATCAAAGAGGCTGGAAAGGTGTCTGTTAAATTTTCTGGAGCTCTAAAACATCCTCGATAGATAACATTCCTCCCTGCAGGGATATGAAATAGGTTTCTCTTGAGAAAACAATGTCCGGAGTATCCTGCCTCTTTCACAAAGAACAATATTAGGTTCAGAAGCTAAAAGTAATAAAATAAATTTTATATTCCAAATGCTGTAGAAATAATAAGAGAAACCATGATACACACTAGAAAACTGCATTGCAAATCCTGTGGTGTTGAAAGGAGCAGACGCCTTTAGCTTTGCACCAATCACCGAAATCAGGGCTGCAGCAAAGAGTTTAAATTAAATTTCACCAGTGGAGGGCATTGCTATTGTTTGCAAGTCCCAGCTTTCTTTTGAAGATTGCCTTCCCCTCAAAGACTTAAAAGCCCCGATAAAAATCTACAAAGCTTCCCGTGATCTGCACCAGAAAAGGAAAGGAATTCAATTGAATCCCGAGAGCCCCCCAGGGACCCCCCCCCCCCGACCTGCACATCTGCCCGGTGGCTGCATCAACCCGCCCCGAGAAGGGAGAGGAGAGGGGAGTTGGCTGCAGGGTCCACATCTGAGCTGTTCTTCTCCCCGTCCTTGGCATCAGCCTCTGACCTGATATAAATGTCACAGAGCCTGGCAGGACTGCTCCATTTTTTGCATCACTGTGATTGAAGTCAGGATTTGGCCCAAATACTTGTTACCAGCAGCAATATGATTTCCCTCCTGCTGAAGAGAGAAAGTCCTCTGACAGAACCGACCAGAACCCGAAGCTGTGGTGGGGACTCGCTGCCTTTGCACAGTGAGCTCACGGTCACGGAGGAAATAACTTTGTGTGGCTGGTTAGAAAAAGAAAACGTCTGCATGTTGCACAGCACTTCTGCGGTTCTTAGGATTTGGGGGACTTTGCAAAGGAGCACTGACTATGTGGCTCTGCATCTGACGCTCTAGAGACAGAATTTGCCTGGCGTGACTCAACAGGGAGAAAGGTGGGTTTGGGAATTAGTTCGGGTCTTCCGAGTCCTGGTCCACACACCCTTGGTACTTAATGCTCGCTAGAGCTGACGTGGGAAGTGTGCTGGATGCAGGAGAGAAGCAGCGCAGTTTTGAAGGAAAAAAATTGGTTCTGCATGAATTTCTTGGTAGAAGGGCCCAGATTCTCCAGCGTGAGCCAGGAGCAATCTAAGGAGAGACTGCTTAAATGTTGTTATAACACCTGTTCAAACTGGTTCCCAGAAGCAATGTCGTATCTTTGGGATCACTCAGGAGACGTGAAAATAAAATAACTGGATGTAAGTTGGGGGGAAACAGCATCAGCCCTGCGCGAGGTCTGTTCTCTGCCTGGCACAGTGTGAACCATGGGTGCCGTCACTTCCAGAGTGACTTTCCAATATACTTGTTCTTTGTGATTAATACCTCTGTTGGCCCCTCAGCCACCTTGTGTCAGTGGGATTCTTCAAACAGTCAAATATCAGGTGTTACTATGGGCAAACAACATACAAATCTAGCTCCAGGCTATACTAATTTGATGACTAATTCATTAATACCTAAGAAAAAAACGCTGCCTCTTTGTGTGAAATATGTATATATATTTTATGCTGAAGATTCAAACAGTGATGCATGTCCCGGGAAACCTGCCAATGTGCCTGTCAGCCTGACACTAGCAATTTAGGTCTATGTACCTTTGATATATAATTTATATGTAGCTGGGTGGATTATTGTACAAACCTTGACTTGTCTTTAAGCAGAAATGAAGTACCATCAATACTGGCACAACCTAAGGTCTTGGTGCTGCTTCTCAGCAAATAACATGCCTTAAGGTCCTGTGAGCTTGCCAAAGGGAAGGACTGCTCAGCTGTTGGGATATTTTATGTGCTTTGTGTTGGCCCAAGGGTTTGTCTGCTGTATCTCCTGTGGTAGCTGATGGAACGACCAGGAGAGTCAGTGCCGTCTAAAGATGAAACAATACTCCCCCACCACCGCTACAACAGGAGACCTTGGGAGGGCAGAACTCTGGTCTCATTTCTCTGGTTTAGGAGAGGGACTGCTGTGTGCCCCTCACTCTGGCCTCCACTTGTTCTCCTGCTTGTTCGGGGTCGTCCCTGCGTGAGGGTGGCTCTGGTACAAGAGCCCTGCCATCATGGGGACTGTCTGAACACGTGTGGGTCTGTCCCTCCCCAAGGGATGTGAAAGGGAGCAGTTTTTTCCCATTGCAGCCGCTCTGCCCTGCGTTTTGTTTCCTCCCCGGTGACACGGATGTTCTGCGTGTGGTCTCGGGGCACGTCTCCCGCTCCCGGGGGTGACCAGCGCTGCTGTCAGGGAGGGAGCCGGGGATGGAGCCAGCAGCAAATGGACACCGTGCCCAGCGGACACCTTTGTCCTCTGCTGTTCCAGGCTCCGGTGGCAAATGGAGCGGGATGAGTGGTGGGGACAGTCCCTGTGCCCAGCCTGGCCGCAGCATCTCCCCACGGGGCGAGCGGCCACTGCTCCCCGGTTGCCCCCGACTTACGTCTCCGGGCGGCCGCCCGCGGCTCCTCCACGCTGTAGACGGAGAGGCGGCTCACCCCGCCGCAGACGGAGCCCTTCTCCCCCTTGCACTCGCTGTTGCACTCCTCGGCCTTGGCGGCGGTGGCCGGCAGCGTGTTCCCGCAGTAGCACTCTGCCCCGTAGGCCAGGCCCGCGTAGCTGTACGCCCTGCGGGGACAGAGCCGCGCTGTCGGGGCTGGCACCCGTCTGCTCCCCCCGAGCCCGGCCCTGGGTTGGCTTCTGCCCCCCGGCCCTGGGGACCAGCATGGCCTCCTCGCGGCGGGCGGCCGCCTCGAACCGCAGGCGATGGCGGGGACTGCTGGTGGTCAGAGCCCACCCGGCACGGCCCGCCTGTGCCCAGGAGGTCCTCGGGAGGGATGGGTGGGCTTTGTCCCCCACTGTGGGACCCGAGTGACAGCCCCGCCTCCAGCTGCACCGACGTGCTTGTGCCGTTCCCACGGGTTTGTCCATAGGTTTTTGGCTTTTTAATACTTTGGATCAAAGATTTGGGCTAGGGGGCAAATATCTAACAAAGAGTATCTAACAAAACTGTAATTTTTGACCAGGACAACACAAAATGCCTTGTAAGTAGCCATGCTATAATAAAGCATACAGTGAGCAGTGAAATAGTCTACTTTAAGCAAGGTAGCAGAGCTGTGCCATGCCTGAAGGTATGAGATAATCACAGTTTTCACAGATCCTATATATTTAACATATGCTTTTCCCATTTCAAGTTCAGATCCACTTATTGCCAGAAAAGACAAAACTTGTAGTGGAAAAATGCCACTCACCTCTCAGCGCAAGCTTCCTGGCAGTGAGATACTGTCATCTTTCTTAAGTCATAAAACACGGCTCCCTTCAGTGTCCTCTCCCTGGAGTCGTCGCTGAAGCATCCCACGTAGGTGCCTGTAGGAGAGCAGAGTCAGGGGGCGCGGAGGGATGGAGAGGGAGAGGGGGAACCCACCCAGCGCCGGACGTGGGGCTGTGCCCGAGGGGAGACCCCCTCTGCCGGTGCCTGCCCGGGTGGGTGCTGAAGGGGTAGGCTGGAGTGGAAATGCAGTGAAATGCAACCTGAGTTTCCCCTTCCCTGGGTTATTTAAGCATCTGCCTTTGCAGACCCCAGGCTCTGCCACCTCCCCGGGGCCCCGGTTCCCGCGGGCGGCTTGGCTCCTGCCTGTCGGGGACAAAGCACGGCCAATTTCTACGGAGAAGGAAAAGGTAGTCTTCAAAATGCTACAGACCTTGAGAAATCTTGTTGAATTTCTCCCAAATAAGACGTCGCAAGAGAAATATTAAGAAAATCAATTTTCTTGTGGTACATAGAGTTATATTAAAGCTATAATGGAAAGATAACTTCCGTCTTAACTAGGCAGCACCGTCTCGCTATCGCGTTGAACTATCTCTCTTTCTCCAGTGCAAATGAATCTTTTAAAATACATCTTGCTTTACTTAGCATATGAAAGATAAATATTTCTCTTAGACTGCATCCTATGTTAAGCCTCTTTTTTTTTTTTTATGTTCATGAACAAAATATTATAAAAATCCAGCCCATGTTTTAATATACGATTGGAAGGATGATGTAGAGTCCCACTGTCATACAACCATTGTGTGTATATAAGTACATTTTATCGTTAAAATATGAAGGAAAAAAGGAAATTTGATTTCAGAAGTAGCACTATTGAAATGATAACACAGGGAAATTAAATAACGTGAGTGGTGGATAGGAAGAGAATATATGATGAAAAATGGAACTAAAAAGCATTAACAATAAAATAATCCACAAGAAAAAGAAAGTTCAGGCCAGTTTAACAGAGATCATGGACCTAGGAATAATAAATCAACATCTAAATATTGCAAACCCCACAGAAGATTCAAAGACCTGCACCTCGGTAATTTGCAGATGTGCAATTAGAAAATTGACAAGCTGTGAATAACCACCCCCAGCACGCCGTTAACCGGGGGAGGTCACTCCCGCAGTGACGATGTTCTACACTTTACTGGAGACTCTTGGTTTGGGCACTTTGGTGCGAGGGGGTGGCATGGGGGATGTGTGCCCTCCTGCACCCATGTCCCTCTCACACCCTCCTCTGAAGGAGGCACCAGGGGTTTGGGGGGGGGGGGGGGTAGCATAACACACTCTGTGTAGGTAGTTACATTTTTAATTGATAATTTCCAAAGGCACTCCAGCATTCCAATGCTTTTTAACAATACTGTTATTAATAATGTCACTTCATCTTCAGTCGGATATTCAAATGATGCATATTTGAGTCAAGATAATTTGGTGGGATGTAGCAGGAAATAGTCCTTCTGGATCCTTGGCCCGCAGTCAGAGCTTGAGCGAGGCACCAGCCCTAGCTAACTTCATGGAGCATTTTCAAAATTTATATTTTTGGTTTTAATTTGGTTTGAAGTTTTTAAAAACAGGTTCCTAGTCTGCCTGGTATTAGACTAGCTCCTAAATACTCATCACATTTCTCTACTTTTCATCTATTCTTTTGTTCATTGCGGGGGGTATCCCCAAAGGCAGGGGCGACCAGAGCAGCCCTGGCTGAGCCCCTCCTGCTGGAACCCCCAGACTCTGCTGAGCAGTGGGGACCGGGATGTCTGCTGCTCCCTGCTCTGCCACCAACACCTGCGAGCAAGGTTTGGTGTGGTTTGGCATGTTGTGGAGCTCTTGGAGGCTCCAGCACGGTGCTCCAGGTAACTCCAGCAGTTCCAGTTTGCCTGACTGGCGCTGTGTGACTCATCTCCCCTTCACCCCCACCATCGCCTTCCTGCTCCCCTTTTGAACAATTCACTCAGGAGGAGTCATGTGGTGGCACCTGTTTTGTGGGATTTTTGCAGAAGGCGCCCCTTTGTTTGGGCTTTGTTATTCACTGTTTTGTTATTCAAAACAAATTTGTTATTAACCTGTTTTGTTGTTCAACAAACTGAAGAGCAGTTTGGTAACATGGTGTCTAGTCATCCAGATCCTGTTCCTCTCTGCGTTATCAGTGAAATGTCTCCAGAACAACTAGTTCTTCTAAAGGTGATGGCTCAGAGATGGCAAAGTCCTAACGTGATGCTGCAGCCTCGAGAGCAGGGTCAGTCACCTCGCATGAGTCCTGATGTTTGCTGTGTTGGGCTCCTCTGCTCCCTGGGGACGCTCGGGGGTGCCCGCGGTGTGGGGGCTGCACAGCCAGCAGCCCCGGGGTGGGACAGCCCCACGGATGCCCCCACCTCCCCTGGGACAGGGCAGTGCCCAGGCGTCCTCGGGTGCATAGCCCTGCGGGGAATATCACCATCCACGGGTTCCTGGCTTGTTCTTTGCTTGCTCTGGGAACCGTTTTTGAAGAGCTTTCCTGCTGAACGGAGCAGCCCCCGCGGGTGTTCACCAGCACCGCTCAGGGCAGCAGCAGCAGGCTCACCATGGTGTGAACGTGGATTTCTGTCAAACCTGACCAGCTTCCCATCCGGACGGGGACAGGCCCAGCCCTGTGCCTGGCACCGATGCCCTGCAGCATCCCCTGGGCCCGGGGCAAATGGCCAGCAGCCTGGGCAAACACCAAGAGCCTGTCTCCCACCCAGGGGCTCTCCGTCCCTTGGCCTCAGGAGGGGAGGAAGGGCTGTATGGCCCAGAGCTTGTCCCCTGGGAACAGTCTGTTTGCAGGGATGGCAGGGCAGGAGCACCCATGTGTCTGCGGGAGCAGAAGTTAGTATGTGCTGGCAGCAAGGAGGCACTTCTGGAGCTAAGGTATTGTGTGGTTTTGGATAGTTAATTTAATAAACCCCGATTTTAAAGGGATCCCTGTTCTGAGAAAGAAAATCAATTAAACAGTGTTCATCTCTGCCTGCTTGAAGAGAAAATAATTCAAATTATGAAAGAATATTTCACTGTCTGGGCTTCCATTCGATCAATAAAACTACATTTTTGGAGGAAGCTGCAGCTCGGCACGACCAAGGATGTCAGGATCACGCTTTGGCCTGTGCTTATGCTCAAGAACTGGTTTGAGAGCGGCGATGAGCCGGGAGGAGGTGTTTCTGCAGGGACACTTCATGGTGCTCGCCCCTCTCTGCCCGGGATGGCCCCAGGAGGAGGCGCGGGGGGGGGTGTGCCCGAAGCCGGGGGTACGTCCCTTACCTTTGTGCTCAGCTGTGGGCTTCATCGCTTTAAATCCCGCTGTTTGCATGGGCTCCTGGTCACTGATGAACCTGTGAAACCACCTCCTCCGCAGCTGCCTGAGCTCCGAGTTGCGGGACACAAGCCACCGCGGGCCGTGCCGCTGGTCCAGGGCCGGCTCCTGCATCGCCTCCATGGCCACCAGCAGCCTGGGACTGGGGTTTTGCAGTGTCCGGGGGTCTGCCATCCCGACCCCCCCCATTCCATCCGGCACTGGCAGGGCCTGATTCGCAGAGGTCCCACGCGAACCTTGCTGGATCACCAAGCGTGTCCGCTGGAGCAGCAGGAGGCTGCCGGCCATCAGGTAAGCTGCTGTGAGGAAAAAGAGCAGAAACTGGGTCCGACGGAGAAACTTCTGCAGCCTGAAGAAAGCTTTGGCCATGCCCTTACTGGAACTGGGCCCTTCACGCCTCCTGACGGGCCCCCGACTCTCCACCTGGCCAGGCGCTGGGTCCTGCCATAAGTTCAGCCCATCCCTTCGGCGCCTTGTCCCCACGAAAAGCCTTCTCCTTGGATGGCCGTGGCAGAGGGAGCAGCCCGGGGCAGCACGGCCACCGCCTCAGGACTCCAGCTGGCCCAGGGGCTCCCCATGTCCATGGGGCAATGCCATCCTCCTGCTCTGCCCAGGCACCAACAGCCGATGCTGGAACCTGGAATATGAAGGGGGAACAGTCAGTTCACATCCAAATAGAAAATACTTGTCATCAGGGTGACTTCCCCCACCCACCCCTTTTTTTTCAGCTGAACCTTTCTCCATCTGCTGTTTACAATTATGCACTATAAAAACTATCATCCAATGAGGAGGATTGATTAAGCAGAAGCTAGTTTCAGATATTCAGCCTTATTTCTTTTCTTCTTTCTTTAACTTGGAAGAAATGTGAAATACCTTCATGATGAGGTTATTTCTCTTGGGATGTTTGGGAAAAAAGTTTTTTGTTTTCTTTTGTCAGTAGCCGACATCTCCGTTCTTTGTCACTGCCTGGAAGAGGCAGCCCCAGCATCAGCAGCTCCTTAGGGAGATGTTACCAAATCCCTTCCCTTCAGCCTAGCAGTAGTGAAGCTACGGATGCAGGTCAGGGGGAAGCAGCAATGTGGGGGTGTGGGGAAAAAGAAGTTGCATCAACTCACAATAGATAAGATAATTATTAATCTATTTCAGCACAATAAAGGCGGGCTTTTTGCTGACAGATATCTGGGGCTCTGTACTGATGGAGCTGTGGGAGTTGCTGTGTGGGTCACTTTAAAAGAAATCAGAGATCCTGCTATGTTTTAGTAGATTTCTATTGCCCAATATGGACAAAAACTAGTGAATGTTTGAAAAAAAATTCATTTCAAGTTTGCGCAGCTCTCTCTTGACTTGCTTCTGAGCTTTGTGGGCTTCGGCCGTGCTGATGTATTCCACGATGGGATTGTCTGGGCGAGAAAAGCTCCTTTGTGCTCTGGGGAGCCTTTAACCTCCTGGAGCCACTAAGAGCTGGCATCTCCCCATAAGTTCCTGTTTTCCCAGTCTGTCGCTTCTCTCTGGAGCCAGGCAAGTGCTGAAAAAAGATGCAGTGTTTTCCAGAAAAGAAAATATTATGGCTTTTGTTTAACTCGCATTTGGGGCACACTTGATATCCACACTCGTGGCAAAGAAACATTGTTCACTGTATTTCTTGTTTCAGTATCAGAGTTAAAGTTTTGGGGATATCCATTCATGCGTCTTTCTTAAATCGATGCTACAAATCCAGTCTCTGCCCATTCCCTTTTCCATTTACTTGTGCAACTTCTTTCTATCTTAAGCAGCGACCAAAAAGAAAAGCTCAAAAACTTCTAGGCCAAAAGTATATTAAAGCTCAGCTTAATCTTTTGTCAATTGAGCCCGAGTTCTTTTGTGGGACCTTTCAGCCTTGGCTGATGAGCAGGGGTGGCACGAGGCAGGAATCCCCATCTTCTAGTCTTACATTAGGTGGTCTTGAGGACCTGATTTAGATGCTTTTTTTTTTTTTTTTTTAAAGTCTGTGTGTGCTGGTCTCAATTGAATCGGGCAGAGTAACATCCAAAAACACTTGATGTGTTTATCTCATCTCTACACTTTCTCCAAGAGCTCAGTCTGAGAAGCAGTTAATGCTCTTCCCACCAGTACCTGTGGGTCCATCGGCAGCTCCTGAGAGCTGGGGCTGCAAAGGGCAAGGAGGCACTAATGTGCTGTACTCAATTAAGATCACTTTCTCCAGCGCCAGTCATCACAGCTCCCTTCCGATCAGCTCCAAAGCCAAAGAAAATGCATTGATTTACACCAGCTGAAGAGCTGACCCTTAAAGTTAAATTATTGAAAATCTCTGATCAACGTTGTGAGTGCTCAAGAATTACACTAAAAGGGTCAGAAGTACCTAGACAGATGAAGAGGAAATTACCCATAATTAGACACTGTGGATTGTTACTGTGCTAATTTATCTGAAGAAATACCGTGTATCAGCACAGGTGTGGTGTGAGTCTGTAGTTGTTCCTGGAGCTGTGGGAAACGTGAGCCGTTCCCAACACGGGTGTCTAACCCAAGAGCAGATGTGTCTGTGGTGTGTATCAGCCCTCTGAGGGTCCCAGGGGGAACGTGCCGTGCTCCTTATGGGCTCGGCGCCCCGAGACCTTGGGGCAGTGGTGGAGGTGCTGTCTGTAAGGCAAAGGGGTGGCCCCCTTTACTGAAATGCTGCTGCGAAGCCTCATCAGCGAGGTGATGGCAGCTGCAATCACACAGGGATTCAGAAGGTTTAAGAGGTTTTTTTGCCTCCAGCAAAAGATGAGGCTGGATACATTTATCAGATTGCAATCATTTTTGCCCAACTGTAATTCAGGGTTTCCAAGCTCTCTTCCGACTCTCACAGAGTCACCCAGTTACAACAGCAAGGAGTGCTTCTGGCCGGGGTTCCCCAGCCCCTTGCTGGGAGGCAGCGGGGCAGCCTTTGGGCGCTGCTAATTAGCAATGCCTGCAATCCCTGCAGCTCGGCTGGAGAGGGACCGCAGAAGCTGTGGAGTGGAGGTCGGGTGTGTTATGCTTGAACAGCATCAGTGGCCCAGTTTATCCTGTTTATGCTGCTGTGTGCTGAGTCTTTCTGTGGGTTTCAGAGGGGTTTCTCTGTGTTTCAGGGGTGTGAGGTGGGGCACGTGGGGTCTGGACCATCCCCACGGTGAGGGGACCTGCCGCTTGGCCGGGCAGCTTGTGGAGATGCTCCAGGTGCCAGGGAGATGGGCCTGGTGACCACTGGCCCGAACAATCCCTGGGGGTGTGATGGCTGCCCCCCGCCAGCGGGACAAACAGCAAGCACCTCTCTGGGCACCGGCTGGACCAGGGGCTGCCCGAGGCATCCCTCCCGAGTCGAGCATCCAGCACGCTCTGCATCCAAACTCCGAGAAATGCGTGGTGTAGCTCTTGTGGGTCTGCCTAGTTTGTTTGTTCGTTTATTTATTTACTAAGGAGAAGCTGCTCTGGGTCTCAGAAGGCTAACTTTGCCTTTTCCCGGTGCTTGGAAAAGTTTAAACGGCACCAGCCGATCTCACTGCAGTCAATACGACGTGTATAAATTACCTCCAGATGCATTCGCCCTCAGTACAGTTGCCATGACAGTACATTGTAGTAAAAACCAACCAAATAAATAAGCAGACTCTCCGCCCACAGCAACTGCTGCAAATGTGCAACTCAAAAATTAAATGTTGCTTTTTTTGTGGGGAAATAGCAGAGTGCTGCTGACATAAAAAAAAAGAGTCATTTGATTTTTCCATAAACTGCATATTGCAATATCATCAAAGTATGCCTAAAAGAATTGAAGTGCATCACTTTTGATGATGATATTAAAAAGGAAAAAGAAAGGAGGATATGAACTAGAATCTGGTAATAGAAAATGTATCATTTGTCTTTTTCATACATGTTTCACTTAAAATGAATGGAGTGAAATGGAAGAAGAATACAGTCTTCTGTTCCTATTTATCAGTTCTCGCAGCCAAAGGGGCTTTAGGACCACATTAATTGAGAGTTGAATTAGTCAGTAAAATCATAAAATGATAATTGAAAGGACTTTGAGATGGGCAATGAGAACTGTTACACAGCGGAGAAGACCTCTAGGTGAAGAGAACAATGAAAGGGTTAATGCTGTGACATAAAACCAGGGAAAATAATTAGCACTGGCCAGGATCTGCTCCGGAGTGGAGAGGGGTAGGACCTGCTGGTGCTGGGCCCTCAGCACAGAAAGGGTCCCCTGTGCCACGAGAAGGTGGTGCCTCTGGTGGCTGTGGGTTTATAAAATGGATAATTACCTGGTTACCAAGAGCAAGAATTTGATGGGGTTCAGAAAAGCACCGAGTGATCTTATTTCATAGAATATGAATTTATTCACTTTAGCAGGGATGGGTGAATCTTTAACTGTTCAGAAGTCATGTAACTATTCAGTTGTTTGAGCGGCATTTTCAGCTGTTTCTGCCTGAAAATTTTTATCTGGAAATGTCATTAGAAAAAATAGTTTGAGGTATTTTTTCTGTAAGACCTCTATATACACATGCAGGACTGAGCGCAGAGCTGAAACATGCATCTTCCCTGAAATCCCAGAATCTCAAAACATGAATCTGTTTTGATCTGTTTCCTAAACCGGGCAAAGCTGCAATTCCTCTTGCTGTCTCTGTCTTTAAGCCTTTTAAGGCTTTCCCAGGTCCCTCCAGATCTGCCATGCCTTGACTACCAGTGGCTTTGCTGGGTGGTGGCCACATTTCAGACCTGGTCCTAGTGCTGGGGAATCCTCCCAAGCGTGTCACAGGTGGGTTATCCCTTAATTCAGGTGCCCTCAGGGTTCAGTGCAAGGTACCGGCTCTCAGAGATGCTCTCCCAGGGGTTCTGCATGAACCCACCACGCTCGGACAGGGCATGGTCCTACCAGCGCCCACAGAGAAGCTGCTTTGCTTCCCTGTGACCTCCCTGTGACTTCCAAGCTCAAGGAGCAGTTACAGAAGTTTTAAGGGGAGACTGAATACTGTCAGTGGTGCTATGAAAGCCGGTAAAGGCTGAAGACACTAAAGACCAGCCCCGGACTTGCAGGTGAGGAGTTGCTCAGTTGAGGGCTGTCCCTGAACAGGCTGCTCCATGCAGAAACTGGGGTCAATACGACATTGACGGCTGCAGCTTGTCGATAGTGGATCTCGTCTAAAGACCAGCAGGATTTTGCAAATTCAGAGTTCTTGGCATGGAAGCAAGACTATGTTTTCTATTGTAAACTGAAGGGAACTGGACTCGTGAACACTATTTTTAGAAAAATCCATCCCTTCTCCACATTTCTCCCTTCTTTCATCTGCTTTCCTTGAGGATAACTGCAGTCATTCAGGACCCAGCTGGAGGGTCCTGGCTCGCAGCCCTTCGTTTGGGGATCCACTGCCATTTCCTTGAGGCTGTTTGGAAAGTCAAGGCCAACATTGTGCTGCGTGAACGCGGGCAGGAGGGAAAACTCTTGAGAAGCTGCAAACGTAATGTTGGGATCCTGCCAGATGTCTGCAGTTGCCTTTATTCCGATGGGTAAAAGCACCCTGAGGAACCCTGAGCATCTCCTGGTCCAAGGTGGCCCACGGCAAGTGCTTCTGGCAGCCCAACTTTCACAGGTGGCCAGAGCTGTCTCTTGGGTTTTGAGAAAGGGGTTAAAAAGACAACAAAGGGGAGATGTCTGAGCTCTCCCCTTGTCCCTTGAGTGGAACTGGCAGAGAAATTCCACATTTTCTCAGTTTCCAAATCATGGGAGAAGAGAGAAAAATGAAACCGTGGATCACGTTTGTGTGGAAAGCAGCACATGCTGCAAGTAAAGCTTAGAAGAAATCTGGTACTCTGCTGTCTTAAGCCAAAATCCACTCAAATCAAGACATAGGTTGATGCTGACGGATTTTGGCTCAGGTCCATTGTTACTTTTTCTAGCTTCTTAAGAAAGTGTCATGTTGACTCCGCACACTAACTTAACAATGTAATTTAGGAATTTATGCAAAGGAAAGAAAAAGAGGTGATTTTGAAATTGTCAACTTTCCTAGGATATTCTTTCACCAAAAAAAGAGAATTTTTTTTTAATGAAGTGTAACTATAATATTAATTTCCTTCACCAACTAAAACATGCACTTTTCTATGAGATAAGGTCTATGGAATATAAGCTGATGGTTGACCTCCTGGCAGTATCAGGGTGGTGCTCAGATGAGACCCAGCTGGAACCCAACAACCTGCCCACTGAGAGCCCCTGGGCTGTTACAGCAGCCCCATCCCCACAGGCAGGAGGACATGGGACAGCCCTGGTGTGGCTCCAGCCTGGCAGGGTGACATGCCATGCGGCTCCACAGCTGCTCACACCACAGCTTTGGTCTCTGGTTTTCTCATCCCTGCCCTTCCTGCAAGTGGGAATGTGGAGGTGCTGTTCCCTGTGCCCAGGGAGGGGATGAGTTAGTGCCCTCCTTTACTCGGGCACATCCCCCATCTCCCTCCGTGCGAAGCCACCACATCGCTCGGTTCTGCTGCTGCAGAACTTGCTGAGGGCTTATATCTAAACACAATAAAAGGGTTTCTTCCCTGTCTCTTCCCAAACCACCTCCACTTTTTTGAGTTAGAGAATAATTTCACTTTTTAAATATTTCCAGAAGCTAGCTCTTCCACCCCTTTCCCATCAAGATGAAGATTATCATTTTGGGATTTTCCGTGAGTTAATGAGGTGCCCAGTGAGGTGTAAGAGAAGGGACCTTCGGCCTGTCCGGACCCACAGACCCCCTCAGCTGTCACCAGCTGCCCTCCCAGAGACCTGCCCTCGCTCCTGGGCTTTCAGAACCAATAAACACTTCTTTCAGCTCACAAAGTTTTACTTTCCAGAGAATGGATCTGTGCTGATGCTGCGCACACGCCTGGCTCGTGAGCGACTCTTTCCCAACACAGTCCTGCTCCAAGTGTCACTTGGAGCACAGCGTAAGGTCTGTCAACAACCGAGAAACGAGGCAGAAACAACACAATCTCCCCACATGCTGTCATGGTGAGCGCTGCAGCTGGGGAGGGCTTTCTTGCAAGTTTACCATTTCCTCCCTTCCCACACTATCTTGGAATTGAGCTTGCTCCAAGATGTATTCAGATTGCAAAGTTATCTTTGATGGTCCTATCAGGTTAAAACTATTAAATAATGATGGACTGTGATAGAGCAGAAAAAAATATTTATGCAGAGAAAGTAGAAAGATGGAGAGAAGCTCTATAGTCCATAAACCAGTCAAATCAAGTTGAAAATGCACAAGTTAAAAATATACCTGCTATGCACTGTATAGAATATGGGGGTGTTTTACAGCTAGCAGATAATTCAGCTTTAGGGGGGAGAGGCAATGTCACAGAACAGAGCTGCAGCCTGGGGAGCCAGCGCTAACTCCTGCAGATCTGGTCACGGCAGCTCCTTCACCAGAGATCCCACTTCTTGGAGACTGATTTTCTAGCCCGGGTAGATGTAGATCCAGGCACTAGTTTTGGTGGGGACCGTGGTGGGGGATGCAGAGGCGCCTGCAGGAGGCAGCGGGTCCGGGAAGGGTTCCAGTGCCAGCCTGGACCAGACACCGACCATGGCTATAGGGCGCCTCTTCCATTAATCTGATACTTCTTACCCAGCTCACTGATCGAGTCATAATCACAGGACTGATTCCATGCCCGTGTGGAAAGATTCAGCCGTTTACGCGCCTACATTTACATGTATAGGCACACACAGGTATGTATGTGTGTATACGTTCTGTGCATGGAGGGATGTGCGCTCCAAAGATAACGTATAATCTGCTGTCGCTGCTCACTGATAAACTGAGACCTGTCAGCAAACTGTGTTCTTGAACCTAGAAAGTATTTTGATCAATAATAAACCATTTATGCATAATGTATGTTTCTTTGATGTTAAGAACTCAAGCACCCAGCAAATGATACTTTATCTGCAATTTCAAAAATCCCCAATACGGTTCTGTGGCTATGGGCTGAAGTTTTGGTAAAGACTGTTGTAAAAAATATAGCATATATTGATTTTTGCCTCATCTCCAGTAGCTATAGATGAGATCTTTTCCTGTGTGCAAGGAAATCTACTGGAATTAAAATAACATGCAGATCTGTAACTAAATTGCAGGTATTTAAGAACTGCCTTTCATAAGCCCCTCAACATCCAAATTCCTGCAACACCCACCTACTAAAAATTGTTAGAGTCCATTTATTTAGCACAACGATGCTTCTTCAGAAGCTGTTTGGAGAAGCAGAGCATTCCAGGCTGTGTCACACCAACACACTCGCATTATCCGTCCCTACTTTTCAAGTGTAATGTTTTGTGGATGCTCAGAGAAGGGCATCTCGAGAGCAAACTGCAATCTTTATAAATAATGCAGCTAAGCTGCGTGTGCTCAGGTGCCATGGATAAATTTAATAAATCAAACAGCCATTCAGACCGCAATGCATGTTAATACCTCAGCCTCTGCAAAAAGTTCTCTGGCTATTCCTTGTGTCAGGGCCAGCTGACAAACAGCTTTGCAGAAGCTGATAATGCAACTGTATGAGAAAAGGAGGAAAAAAAAAGCACCTCACCTTTCGTTTATGGTGGAGGGACTCCTCTTGTAGGCAGGCAGAGTCCGAGACAATCCAGCGGAGCGTTATACAGCGCCGCACCGCTCGGCTGAAAAGCTGATAAATCCTGCTCCCCCTGCCCTTCCCCGCTAATCCCCCTCTGCCCCCCCCCCCCCCCCGCACCGCCCACAGCCCTGATCCCCCGCGTCCCCCCCGCGCCGCCCCCGCGGATGCTGCTGCCCGGGACCGGCGCGGCCCCGCGGGGCTCCCCCCGGCCCTTCGGGGTGCGGGGGGGGGGGGCTCAGGGAGCCGGGGGGCGCGGGGGGCCGGCGGCGGCGGAGCCCTCCCTGGCCTCTGCGCCAAGGGGGGGGCGGCGCAGGCTCGGCCCCCGCCGCTCCGCGCGTTTCATAACGCTCCCGCCGGCGGCGGAACGGCCGCCCCTCCGCCGCCCCGCAGCCTCCCGCAGCCCCCGCCGCTCCCGGACCTGCCCGCACGCCCCGTGGCGGGTCGCGGCGGTCAGCTGCACGGACGCTCCCCCCGCCGCTCGGCGGAGCCGCTTCCCGCAGGGGGGCAGGCCCCCCCCGGAGACCCGGGCCCCTTCCCGACAGGTCCCGGGGGTCCCGGGAGGGCGAGTCCCCGGCAGCTCCCGCCCCCGGCGCGGAGGTGGCAGATCGTTATTCCGGGAGTAAATGGTTTATAAAGGTGAGAGCCGGGCGGCGCTGGCTGCGTGTCCGCGGCTCTGCCTGCGCCTCCCGCACGTCCCCGCGCCTTCCTGCGCTCCCCGGCGAGATCGAGCCGTTTGTAATTATTCCTAAAGCATCTGCATTTCGGTGGGAGCAGGCTGCGCGCTCCGAACTGCGGGTGGGCTTGAAGCGCCCCGCAGACTTTGCGTATTTAAATCGGACCCGTGGGGATTTGTCTCCCGGAGCCAAAGTGGGATGCGGTTTTGGGGACCCCCGCTCTCCCCGCGGTGAGGAGTGTGGGGCACTGCTGGGTGACACTGGGTGCCTGGACCCCCGTGAGGGGGTCTCACCTGCCACCACCTGGTGCTGCTTCCGTGGCACTTGGCTTTCCAGGCTCCCCGCGGTTTAAAGCAGAGGGACGCGGATCCCTGGAGGGCTGGCTAATGCTGGCTCATTTCAAAATGCTCCAGAATGGGGTTAGAAACGCACGCAAAGGTGGGAGCCATCGACTGATGACACTTGGTCAGCACCTTGCAAAAAATTGCCCGGTGATGCTGGGAAGGTTCAGGCTTTGGTTGGTGCCAGCATCGAGGGGTGGGTCTGACCGTCTTGGTGTTGGGTTTGGTACGTGTGTCTTGTCTTAGACCCGTGTAACACAGTGTGCTGTGCCCGGGTACCGCAGTTTGTCAGGTTACTTGTTCTCTCCTTCTTTGAAGGCGGTTTTGTCTTGTTGTGTTTTGTCTGAAACGCAAACAAGTGCAGCAGCTTCTGCTTCTGGCTACAGACCGTGGGAAATAATTTGCAGCTGTGGCAGACCAACATGAAGGGCTTTGCATTTCTGGCAAAAACCAGCCAGTTGGGGCCAGACCCGTGACCCCCTGGTTCCCCGGGGTGTGGGGAGCCCGTGTGGGGGCTGCGCTGCGGGAGCAGAGCCCGGGGCTGCCCTGGCACCCAGCAGCGCCTTGTCCCATGGCCACCGCAGCGCTTCGTGCCCGGCTCCTTCTCCCCTGCCGCTTCCAGGGCTCTGCCTCGCCGCAGGGAGCAGGGAGCGGGCACCAGGGGATGGCTGGGACCTGGAGCTCTCCTTCCTGCTCTGCCCCCGAGGCCCCAGGGGCCATAGGCAAGCTGGGTGCCACCAGCACTGCGTGTCCCACACCGCGTCCGGCCACGTGCCCGTGCTGTGAGCGCCTGCGCTGGGGCTCCTGTGCTGGAGTTTAAATATTTACACTCGTCACGACAACTGAAAATCCATCCAGCCACCAGATATGCCTGTCTTGTGCTATGAGAAAAAAATTGCCATTGCTGACAGAAGATCCTTCTATGAACAAATTTGCAATAGTTGCAAATAGTTTTCGTATACAGAAATCCGGGAAGGAAATATGAAGAGTTTCAAGCTGTTACAGCATTCACATAAATCTGATGATCCTTCAGACTGGGTAAGATGTGAAAACGAACAGCTAAAATGTTTTTGCTCTTAACAAATATTTTCTGGGAGTTAATGTATTGACAGGGCCGCAATTGTGCAGTGATTTTATGAATTGTGATTGATGGAGAACCCTGAGACTTGTCAACGCAACATTCAGATTTTGCAGTACTGATGCCTGGAGATTTGTTCTCACCCCGGCAAGTTGTGCTTCTGTTGGATTGCAACCCATCCTACCTTTATGTGTGTGTACAGCTTTAAGGCTGCAAAAGTCTGAAATTAATTTATTTTTACTGAAATTAAATTGATCGAATGTTTAATGTAATGACATTTTTAAATGTTATGCTGGGTTGGGGCCTAAATCAATAGAATTACAGGAATCTGCCCAGGTGAAGCAGTGGCAGGAAATGAAGTTCAGCATTATCAGCGAGAAAAACGGTGCTGAAAATGTACCAAACCCCCAATTTGCAGCAGAGCGGATCAGCAGCGTGACGCCTGTAGCCATGGCCTGGCACTGTTTGGTGCCGGAGCCGTGAATCACAGAACCACGGAATGGTTTGGGCTGGAAGGGACCCTAAAGACCCCCCAGTGCCGTGGCGGGAGCCTGAGGGGGCACGGCCCCTCGGAGCCGGCTCGGGGACACAGGGGGCTCTGCACCGAGGGACCCGGCACCCCGGGGGTTGTGTGTCACGGGCTGAAGCGAGAGGAGGAGGGCGTTAAGGCTTGCTTTGTCACCTCAGCTCAGCTTGTCCAGTGGGACTAGTTCAGAAGTCAGTCACCCCCCGGTTTGGGCGATGTTAATAATCACGGGGAGCCGTGAGGTCCCAGTTCTCTGAAGATGGGAATTATAACCTAGCTTCAGTGAACAAAACAAGGCCATCGTAAGTTGAAGTGAGGTTGTCCACATAAGGCTCGCAAAGGCTTAATTAAGGCAGGTGAATTAAATCCACGTGTGCCTTGCCAAGGGCAGCAGGAGAGGTGCTGCAGGGAAGTGCTGCCTCTTGCAGCTCCTGGTGGATTCGGAGGGAGGTGGATCGGGTTGTGGAGTCAAAGGATGACCTGACGTTTTACATGGCCAAAGTAGTGTGAGAACGAGCAAAGAAAAGGAAAACAAGGCACAAAGCTGAGCAGGATGTTATTATATATAATAACACTAAGAGAAAAGGGGCAAAGGAAGGGAAATAAAGCCTGTCTGCATTATGGTCCTGTTGTAAAATCAGTCGTTTGCTGGAATGAGTGGCAGCTGGAGCCACTCTGCATCTCAGTAAAACCCCGAGCATTTTCCTTCTCTGCTTGATGGTTCTGCTTGGTTGTTGCACAAAATACAGCACGGAAATTCTGAAACGAGTGGCATTACTTTTAGAATCCTGTTGTGGGAGCAGTTTTTGTGCTAAATGACTCAAACTTTCAGTCACTTCAGAAAATGGGCTCAATTGTAGAAGTGAGGATCGGTTCAGGAAAGTGAGTTTTTGTTAGTGTGGTTTCAAGAAGAAACATCTAAAAAACTGTGTGGTTTCATAAATGGATGTAATATAGCAAATAGTTTTCTTGTCCTTTTTATTTAATAATCCTAAATACTCAGGGATTAGTCTTTCTGTGTAATGCCTACCTACAATTTTCAGTTATTTCATGAAATGACTGAGCAAAATGGCAGTTTAGTGCAGTGGTTGACGTCGTCATTCTTTGTTCAGAATGACTGCTTTGATAACATAAATGCCATATTATGCATAACATAGGGAAAACCATCAGGTCTAATACAATTATTGGCAAAACTCCCGATGATTTTGGAGCACCCGATATGTCAAATGCCAGGCACAGAGCATTTATTGAAGATTGTGTGGATCAGCGAAGAATCTTGCATTCAGGAGATGTCTCTGGGTTTGCTTTAGCTGCGGAAATAAAGCAGACGCTGAAGCGGTGCTCATCTGCGTGGAGATACTGGTGCCGTGCGACGACGATACTGGTGCCATGCGACGACGATACTGGTGCCATGCGACAAGCGACGCTGCTGGGAAGGAGCCAGGTAAGGATGGGGTGGGGAAGGTCTGCACCTTTCGCCCGTCGGGTTCGGGAGCCTCCAGGTCCCTCTTTCCTGCTCTCATTGCTGCTGAGGCAGGTCTGAGTTTGGGAAGCAGCTGATTTCACTTTGCGCTTTTGGGGGGTCTGAAAGGACAGACGCTGTTCCCAGTAACCAGAGCTTGAGGGAACAGCCCCTTAAAAGATGAATGAACACAAGGGATAACATAGATGAAGGTCTTCAGTATGTTCCTGGTGTCTAAGTGGAGGTGAAATAACATTTGAAAATACAAGAAATGTAATAAAGGAAAGCTGAGTTAATTTCCAAATTCAGGAGGGATTTGAAAGGTGAAGGCAAACTTTCAGCATAAATAAGGGTTGCTGTGGCTAGAGCCGTTCCTCTTGCTCGACGTCAGTTTGTTAAAGGCTGAAGTGCGCTGTGGAAAAGAAACAGGTAAATGGGATGAGTTTTGGTCAGGATGTTGCTGGCCTAAAGGTTGTTAAGATTTTGTTTGTCCCTTTTAAAACACAGAAATCACAGAAAATGGTAAGAGGGAACTCCAAAGTAATCGAGAAGTGTGGGTGCGTGTTTGCATGGTGTGTCACTGAGCGGCGCAGCCCCTCGCTGCTGGTGACCATCCCCGGGGACGGGGACTGGGGGGTCCCACTGACAATGGGACAGGTCTGTGGAGAGCAGCCCCCGGTGCAGGTTCCACTCTGAAGGGAGCGGGTGGGGGGTCCTGGCGCCCGGGGGGAGTGAGGAGCTCTTGGGCAGGAGCTTTTCCCATTTCAGGCACTGGGCACTCGCTGACGTTCCCTCACTTCAGGCATACGTTGTGTTGTGCTACAGTTTTTGTCATGTTTCATTTACACTCCTATAAGTTCTAGGGATATTTAAATACTTTTTGAGGAGGAGCCAGCTCCCCAGATGGCAGTGGCACTTACTGCTGCAGGGGAAACTGCTGGGGAGTGGGTTTAGCATCCCTGGGAACAGGAATGGAGCCGGTGGAACCAAATCAGATGAGATGGTTTTTGTACCGTGGAACGAGAGCTGGTGGTGTCTGGGGACAGGGAGGGATCCAGGGGCATCAGTGCAGGCGTTGAGCAGAGAGGATGGGCATGTGAACGTGAGTTTGGGTAGAATATATTGTTAGGTTTGCAGTAAAAATCACCTTTTTGCTGATCTCTGCTGGTCTTTGTGCTTACGTCATGCAAAAGCAACTAAGTGGAGGGTGTCGTGTGGGCTGATGGTTAAGAGATGATGGTGATGGAAAGGGATTGTTCCCAAGTACTAAGTGACCAAATTCCAGTTGCTGCTGAAGGTAAATTTGCTGAAAGCACCACTCTAGGACTGGGACCCAAAGAACGCAGCAGCGCTGGTGGCCGTTGCAGTATGTGTGCGGAAACGGTTCTATACCCCTGTGATCTTTGGGGTGATTTGTGATTGTGGGAGTAACAGCCTTGGTCATAAGAGATGGTCTCTGGTACAGCACAACCTCAGGACACAGCTGTGATGGTTGTTGCCGGGCGTGTAATGGTGTATAATCCGTAGGAAGCTGTACTAAAAGGTCTTCATTCTTTTTGGCCTCAAAATCTGTTCAATGCTTCTGTTCAAAAGCCCTCTCTGTTGTGCCCGCATGTTTCTGCTGGTTCCTGGTGTCCACCTCCCTTTGCCTTGGTAGAAGAGCTTTAACCTGTGGGGTGGCCACCTCTCGGGGGTGCCGAGGAGATGCTCTGTGGTGGACGCTCCCACGTCTCCACACTTGGACTGTCCCGGTCTGAGCGTGCAAACACCAGGGCTTGTGAAAGGACACGCCAAGGCAAACAGTGTGTTTGCAGTCGCCGCGTGAAGCGAGCGCGTCCTGCTATTCAAGTGCCTTCAAATGAAACCTGGAAGTATATTCCTTCCTGGCATTGTGTGCCTGACGGTGGGATATCTTTGTGCTGAGCTCAGGGGAGATAGACAGTCCTTGTCCAGATCAGCTTACTGCCTTTGTCCTTCCTACTCCAGTGGTTTTCAGCCTCAGAAAACACATTTAGCTGAAAGTACTGGCATTTTTCTGAGTGGTGCCTTTTGATGTTCTTGACTGGTATTATCTTTTAAACACAGCTGTTTGTTGCAGAGAAGAAAGGCCAATGTCTCTTTGGTTCCCCAGCACCTGGCATCACTGCTCTCTCACGTATGGGGGGATTCATCACCACCCCGCGCTCCTGGGACCCCCCATTCACGCCCAGAGCTGGGTCTCAGGGATGCTTCGCTGGAGCTGCTCAGCCAGAGCGTGGGAAGGAATGATGTGGACGATAAGATCTTAGACCGTGGTAATGGCAAAGCAACACCAGCTGAAGTCTTCAATCAAAAGTCTGCTTTTGTTTTTTGCTTGAAGGCTTGGTCTTTTGCCAAGTGCAAGTAATGCCTTGTTCTTTATTTTTAGTGGTCCATAATAAACCCGAGTAGCTGGAAGGTCACCCTGAGCCATTATCATTTGCATGTTTTCAGTGTCTGCCCAGTCGATGAAGCAGCAGCAGCACCAGCACCTCTCGGGGAGCCCTGCAGCCGCCCGGGTTCCGTCGAGACAAACGGGGTTGTTGGAGCATCCGTCCGGGGGTTTGTCCTGTGCTGGTCAGTCAGTGATTATCAGGAACCGACAACCACAATTAGTGAGCCCTGGACACCCCCCACAAGGCGATCACTCAGAGTTTAAATGAGAGCCAGGTGCCGGGGGGTGCTCTGTGGGAGGGGTCCCTACAGTCAGCACTCACCACCCTTCCCGGCTTCAGGAGAGAAGTGGTTGAGTGACCCAATTAGTGGCTGCCTTCCCTGCCCGGGAATTAGGGGATTGTCTGGCAGCACTCTCAAGTTGGCCAGTTTGGTTTCCTCTGGCAAAAGCTGCCTCCTCCCTCCATTCCTAAGAGCATCACGAGCGGCTGATGTGGGAAACCGTGGAGGAGCATCCGAGGAGTCGGGAGCAGGAAGGGAGGATGAGGGCAGCGTCACAGTGAGATGCAGGAAAATGAATGATAGAGAAATAATGAACTGTGGGTGCTAAGTTAATTTATCTTGTCAGATGAGAACAAGCAGGTGTTCAGCAGCACTCAAAGTGAGTTCCAAGGCTTGGAAGCCTGTCTGCCCAGTTGCCCGATGGCAAAAAGAGTGGGATACGCTTCTGTGAGGAAGTAATACCTGTCCATTAGTGACGGTTGGACGAATGGAACAGAGGAGCTCAGCAAAACATTTCTTGTCTCAGTTACCCACAAACCAGTTTCCATGTGCAGGCACAAGGAACATGTGAGTCCTCGGCACCGGGACAGGACGCTGCGTCGGGCAGAGAACTGCTTTATGTCCCCGCTCCACCTTCTGGGTGTGATGGATGGAGCAGATGTAGATGGATGTTCTGGTATTGGTGTCCTCAGCCATCTCGTACCACATCTCATCACTGTCTTTCTCCTGATGTCTGATGCCGAGACCTTAGAGCCCAGACCTGGGGGGCTGCCAGGGAGGTGTCGGGGCAGTGGGAGGTGTGCGTTCCGGGGCCGAATGGGGGGAGATGAGACCCCTCAGCTCTTTGCACAGCTTGGATATAAGCTTAGATTTTTGCCAGCTCAAGTTGTAGCCTGAATTATGCACATGTTGTCCCCAGTTCTCACATAGAACAGTAATAGAGGTAACAAAGCTGCTCATGGACTAGATAAGTGTAATTAATCCTTGTCTGGAGTTTCACTTTGTGTGTCCAATGCACGTGAGAACTGTGTAATTTAGAGTTCAGTTTGCTGTTTCCCTTAGTTTTAGTATTTTAGTAGTAGTATACATTAGATGATGCTCATGGTTACACCCACATAAAACCAGAGCTCTTCTGCTGCAGTTACCAGCTTTATTTCACGTTTTCCTCTTCTCCCTGTTCCCCCGGCAGCTTCTGCCAGCTGAAATGCATCGGTGGGTTTTCCATCCTTGCTACTTCCACAGCTCCCGGCTGGGGCTGGGGCTGGGCTGCGGGGGACGATCAGCCCCGCACGCCCCGTGTCTGGCAGGGGGGGTACGGCTGTGGTACGGGGGGTACGGCTGTGGCAGGGGGGGTACAGCTGGGGTTACAGCTGTGGTACAGGGGGTACAGCTGTGGAGGGGGGGTATGGCTGGGGGTACAGCTGCAGTAAGGGGGTACAGCTGCGGTACAGGGGTGCATCTGCGGGGTTGGCCCCCGCGCTCCCCTCCCGCATCCGGAGGCGCTGCTGGCAGCCGGGGCTCCACTGTTGCTTGGTAACCGCAGCCACATTTCAAAAATGTACCCTTTTACAGCCAGCTTCCCAAACTAATGGCTTTGAAAGGAACAGTTGTTCTTTCAGGATCATTTTCATTTTGTTCTTCCTCAAAAAAAAAAAAAAAAAAAGGAAAGAAAGAAAAAAAAAAAAGAGTCTTTCAGCTCCAGCTTTGCTTTTCTTCTCTGCTCTCTTTCCTGGCATCTGGTCCCACAAAGGGGAGCAGTGTCACATGCCCGGGAGCAAAGCCCTTTCATCCTCCTCTCCTTGGGGTTCAGTCGGTATCAATTCCGAATTCCAGTCTGGGCAGGAGGAAGCAAGTGCTTCCCATAACGTCTGCGCTTGTCCTACCCCTGCTCTGAGAGCCAGGCATTTCTCCCTCTCGAGGGAGGATGAGTGAGTGTGGGAGGGAGGGCAGCGCCTGTTCTGGGCTCCCCGGGTTTGGTGGATGTTCCCCTTCAGCCCCAGGGGCTGCAGGAGGCATCTCTCGGGGTCCCTGCACCGGCAGCGTTACGTGGAGACCCCCACAGCACCTGGCTTTAACCTCCCTGCTCTGCCCGGGCAGTGCCCCTGGCACGGGTGATGCTGTGGCCGGTGGGAGCTGATGGGCCATCGTGTGGCTCGCACACAGCAGTGACTCCCAAAGACCCAGGACAGAGCTGTTGCTAGGGACTAATTTCTATCCAGTCTTGAGTTTTTGTGTGACATCAGTATCGGGACATCTTCCACAGAAGTACTTTTACGACGCAGTTAATAAATACCAGGAGGATGATCACTCTGTCCTGATCGCTTGATTAGCAAATTAGAAACTTCCCAGGTTGTATGCACAAGGGCACAAATTCTCACACCCATTAAATTGCTGGGGATGGAGAAGTGGCTCTGCAAAATAATCAGAGTTCAGTGGTGTAATGCAATATAAACCCTTATCATCAGAGCAGTGAGAAGCTCTGCTTGGTATTTTCATGCCAAGGCAGGTTTTTCAGGTTTTAATGATAGTTCCGCAGGCTTTAATGTTCCTTGGCTGTCCAAATGGCACTCTTCCTGACGCTGAAAACATCAAACGCTGGTG
Source organism: Gallinago jamesoni (assembly GCA_025769975.1). Taxonomy (NCBI): domain Eukaryota; kingdom Metazoa; phylum Chordata; class Aves; order Charadriiformes; family Scolopacidae; genus Gallinago; species Gallinago jamesoni. The sequence goes on from JAOQGH010000006.1 coordinate 3,461,951, forward strand.
CTGCTGTTTTGAATTTCAGCCCAGCCTTTAGAAGAGGATGTCACCGAGCAGCAGATGAGAAGGCCAGCCACGTTACCGGCACAGGGAGGTAGCGGTGAGGTGTCTCTCTGTGCCACCAGCCGTGTCACATCTGATGGTCTTGGCCAGTGCAGGGAGAGCCGGGGCAGGCTGTCAGCATCCCCAGGCTCTGCAGGGTCTGTGCGGATGGTGTAACCCCGGTGGTCACTCGGTGTGGGACACCGAGACAGTTCTGTCTTGGTCCCTGTGTCTGCAGAGTCTCGTGCATCTGTGAGTGAGTCCCGTGGGGACGGGGATGCAGGGTCACTGCGGGGGACTGGTGGCCTGGGGAGGCTGGCGGAGCTGCCCTGGGTCCTGCCCTGTGCAGGCAGCGGGGGTTCCAGTGTCGGAGCAGATGCACAGCCCCTTCCCAGCAGGACCCAGACCACTGGCCGTGGCAGTGGTGGGAGATGCTGGGTCATCCCTTGTCTTTGGAACAATGATGCTGCCTCCTGGGATCAGGGGTCAGTTCCACCAGTTGTGCTAACGCCGTTTAGCACGTCTGAAGAGCTACATGCAATTTGTGGCAACTCCACCTGTTTAAAAATTGAAATGACAGTGTCTTAACAACACTGGATGTGGACTGTCACTCTTTATTTCACCACTGGTGGCCCATCACCTGCAAACAGGCACAGCTGCAGAAGAAGTGATGGCTCACCCTGCAGAGAGCAGACCTCTGAGGTGTCACAGCAAAGGCAACAAGCTGGGCACCAAGATTGGTGCCGGAGGGAGGGCTGCCCACCCTCAGGGGTCCAGCCCACCCTTAGGAGCTCAGCCTAGTGCTGGGACCAGAGATATGGCCAACTTCAGGTGTCTCTGCCTTATGAGTCTCACCCAGCAGGTCCTGGGCCTCTGTGGCCCGTGGCTACCTGTGAGCGGGTCCAGGTGCCCGGAGCTGCTTTGGCTCCTTGGGGACGTGTCAGGGCTGAGCTGTGGGAGCACACCGTGCCCTGCTGTCCTGCAGGATGGTGCTCCCTTTGGAAACGCTGGGCTCCGAGCTTTGGCTGAGCGGTGGGGGAGCAGGTTTCTGTAGTGTTAGTGGGCAACCATCTATCTTCTGTTTATTGCCTTTGCCCTGTTTGTCTCTTCAGAGATACTTTGCTGATGCCTGTGCTTGTGAAATCTGCCTCAAACTCTCAAAGAAGGTGGAGTGGGACAAGGGAAAAGAGATTTTCTAGAATAAGTTGTACAAGAAAAATTTCCTTAATAGTTTCCTTTCATTATTTATTTATTTGTACTTTCACTGTGATGAACAACAAATCTATAAAAAGTCTCTCTGCGTCAAGAAAATGCCAATACATAAAACAAGAATGCTGTTCCATAACACAATTAAAAACAGGTATAATTTGAGCAACATCAATATTCTTTCAGAAGGTAATGCTGCACTACAGAAGTAAGCACTTCTCACACATTTATAAACATCTGTCAGAATTATTTCCCAAGGCAAGGGAAAATGACATCCAGCACAATCTCTCTACTGAATCTATCCAAGTTTTCACAGCTGTGTTTGTAAAAAACCCAAAATGCTTACAGCAAATACCATCTCATGCTGGAGTGCTTTGCTGGGAGTCGGGCAGGAGGAAGGAAGGTGCTCACCTGATCTTCGCCCCTGCCAGGAGCTGAGATTAGCACCTTCAGAGCAGCTGCCAAATGGATCTTTCCTCTTCCAGCTTCTATTTTCATGTGTCCCCTTCAGCCCCACTACAGCCCCCCAGTCCCTTTGTCCTTGTCCATCAGACCTGGCTGGGTATTGTTCTTCAGGCAGGGGTGGCCTGTGCTTCTGCCCCAAGCAGCACTGCACACATCCCTGGTGTTATTCTTCTTGATAATAATCATAATCATTATCATCATTTGGTTGCCCTGTCTTGATTTTGAGTTACAGGATGGGACAAAAGACTTGAGGATCTCTGTACCCTTGCCACCATCACCGAGTCACAGTTCCACACCAATACCATCCTGCAGAGCAGGGGCTGGGGGCATCGGCTCAGTCCCCCCGCCCGAGCAGCCTTTTGTTGGTGTAGGTACCAGCCTACGTCAGTAGGTACCAGCTCGTCAGTATCACCCACGGCGGGCTGGGAGTGAAAGGAGAAACCTCAGTCTGCATTCGCCACGTGTCGCTGATGGCCTCAGTCAAGCCAAGCAAATATTCAGACTGTTTAAGAAGAACAAGGCAAGAAAATTGCCCATCTTATTTTCAGACCAGCGGTTAAAACCATCCGGAGAGCAGGCCGTTTGCACGAGGGCAGTCTGTGGCAGGAGGAGCCGTGGAGGGAGTCGCTGGACCCCCGGGCAGAGCACGGGCACCGGGACGGCTGGGTACAGGGACCGAGGCGCCGTGATGAGGGACTTGGTGTGAAACCAGAGCTGGGGAAACCTCACAGAGAGGAATCAGTGCTAATAAATACCGCATTAATAACAGAAAAGGATCACTCGCATCTCGAGCTGAACGTGTGCTCACCGCCTCTGTAACAGCCAGTTCAGAACCAAGCGCTCGTTACTGGGTTTTGTTCTGCCCGTTTGCTTTTAATTTGTGATTCCCTGTTCTGTCTGCTTTCAGCCATCTGAACCTGTGGGGGCATTAATATTTTAGCGAGATGGGCAACAGGAGGCTGTGAAATGCCAGTCATCTTAGAGAAGCAGAAAGGATTTGGAAACAGATGATGGGCAGGTGGTTGTCTTCATTCAGCGTTGTAACGGCAGAGATAACACCGACTCCCTCCCTGCCTCCTCCCCTCCCACACACACTCACTCCCGAAGAAAAATATAATCCATTTGCATTCATTGCCAAGCTGCTGACGTGCTCAGCCAGCGCTTTATCAGCCTGTAAACAGTCATCATTCCCTCCCCTTCCCCAAAGCCTGGGCTGGTGACTGGTTCCCTTTGCTTCTCAGATGGATCAGGCTCTTCAAAACATCAGCATCGATGTAATAAATCAGAGAAAGAAAAAAAAACCCAAGTGCGCGCTCATTCTTCTGTATCTCGAAGGGCTTGATCAAGACAAGCAAAAATGAAGTCTAATGGCTCGCGACTCAAAGCTGGCGTTTTCAGAACACTGGAGTGAGACCTTCCAAGTCCACACTCGGTGTCCTTTTAGGAACTATTCATTCATCAGAGTATTTCATACAATCTGACAGGAAATTATATTTACGATGCTTTTAGCTCCATTTGGGACATTTTTTTAATACTACTTTTGAAATGTAAATTATTTAAAAATCATCAATTTAGTTCTTTACATGAGGAGATGAAAGCTTAACCAAAAAGCTTTCCTGTTCATGGCAGTCTTAAATTCTGCAGGAGATCTATGTGTTTTTGCTTAATTGAACACCTAAAGAAAAAAGAGCTTGGCCTCATAACATTTTCAGTAGAAGTAAATGTTAGATTTATTTAGCCCCATTGACTTTTGAAATACAACCGCTAATAGCATCTGTTTAAATATTGTCCTGCAGAATGGATAAAGCGTTTTATCACTAGGCATTAAATTCACTAACGGAGCATTTTATGTACCTCCCGGTCCCTCGTACGGCTGTTCCTGCAGCCCCAGCCCTGTGTCCCCAGTGATGGGTGGAGATGGGCTCCCCCCAGACGAGCGGAGGGGAGGGAGCCCCGAGACCCTCCCCAGGCAGTGGGGTACCCCCACCCTGGGACCTGGGTGCCCAGGGGGCGGCTGGTGATGGAGTCTGGGAGCCCTCCCCTTGCCCACGGCTCGCTCTGGCCCAGTGGGTGATACTGGAAGAGCAGAGGCTCTGGGACCCCCCAAGAGAAGGCTGCGGACCCCTGTTGTCCAGCCGGGGATGCCTGTCCCTCCCTGTCCCTGCATCGTGCCTGCCACAGGGCTCTGCTCGCTGTCCCCTCCTTCCCAGAGCCAGCCCCTCTGCCGGCCCACAGGGTCACCTCCTCTTCTTCCTTAGGTAGTATTTTTGGTTCCATATAATTCTTTTGTCTTGGTAATTCTTTTTAAGAAATAATGGGAGCGGTGCTCAGGAAATATTTGATCTGGTGGCAGATGTATAGCAGACACAAACAACCTCAAAGAGCAAAGATAACTGTAATTGAAAAGTCTCTGAATCGAAGATGTCTGTGCAGTTGCCATTTGCCTCCCGGAACAGTTCCAGCCCCAAACTGATCCTCAGGAACGGGGTACGGATGGAGCCACAAAACTGACTGCTCCTGGAAAGGGCCTGCTCAGATCGCACAGGAGAATCGCGGGCAATGGTTTTGACATACTTTTAAATCCAAAATACATCTGTCATGAATAAGAGTGTGAGAACTTGCTAAATATTCATGAATCCGGGCTTTCTTTTGTTGCAGTTAGGGATGGGGAGTATGGGATGTTCTCCCCCCACCGGCGCACAGCCCAGGGCAGAGGGACCCGTGTCACATCGAGGTTTGTGCTGGTGCTGACCTTCATGTCAATATGTGGAAGGTTGGTGGTCGCAGGTGAGTGTTGCTACAGCTGCACTGGAGACGCTGGGATTCCCCATTGTAATTAGCATTGATTCCCCTTCCATTTGGGGGCTTTGTTGTGTGAACTCATTAGATTGTGACCTGCATGGAAGACTTGCGTTGGTGCTCCGGAAAGGTCAGCATATTTGCTATAGGTTATTACACTCCTGAGGCTGGAGTTGTTTAAATGCATGTGATGAGAGGGCTGTTTAGAAATATTTCAAGTAAGAACTATAAAAGCAGGTTCCAAGGGTACTTTTTTACAGCCAGAATCTGTTCTCTTGCCTAAATGTGACATACTAAAAAGGCAGCACTCTGTTTGTAGAACCAGCCTGGAATCTCAATGCCTGCGCTCTTTGTTCCTGATGAATAGGGGGTGGCAACAGCGCTGATGGAGCTTTCTTGGAGGTTGCTTTGGCTCAGTTATTGCTTTCTGTAGGAGGACTTGACTTTTTCTTGTGCTGCGTTGACTTCCAGGTGATGCTGGAAACCCCAGAGCCAACACAAGATCCTGCTCCAGGACAGGCGGGACTGGAACCCCCCAAAACCATCTGCATTTGCCAGCTGTACCAGCAGGACCAAAAAGAACGGTTTCCCCCTTCAAAATTTCCACGATTTCTGATCCTACACTGTTATTTCAAAAGTATCACCATACACAGACACCCACATCTAAGAATACACCCTAAAGCACATTTAAAGCCTGTTCCTCTTTTCAATAACGGGCTCCACTGCAATTAGTAAGATTTAATCATGTACTCTAAATTAAAACACAGGTCGGAGTTGTGCCATCTGTTGGCTCTCTGCAAAGAGGTAAATGTCTCCCCCACTTGCTGCCCCAAATGTAGAAGCTCTCCTACACTCTAAGAGCCCAGGTGACGTACATTTATTTTCAGACCGATGCTGTCCTGCCCCTGGCCCCACTGGGATCTGGGCAGCTTTGGTTGGGCAAGGTGTAACCGCAGGGACGTGCTCCCATGGGGCTCTGGCAGCTCCCTCTGCGCGGGGGGGTGATGGGGCACTGCCCGGCCAGGGAACGCCCTGGAATGCCGCTTTCTGCTGCAGAAACGGGCGGAAAAAAAACTTGCTCACCCGGGCTAGAAAATAAGCATAGCTGGCTTGGTGGCGCAGAAGTTATGCCATGTTGGAACTGTTTTGGTTTGGTTTTATTTGTTTTTTGGTGAAATTCAAAGCTGAATATCTTCTCAGAAACACTTTAATTAATTACACCTTGCTCATCAAGCTCTTCCTTTCTAATAGAAAATGATGAACGACTTTATTTCGCTACGTGAGCTGTGGGGGCTGGCTGGGGTCGGCATCGGCGGAGCTGGCAGGGTCTGAAGATCTCTGCCCGGGTGCTGCCAGCTCCCCCCGTGTGCTCTCAGACAATATTACACACTTTGGTGGCTTCTGTGGGTGTGGGGGGCGTTTTTGCTGTTGCATTCAAACCAGAAATTTCACACGGTAAGGCAATTTATTGTCCCTGCTCACAGGCCAGTATTCATCAGGGGGCCAATTAAAATAGTGCAGCGCTTGTTAATAATAACTCAGAGTAACTTTTCAGTCCAGTTTTGGTGTGTTTGATGCGCGCTGGGACATACCCCCATCCTTCAGAGCTGAGCGCTCGGCACGGACCAGACCTGGCTCAGGCCCTTTTCTCTTCTAACCATGACTTATCAGGGCAGCTGAAGGGCAGACTTACTGATTCTTAGGGGAAATACTGAAAAGTTAAAGAGAAATGAGCACAAAGTTTATATAGTGTTTATGTCCCGGTTAACTCCGGGGCGCTGAAGTGGAATTTTAGTTAAAGTGCTGTTCTGGTTGTTTCCAGCTCTGATGGCCATGTCTCTGAATTAGTCATTATACTGCATAATAAACCATGGCATGATTTACAGACTTTAGTAAGTAAATGGACACACATCCATAGGTCTCATAAACTAGTGATGCTCCAGTGATTTCACTCCTACAGTTAATGAGTTGCTGGAATTAATTACAAATTTGGTTGATGATATTCTCCTATATATAGTTATATTTAAACCTCTCCCCTCCAAAAAGTAAGTCTGTGCTTACATTACTTGTCCTCAAGAAAACTCTGGCCCATGTTTTAATTTAGAGTATGTGTTTAAATCTTACTAATTGCAGTGGGGCCTGTTATTGAAAAGAGGAACAGGCTTTAGATGTGCTTTAGGGTGTATTCTTAGATGTGGGTGTCTGTGTATGGTGATGCTTTTGAAGTAAAGTGTAGGATCAGAAATCGTGGAAATTTGGAAGGGGGAAACCATTTATTTTTAGTCCTGCTGGTACAGCTGGCAAATGCAGATGGTTTTGGGGGGCTCCAGCCCCGCCTGTCCTGCAGCAGGACCCCGGGTGCTCTCAGTGCTGCTGTATTTCAAAAACCATGAGGATCTGCTGAGGCTTCCCAGCTGACAGCGTTTGTCTGCGGTGGCTGGGGTCACCCTCCCCAGAGCCCCATCCCTGAGGCCTCTCCCCGTTCCTTGATGGCCCAAGTGGGAGCACCTGGAGCCTGGGAGGGACCCCTTGGGCAGGTGAAGAGGGGCTGGAGGTGGCTGTGCCCAGCTCCTCGGTGGTGGAGCGGCCAGTGGGAGTGTGGGGCATCCTGTGCAGAGGGCTCTGAGTATGGTGGGGTGGCTGCTGAGCTCCTGCTTGGGGCAAGGAGCCTTGCTTTGCGTTATTCCATAGTGTCCCAGGAGGGGATCACTTTTCCTCGAGGGTGAAGCAGAGATAGAGGTGAGTTACATCTTCCTGCTGGTGGTTTGCAGATTCCCTGTGGTCTCTTGGTGCCATGTCACTGCTCCTGCCTGATGGCACTGGGTGCCTCATGGAAAAGTTACAGTTTGTTGTAAAATTCCTGTTTTATATCCCTCCTGCTGGCTGTTGTTCATGCACGTGCGATGCCTCTGGCCTGGGGTGTGGGGAATTCCTTGGGAACCCCTCAAGGTAATGACATCCATTGGGTTGGACTCTGATTTCCTCTCGATCCAACATCCATCATCTTTCTGACTTGCTGCCTTCTGGTAAAGCCTGGAACAGATCGGGTCCTGCAGTTCCAGTAACAATCACTGTATTTCCTCCGGCACTTTCTTTTCCTAGTACTAAGGTGAAGTAAGCCCAGGATTACTATTGTTTGATAAAATGAAGCCTGGTAACCAACACAGCAGAACCGCTGGGTGGGTGGGTGGTACCACACTGCAATTTGCCCAAACTGGTGTTTGTTGGTCGTTGGCTCCTGGGAAGGGGCAATGGTCCTTATGAGGTATCAGGCTGGGCTTGGCTCTGGGAAAGCAGCAGTGGGGCAGGGAGAGGACTCGGAGATGGTGGGACCTCTGGGACAGGGCAGATGCCGTTTCCCAAGTCGCTTGGCTGGGGACAGCCGTTCCCTGGAGTAGGACCCAGCCCTGCAGTGGGACCCTGGGGTCCGGGTCCCCGGTCCTTCCCGCGGGCAGAGCTCCAGGGTCCTGCCCCATGGGGAGCCTGCTGCTCCCCCCAAGGGACAAGGGGCAGTGGGGCTGAGGGAGAGACCGACCTGTGCACAGGAGGAGGAGCACTGGGCACCGGGGGGCCTTTACTGGTGAGGCTGGGGGTGTGGATGGGCTTCTCTTGCCCAGGAACCCAGCTGTGTGGTGGAAACTGCACCTTCCTGTTAGGTCTGGGGTTCAGCCAAGGGCTGTGCCGGGCCGTGCTTCCCTGCATTCGTGGGGGACAGTTCCTGCAGCGGGGGGTTCTGCTGGAACGGCCGCTCCTGGTGAGGGCTCGGGCAGGGGGTTAAGGTTTGCAATAATTGGGTTCTGTATTTATGCAGCCTTGGGAGAAGAAAGTCAAGCTGAGTTTGTACAATACATTGACGTGTGATAAAGCCAACTTGAATGGGAGCGTTATTGCAAAGCAGACTGTTTAAATGCATAACATTTGTGCGTTGCCTGACAGTACAGTCCTCTGAGAAATACCAGAATCCTGTCAAATATGACCTGCAAAATATGTCAATGAATTCCACGACCCCCCGTCTGAAACCTGCGGAGACTCACAAAGCCTCCCTCCGCACCTGGAAGCCCTGTGGAGGCAGCAGGTCCCTCCCCGAGCGTCTCCGTGGGGTTCCCCCGTGCAGAGCAGGGTCTGGAGCTGGTGGCCACGGGGGCAGCGGGCAGAGAGCGGGGCCGGAGCCCCGTGATGGCAGGGGACTGCAGGTTTCCAAAGCTAGAGATTGTAACGCCTTTGGATGAAATGTCAGCTTTCTGCTTTCCTGAAAAAAACACTGGGTGCTTCCTTTCCTCTGCTAAAATCTTCTGATGCCTCACAGAGCAGAGAAGATCCATCTTGGGAACGTTCTGCTCAGCTTGTATTGGTTCTTGTGATTTTCTTCTTCCCCAGGACCAAGAAATGCAGAAACACAGAGGTGATTGCAGTGGTTCTGGCCTCTCTGATCCCTGTGAGAGAGGAGCTGGACAATTCCCGAGCAGGGCAGAAGCCCTGACTGAGGGGACACTGCTCTGGGTCCATGGGGGCCGTGGTGACTCGGGGGAGTCTTCACGCGCTTACTCTGCTGTGAGACTGCTTAAAAAATGCTCCCATCTTCTTCTCTTGGACTAAAAATATTTCCTGCCTTTAGCGTGGATTTGTGAATGCTTCAGCTTTTCTTGAAAGTCTTTCCAATAGCTTTTATTTGTTAAAATGCAGGTTTTTCCTCACCTCCCACCAACGCTGCGATCCCGGCCCTTCCGAGGGCTCTTCATGAGGCTCAGCCTGAATTTTCTCTGGGAGCTTCTGTTTAGTGAACTCCATAAGGACGTACCGTAAGCTTCACTATTTTGGTACAAAGATAATTTTCTTTAAAAAGTGGCTGTAAGTGTGAATTTAGTCTGCTTATTTCTGATGTCCAGTGTAGCTTTAGGCAGTGATTTAATCCTTATTATTGCTATTGTACAGCTGCTCTCTGGAGGGGCTTAAACCCTGTCAGAAAGGGAATCCACATAATGAGTCTGACAGAATTTCAGAGGGAGCGATTAAACTTGGGATAATGAGTCCTGCTGAATTTTTAATGTTATTGTAACAATTCTCACCACTGTGGCCGGTTCATCTCTGGGCTCCAGACGGGAACGTGCCACTGGGAATGGGACTGAGCAGATCTGTCCTTCTCCATGTCTGTTCCTCTTCAAGGAAAAAAAAGTAAGAAAACAAGACAAAAGGAACCCTCCGAGTTCTCTCTCTGTTCCCTCCTCATCCCCGGTGTTCTGACGTCCCCAGGCGTGTTGCCGGGAGCCACCCAGCCCTCCTTCCCAAAGTCAGGGTTTGATCCCAGCCCCTGGCCCGGGGGGTGCGGGTGTCTCTGTCCTCCTGCGGCAGAGGAGGTCCCAGACCAGTTTCCAGTGACGTGGATTGCACTGTCTGTGATATCTGGGGACTGATTGAGTAGAGGTACATCAAACTCCGTTAAATTGGCTGGTTTTCGCTGGTTCTGTAGAAATGGTTTGAGGGAATTGGGCTGTGTAAGTCGCAGTGCGAGCAGGGTCCTGCTCCCTGTGGGGTTCGTCCTGCTCCCATCACGCTGGGGTTCCTCACACCCACCGCTGCCGCTGGTGGGTTCCTGGGGGGAAGCCCTGGAACCCCAGTCTTTAAACACCAAATGTCATCCAGGCCTTGTTGCCTGAGGGTCGCAGCCAGGGCCAGCTGTGCCAGCCTGGCCCGAGACCGCTGCGGAATCCCTGTCATTGCTCCCTTGTCGGCCTCAGCCTCAGCTTTGGGAACTTGTCTGTGGATTTCCCTGTGTTGCTAGAGCCCGGCGGTGAGCGGTCAGTGCTGCGTGCGTGTCCCTGGGTCGATGGGTCCCCACCACGGGGACACGTTACTGTCCTGCCAGGGCTGCAGCGGGGCTCGGAGCTCAGCAGTGCTGGAAAAAGGCATCTTGAGCTGTGAAGCATCACTTCTGGGGTGGTTTGCCCATTCCTCTCGGCCCCGAAGGGCACGGTATCGCTGTTTGGTATCGAGAACAGTAATTCCCTTATCTTGGCTGCTGAACAATGTCATATAATTAATAAAAATAATGACAGTTTATTCACTGAATACCAATTAGTGTTCAGCTTTCTAAGGGAACAGAGATTGGAAATGGAAAGCAGATTGGATGATACCACATACAAAAATTATTTCTTTGATGTAAAAGACATTAGGAAAATGTTTCATCCGCGACAGGATGAAAAATGAAGCAAGCTTTATGGAAACCATAAATATTTTCATCTGTCAGTGGTTCATTCTTTAATGGAGACATGAGGGAGCAGAGTTCAGCACAAACACCCCGGCGCTCATGGCTTTAAATGTCACCTCCTCTCTCAGAGTTAACTGGGTCCTGGGGACGCAGTGGCTGCAACAGAACTTCTTCCATCTGAAAAGATGCGCTGGTGACTGAAAGCGGGGAGCGTGAACTGACTCAGACTTATTACAATAAAACAGGAGAAGCAGCCTCCAATTATGTTGTTACTCTGGTTTAATCAGCCCACCCTGCTGCTCCTGCTGCACAGAACATCAATTGCTAAACCCATCTGTGAAATGTGACGTTTGAGTTGCATTGGCTGAGAATGAACAATATATCTAATGGTTGCTTAATCTGTTGTGTATTTTTTTTTATGGTGTGCTGAAATGCCAGGGTGAAATCTGAAATGCCTCATTTATTAGCTGAGTATTAGGAAGAATAAGGATGCAATTAGGATTTGGAAAAATTAGGTTAAATACCCATTTCCTGATACAGAGATATTAAGGCTCCTCCTGTTTCACATTAAGCTCCCAACTGGAGGGCAGACTGGGCAGCAGCCCTGAAGCTGGTGCGAATGGCACAGGACGTGCTTGGAAGCACCTTGAGAGTTTACCTTTGGCTGATGTGGCTCAGAAGGAGCTGCAGGAGAGGCGCAGGATGAACCGCCATGGTCCTTCCCCGCGTTCAGCCGCGTCTGTCCCAGCTCAGATCCCAGAGGAGGTGGATGGTCTCAGCGCTGCCTGTCCTGCCCTTGGCCTCGACTCCGTCCCCTCTCTCAGCCTCTCCCTTGTCCCTCAGAACTCTTGCTGTGGGCTCTCTGGTGCCCTGGCACCTGAAAAGTCCTCGGTGCCGTTAAGAGGGGTGGCGTTCTGCCCAAATCCGGTGGTCACCCAGAGCGCACCCTTCTCCCACGCCAGGCCAGCGGGACCCGTCTCTTCCTGCTCTCCTGAAGGACTCCCTGGGCTTTGGAGATGTCACAGCTTCTCTGCACAAAGAATTGCATTGCTGGGCTTTGAATCTCTGAGCCAGCTTGGAAATGCATGTTTCTGGGGTAAACAGAAATGTAAGGTTCTGAAGCTGGTGCTGCTAATTGTACATCATTATTTCCAAGCGCTGGGATGAAATGAAGCAAACCCTCCCAAATCTGCCCTGCTGCGGAATCATGGAATGACCTTTAATGTGGAGTCAGGAGCTGCCGGTTTGCAGCCAATTACCATCCTCTGTTAATATATCCATAGCATTTCCTTTGAAATACTGATGAATTGGCACAGCGCTGTCTCGCTGATGAAGTTCAGCCACTAATTGGTCCCCAGATAAATGGACTTCCCAATAAGGCAAAGCCTTTGTCCTAGATAGCACTCTTAGAAAAACATATTTTTTTTGAAGAAATGATTTTTAAAAATATACTTACTTTCCACTGTGTGTCCCCCTGGTAAATGGAGCATGATGTTGTTTAAAAGCTCTTTGAAAACCATTCTTGAGATAAGATCATTAGTATATGAAAATGCTTTCTTAACAGAGGCAGCTTTTGTTGGAAAACCTTCACTGGTGGTAGATTGGGAGTAATTAAGTGCAATGTAATTTAATGACTCAAAACAACAAACAAGCTTTGGCATAGCTATTTATGAGCACACGTTCTCCTGGGGAAACCTAAATTGAAACAAGTGTGAAACGTGCATTGTTTTGGGGGTGTCTCTGTCCCACCACACACGGGAGGAGGGTTCCTCAAGTGCCTAGCACAGGGGTTCTGTGTGGAGCTGGGTCTCCCTGTGACCCCATGTCCATGATGTGACCCCCCCATGCTGCGCTGGAGCTCTGGGGGTTTTGGGGGTTCACTTGTCCTGCCCGTTGGTGGATGTTCCCATCTGTCCCTGCTCATCTGTGAGCTGCTGGGGACAGTGACCTTCAGTGGCACTGATTCTGCATGTGGTGGTTGGTCTTGGTTGTTAATCTGAGTTCCTCTTGTCACTAAAATTAATATACAACCTCTCTGTGCATCTCCTAAACCTTCAGGTGCTGCTAAATGCGAGTGGTGGAGTTTCTGGTGGAAAAACCAAATGTGAAGGAGAAGGTTCTTTACCAGGATTTATACAGGGTGACTCTTCACCGCCTATTCCCTTCCAGCCACGCAATGCACGGCCACGTCCCTTGAGGATGGTCAGTCCTGGGGTGCTTTTTAGTTTCTCTTAGAGACACATGAAGATCAGAAGTTAATTTTCATGTCTCTTCTATAGCTGATTCATAATTAATTTCTCTGAACCAGTTTGTTTTTCTGCTGCCAAACACTTCAATACTTATATGTAAATTCTCAACATCTGAAGCCTTCTTTCTTTAGAAAAGAATACAGGGCAATCATCAGATAAAAGTCATTACATATTCAGAGCTATTCTGCTCCACTGATAATAAAACATTTTTAGGGGAAGGTGACCTTTTTACAATAGTCTTATTAATGTCAGGACTTCAGAATTGTCTTTTCTCATTACGAGTCTTACCAAAAACATTAGAAAGAGTGAAGTTTATGATCTTAAAGATGTGTCAAAGCACAACCGTTAAAGACATTTTCACAGAATGTTATTTATATAACCCATTTTTTGTGTTTTATGTGGCAAGCATTGTGATTCTTAACACTACTCTCCATTGATGAGAATGCCGAGCTGGGGTGGGTTGGGTTCAGTGGGAGTGAAGCTTCGTGTCCGTCTCCGTGGGGCCACGCGCTTTTGGTTCCAACAGGAGTTGTTCTGTGGGCACAGGGGACACAGATGCCTTTCGGCCATCCTTGGACATTTGGTGGCACTGGGCATTTCATCTTGGTGACTCTGGCCACCACCCCGTCCCCAGGTTCGAGGGTGCTCGCTCTGTCCCTCATCTCCAGCAGCTTCTGGAGACCCTGGCGCAGAGCGCTCTCGTGAGAGCTACTATATATTTTACATTCCTTTTACAGAGGAAGAACTCAAGTTATCAGAAGTTACTAACCGCTGCTGTGGCAAATGTTCAGGAAGGGTATGAATGCTCTGTACGTGCCTGTCTACTGGCACCCGAGCTTCGAAATCAGATGTGACTCCATCCTATTTCACGTGTGTCGTTAAGCAGGGGATGAGGCTGGGGACACGGGGACAGCTGGCCGTCTCGGGCAGAGGACGGGTGGTGTGTAGAGCCCTGCTGAGGGATGAGTATGTGAAAATAGGCAGATTTCCGTGTCTGATTTCAGATTTTGCACTGGGCAGTCCTGGCCAGGCGCTGTCACTGCCGGTCCCCGCCTGACAAGGGGCTCTTCAGCCGGGGAGCCTTCAATAACACAGCGTTTTACTTCCTTTGCCTGAAACGTGCTGGGACCTTGTGTCTCCAGAATTGGTCCCAGCGAAGCCCAGAAAGTTCCAAGAAAGAGATGAGCGTGCTCAGTGGCAATGAAAAGCTGATAGGAAGTGAATTTGGTTGGTGGGGTGTTTTTTTATTATTTTTGTTAAATGAACTAGTTTGTGGAACTGGTGTGAAAGTGGAGAAGATGATTTGAGACATTTTAACTGAAATGTGTGACAGGCTTTAACGAAGGAAGAAAAAGGTGGAAAGAGAGAAAACTGGGACTTAATTTCCTAAATTTATCTTTGAAAGCATTCATATGATTGAAGAGGTGAGCCCATTTATCCAGTTACAGTGACATGCGCCGGTGACAACTTGATATGTGTGTTGTCAAATATCCCTGTGCACGAGGAGAGCATCAACCCCTTCAAAAGTGGGAGCACTTTAGTGCTGTTCTGAATTTGTGCAGGGAGCTGAGGGTAAGGCCACTCTACCACCAGCCTGGAATTTCCCTCTGCTTTTCCCCATTTCCATCTGCCCCAGCGAGGCTGGAGATGCTGATCTGAGAGCTGCTGTGACAGTAGGAATTCAGCCCCATGGGCCTGCACTTTGGCATCTTTCCAAAATCAATATTTTAAAGAAACAGAAATTATTCCTCCTACTAGAATCATGATTCATGCAACGATAGCATCAATATTAATACAATAATCGAACTTTAATTTCAGTTGCTAAGTAACCTGTCGTCCCCACAGAGCAAACTGGACTTGAACCAGAACCACTAAAAATGGAGAAAATTTCATGTAAAAAGGGAAATATTAAGGGAGAGGGGAGGTGTCAGTCGAGTACCAGTTTCTGCAGAACCATCCCCTTGGCTCAGCCAGAAGCCGAGATCATCTTCTTCCCGTGCCCTCTTCTCTCTATGCCTGAGAGCGGGGTCTCTGCCCCCCAGCGTGGGGCAACCGAGGGGGCAAGGGGCTTGCAGCCAGATTTACAGCCCAGCTGGTCGTGGGCTCGGTGGCTGCTCAAATCTCCTGCCTTGCAGTGTTCAAAAGGTAATTGTTGTAAAGAAAAGCGAAGTAAATGTAACCTGTGCAGTTCGTTCTCTGTATGTCTGTAAGGTTTTTTGGCCCAAAACGTGAGTCAGTGAGACCCCAAGCCTCCAAAGGTCAGAGATGTCTCAGTTTCCGTGTGGGCACCGTGCAGTGATGCTGCCCTGGTGTCACCCCTCTGGGCCCCGGAGCCCCGTGGGTCCCATAACCCGGGGTCTGTGGGGCTGGCCCCAGAACCGGCACTGGGGTCTGAGCCCCCCGGCTGCTCCGGAGCTGCTCCTCAGACATCACCAGCAGAAAGGGTCACGCTCAGCTCTGCTGAAATTCTGTTCGAGTAAAGAATCAAGAAGAAATAGATTTAAAAAAAAATTATCTGTTTTTCTTTTTTTTTTTTTTTTCCCCCTGCAGCCTTCTGAAGACGGCCGACCCAGTGTTTTTCTTCTGGCAAACTGTTTTGTCAGAGAAATCCCAGAGAGCTCCGTCTCTGCTGTTTGAAGGTTATCTAATGGATTTCAGTAGGGCCAGTTTAGAAGGATGCGTCTTGATGTGCAGAGAGCTGGGATTAAGAGAAGAGAGGAAAATTACTTATTTCAATAGCTCTTTAAATAAAAAAGTGCATTTAAAAGAGGGAAGTCCGTGCAAAGTATTTCAATTGTACTGGCTTTTTCATTAAGCATTATCTTGAGAAGCCTGAAGAAGTCTGTTTATCGAGGAAATGAGGTTCTGTTTTGGTAGATGATGCGAGTGGAGGCTGGGAAAGGGTATCAGAGCCAGCTGCTGCAGAAGGGAAAAAGAAAAGAGGTCATTCATTATAATTTTTCCTCATGGTTGCCAGCAAAACAGAGGAAGGAACATATCCTCTAGGATTTCCCAGCTGGCAAGAACATCCTTGTGGGCTGGCTTCCAAACACACCAGCAAATGGGGAAAAAAAAAATTTAAAAATTGCTGGAGACCTATATCTACATGGCTTCTGTCAGCGTTTTGGCTGGTGCTCTGGGGGTTTTAGTCTGAAGAGTTGCATGATGATGTGAAGTAGAGGAAAAACAAGACCCCCCAACTCTAGGAAGATACCCTCATCACAGAATCACCTAGGTTGGAAGGGACTCTTATTTTTGTTTTTTGGGGCTGACCCGTGTTTGGCTGCCTTTCTTCTGGCCTCTTCTCCCAGGGGAATAATGACAGGACATGGGGAAATGGTCTGAAGTTGGAGCAGGGGAGGATTAGTTTAGATATTGGGAAGAATGACTTTACCGAGAGGGTGATCAAGCACTGGAACAGCCTGCCCAGGGAGGTGGTGGAGTCACCGTCCCTGGAGGTGTTGAAGAAATATGTAGACGTGGCACTTCAGGGGATGCTCTAGTGCCCGAGTTTGTTGGGTTGTGTCTGTTTGTGGGTGGGGATGGTGTGGGGGTTTTGTGGTTTTTTTGTGTTTGTTTGTTTGTTTTGTGGTTGGACTTGATGATCTGAAAGGTCCCTTCAAACCATGAATACTCTGTGCTTCTGTCTCTGCCGTTCTGTGCTTCCTCCTCCTAAAGACTAGCTCTGCCTTTTGGCCGGTGCGTTCCCCAAGCAGAGCAGTGCCGTGGGGAGACGCCTGACAGGTCTGTCCTGGTCAGCAGGATGTTTGTGCATTTTCCAGACATCAACTACCTCATTTTCCACTGACTGTAATTTCCTTCTTGTCTCTTTAATTAGCTCACCTAATGCATTGGCTGCAAACAGCAGCCCAGTCTGCTCGCTCTTCTTTTCACGTACCGATCCATCATCTGCTGTGACTCCTAATTTATGCAGACCCAGCTGTCCCGCTCCCTTCTCTTTCCACCGGCCTCTCGTTTGCCCACCCCAGGTTTGGTACCACAGAAGGGGACCCTCTGGCCGTGGCCACGAAGTGCTTGTTGAGCGGGACCCAGAACCTGTGCAAGCACATCCCTGGACCAGAAGTTGCTAAAGGGCAAGAACTGTCTCTGTGGCATTTACTTGTGCAAAAGACAGGTCTCTGTCGCTCTTCATAGAATCACATGGGGTTGGAAGGGACCTCTGGAGATCGTCTGGTCCAACCCCCCTGTCGGAGTGGGTCTACCTAGAGCAGGTTACACAGGACCGTGTCCAGGCGGGTTTGGAATGTCTCCAGAGAAGGAGACTCCACCACCTCTCTGGTAGAGCACTGGAACAGGCTCGCTCCAGCCGGGCGAGTGGTTTAACTCCCTGAGCTCAGTGTGATCGTGGTTAATCCTCCCATCGCCGTGTTTGTCTGGTGATGATGAATGAGGATGAAGTGAGCTGCAGCACTGGGTCTGGGGGGGACGGTCCTTCCCTGGTCCACAGTGGCCACAGACTGCTGTAAAGAGCAGCCTCGTGTTGCCCCCAGGATGGGGCAAACCGTGAGCCCTTGGCGTTCCCAGCCCCGTTTCTCACTTTCTGGGGCTGCTTTATCCTGAGACAAAGCCCCAGTGAATAATCATGATGGAATGGTGCTTGATAAATAATAACAGTAATGATTATATTTGACTTTTGCTTACGTGTTGGGTCCTCTGGTGCCTCTTGTGCTTTCAGCAAAATGAAGCAATCACAAGAGAGAGTAAGGCAGGACTTGGTCATTGCAGGGAGCCTTGGCATTGTCTTCTGACCATGTTGAGGGCAAAATATCCATGGCTAACTACTTTGATCGCTTCCTCCGTTGATCTTAATCCTAACTTGGTACCTTAGGCCACACAATAAAATTCTCCCATTGCAAACAAACTATCCTTTTTTTCCCCCCCCTGAGGGTTCCAGTCATTCTTGCTGAGGTGGTCTCTTTGAGGTGGGTGTCTCCTTTCCTTCTTCCAAACTATGTATTTCTCATCATTCTGATTTTCCTGCAGCTATTTGTTTTTCCTTTTAAGGAAAGTAGAAATCAGACCTGAATACTCTGCTTGATTTTTATTGAGGCAGCTGTGCTGGGACAGAACCCATCGTTCAGATCTGTTACCTTTTACACAACAGAGATAAATTAATTACAGGGCTTTCCCTTGACATCCAGACTCTCGCCTGCAAATGTTCACATAAAAGATGAATGACAATGAGATTCTCATTACGGCTTGATGAATTAGCCTTTTCACTTCGCTTGCAGCAAAGTCTACTTCATGGTCAACAGTCTTGTTTAGACCCAGCCATGTTTTTTCTCTCTTTGAATTCAAATCAAACATTTGCTGTCAAACTACTTCTCTTGGTGCAATCCATTATTTTGCACTGCCCATTAGAATTTTTCATGTTTCCAGGGAATTGGCCACGCTGGTTCATCAGGAAAAATGTTTCTCAGCAGCAGCATCTTCCTCGTTTCCTTTAGCGCAACACGTTGTAAACCCACGGCTGCCAGGAGCGGCGGGAGCTTTCCAGAAACCAGGGAAGGAGTGGGAGATGGATGTCACGCTTCCCCTCGCTCCACCTCTGGCTCTGGAGAGCCCGGGGGGAGGCTGAGCCCGGGTTCGCACCTACCCAGGTACAGGCAGATGTTCCAGAATCCTGCTCTTTCTGATGCAGCATCTCTTCCCAAATGGGATTTGGGAAACACCCTCCACCAGCTTCAGGACCTGACCTCCCTGTGGTGCTCCCTGCCCTGTTCTGCACAGTAATGTTTTCATTCTGCCAGTATCTTTTTGTTTTATTTTATTTTAATTTTTTTAAATAGCAGAAGCTTAAAATAACATAAGTATTTTATTTGGCTGGGGCGGAGGTGGATGCTGTGGTACAAACACTAGAAGGGAAGGAAAACCAGTTCTTCTCCGTAAAGCGAAGTGGGGTGACAACAGCTGCTGGCAGTGCCCTGGGTGTCCCTGTCACCAAAGGAGGGGACACGGCTCCTGCCCACGTCCTGGTGCCCCAGGGCTGCACAAGGAACAGGCAGTTTCTGGGTCCCTGGGGGGCTACAATTTGGTGGCAGTAGGTAGCAATTTGAAAAGCTATTGTCTACACAAAAGGAAAGTCAAAATAACCATCCCTGTCAGGTGCTGTTTTACAAAGAAAGAACATTGTGTTTCTTGCTCACAGTTCTTGGCAGTTTATCATGTTCATTTGCTTGTATCTTTAAGTGTCAACATCTTGATCAATTTTATTGCACCTGCCTGTGGTCAGAATACTGCTAATGGCAGCTCCGATCGGTGTCTAGGGACAGGAATAAGTCATTTATAATGACCATAAGTGAAAACATCAAAATATCAGTAGAAAAATAGTAGCCGTATCGTCGAGCTGTCATTATTTATGTGGCAATATTTACTTGTACATCTTTTCTATGTATCCTAATGCTTCCCAGGCCACACTTACTTTGCCGGCTTCTCTTGGTTTTAAGAGGTTTGTGTGCTTTTGGAAGTATTATCAGGAGGAGATGCCAGGGCAGAGTGGTGGGGATGCTCACCAGAGAGTTCTGCAACCCAAGGCAGTGCCTGTTCCCCTGTGTCGTTCCCCGGCTCTGGGCAGCCCCAGGGGGAAGGAGGGCGTCCGTCTGTCCCTCTCCATTACCTTCGTGTGCCTTTGGGGACAGACAGAAGGTTTTCTGGAATTTTCCGAGTGCCCTTGTCTGTCTGCTCAGCAGCTCCCCATTGCTGACGACAAGGCAAATATCTGAAAAAATTATTTTTCTGTATCCCCATTGCATGAAGATGCGTGTGTGCAGGTGTCAGGAACGGGGGACCTGGAGGGAATGGTGGCAGATGCCGTGTCGCGATGGCTCCGTGTCCTGGCACTGGCTGCTGCTCCAGATGGCTCTCATCCTCCTCAGCCCCGCGGCTCTTCTCCCTCCAGCGAGCTGCTAGAGCAGGAAAATCCCTGGGGAGTTTTGTCTGCTCTACCTGCCAGCTCTTCAAGGAAGGCCCCGAGCTCTCCAACCGTAAAATAAAACCAAGCAAAATATCCCTGTGCCATATGGGCCCGGAGCAGCACAGCCCCTGACAGAGAGCTCTCCCCGTGCCCCTGGTGCCCGGCGTCAACGCAGCTTAGAGCGGAGCTGAGGCTTGTCCTGCCCATCGCACGGTGTGCTCCTGTCACCTTGTCAGTGATTCTAGTGCCACCTTGGCTGGCTGCCTCCTGCCAGGCCAGGAGCAGATGCAAGGAACTGGTGGAGACGGCTCATGTCAGAGGGACACAGGGTTCTGCCACAGCGCGCAGCAAACATGAACGATGTGAAATCTCAGTCCTGTGGCACCGGGAACGGTACCGTGGGAGCTCCTTCGCTCACTCCGTCTGGCAGAAATTGTACGAATGTCCCTGTTTACATCCTCACATGGGACCTGTGTTCCTGATGCCTGGGCTTCTCGGTGGGATGTTTTCACAGTCACTGGGATGGAAGGAGGGAGGGAGAGAGGGAGGAAGAGAGGAATGGAGGGAGGGAGGGAGCATTTTGGAGTATGAGGGGGTGGCTGGGCTGGGGCTGGAGCAGGGGGCACGGCTGAGGGATCATGGGGTGCCCCTGGCCAGCCACTTGGAAACAAGATTTATTGAAGGCTGCTTGGCCTCCAGGCTCTTATGCTCCTTTATTTCCTCCAAAATGGTTGTTTTCCCCAAAGGCAACCTTTACAAAGCAGTTCTAACAAGTTTCCAATTACTTTTCATCACATTAGTCTTCCATTCTAAAAATTTCTCTCTGAACACTGAGTCCATTTCCAGAAGTTGGGAAAGAAGTTCCTTTTTTTTCTTGTTCTATTTTTGTAAGGTGTGTTGACCAAAGAGCTTTCCCAAACCTGTCTCCTCCATCCATTAAGAAAACCCCAGTGAATTGGTTGAGAATAGAACCAGCCTTTGCTGCTCTAATGGCAAGGTACTTCTACCTGCTCCCCTTTGTGCTTCAGAGACTTGCCGAGAAACGGCACTTTTGTAGCAGGAGACTAGAACACTTTGGGTTAGGAAAATATTTAAATACACGAATTTCAAATGTATTGAGAAGTGCCATTTTAAGTCACATTGAGTAGGTACTTAATCTGTGCTTATGCTGAACCGTATTCCAGACTACATATAAGCAGGTTTTCTGAAATCATGGCTAAAAGATGAGATACGGTCCATTTCTTTCCATCAGCGTTACTGGTCCCTGGATCTTCCACAGGTGAAGAGGTGAGTTAACTGGTGTTACGTTTGGGTCTCAGTCAGGCTGTGAAGGAGGATAATAACCATTATATTCCATTGTTTTAAACCCTGAGAGACACTGAGAGTAAAACATGTTGCTGAATGTTCATTAAATTTAGGAAACTTCAAGGGAAAAAGCGTGTCAATATTAAGAATGAACATTTAAGATTGAAGAGGGAACCTGTGTCCTTCCCATCAACTGGAGAGCAAGAAGTAAAGTTGGAGAGATTGTTTTCACAACCTGATTGTTCTAAGATTGTTTTGAAAACCAGCCAGGAATAATGACTCCACAAGGGCCGTTTCCTCTTCCCTCGCCAGCTGGAAGTGCTGCAGGCGGATGTCCTGGCAGTTCCAAAGAGGGCAGAGACCGGGGGGGAAGGGGCTTGGAGCAGGGGAGCAGGGCACCCCGAGGGATGCTGCCCCCCGACAGTGGGGAGAAGTGAGCGGTGTCCCAGGGAAATGCCAAATGCTCCCCATACCAGCCGCAGGAGCGGAGCGGGGCGAGCTTTCCTGGAAGGGAGCGAAGCCCCTTCAGCAGCGGTGCCAGGACCCCCTCCCCGGCACCCCCGGGCTGGCAGCGGGGCTGAGCGCTGCCTCCCACGGAACGAGAGGTCAATACTATTAATTCTATGGCACAGCAGCCAAAATGCTTGTAACTGACAAGGACTTTCATCAAAGTTACATCTTTCTGTCTGTGGCACTGGAGCGTAGAGGAATTTCAGTTGCTTACTGTTAAAGTCTTCTTTATCTAAAATAGTAACAGTAATAATCATGGAATTGTCAGAGTTGGAAGGGACCTCTAGATCTAGAGATCATCTAGTCTATTTAATTATTAAATAATAATTTTCCTAACAGAGTGCTTTCAAAAGCAGGTTTTGACATTTATCAAAATTGGAAGCTTTTACTGAAATAGAAATTACATAAGAAAATTGTTTCCTTCAAGAAGCACATAAAATATTTTAAATGTGTCAAAATTATAATTTACATCTGTTATTTAAATTAGTCTTGAATATGGTAATATCAAATGGATAGAGTGAAAACATCTGCCGCCCTTCCCCTTTTTTTCATTTTCGTGGTTTCTGCTGTATAGAGGTTTGCAATCTGAATTTGGAAATGCTTCGGTTTGGAGAAGCTGAGGTCAGGGCTAAGGCCAAGGAGAAGGGAAACTGAATTCCCCGATGTGAAGCCCCGGAGCCTTGGAAGACTTTTCCTATTCCCTCCCAAAGATGATAAACATAAGAAAATCAGTGGAAATTTATTTAGTGTAAGCTATTTATCTGTCCGTATTTGGGGCTCTGTTGTGCTTGTTTATTTGCGGCCCTGAAGAATGGAAATTTCGTGGCACCAATGTTAATTAGAAGTCGATGTCTGTAATCGCTCAAGAAGTGCTTGCATTCTCATCCAGACGTGGAATGAAATCAGCACCATGTCCCTCTGACAGCCGGTCTCAACAGAGTAATCACCGTTCTCACACAGAATATTGAAAATAATTCCCTGGAGTTCAATGTAAGGTAAAAAAAATATATAAAAAAAGACATTTTGATTTGCTGTTAGACTTTACACAAATTGGAAAATGAGCTGAACTTCAGGAACACCATATTTTATCTGACCATCTTGCCTACCTGGAGGGTGATAGACATCAGGGCAGCTCTGAGACGAGCCCCCGCTGCAGTTACATCCAGTCGCCCCCGGCCAGGACTTCTCAGGCTGAAGACAGGGACTGAAGGGCCCTTCTCCTCCCAGTCCGTGTGCTGCCGTATTTTCTGAAACCTTTTATATGGTTAATATCTGCAAAGCTCTCGATTTCGTTGTTTGATATAATTTTATTCAATAAAGCTGCCTCATTGCATAAAGGTCTTGGTATTTAATATTTAATAGCATAAATCCCATGTGAGTCCTGGGCAGAGGGTGAAAATTACACTTTAAATTAATGTGTGCTCCAGGCCTGCTCTTGTTTCTCTCCACGTTTGAAGGCCGGCAGCCCTTTCCCGTCCCCGTCCCTCCCCAACAGGGCCGTGTCCATCAGGGTCTGTGACAGTCCCTGTTGATGAGGTGACAGGGGCCCTGGGAGCCCCGTTCTGGTGGGGCTGTGAGGACGGAGGGTGACCCCTGCCCACTGCAGCTGGTGGGCAGTGTTACTGGTAACACAAGGAGATAATTAGTAGGATACCAGCATGGCGTTGGTGCGTGGCATGTGCCCTGGTGCATGGCCAGGGTGCTGTCACCGTCGGGGGAGGACAGTCCCACAGCCCCTGGGGGGACCGAGGGGTCCCCGGACAGGCAGGGCCACCTCAGCCTTGTGGGCATTTCTGAGCTAATGAGTCTTGTTGTGAGGTGAAGGAAACACCATCCAGCTGCCCCATGGCTTTTCCACTCTTTACGAGGAAGTGTAGTGACAGGACAAGGGGCAATGGCTTTACATTGGAAGAGGGGAGATTTAGATTAGATACCAGAAAGAAATTCTTTACAGGGAGGGTGGTGAGGCACTGGAACAGGTTACCCAGGGAAGTCATGGATACCCCATCCCTGGAGGGGTTCAAGGCCAGGCTGGATGGGGCTTGGAGCGACCTGGTGTGGTGGGAGGTGTCCCTGCCCAGGGCAGGGGGGGTTGGAACTCGATGATCTCTAAGGTCCCTTCCAACTCAAATGATTTCCCACAAAGGGACAGGGAGCTCCTGGGACTGTGGCCTTTGAGTACCGTGGTCCAGCTCTTCCACAAATCTCTGGCTACTGCAGGTGTTGTAACGAGTGGGACTTTGGTGGAGAAACTCATCTGGCTCTGTTTTGGGGGACAGGTCACACAGCAGCATTGAATTATGCCTTTTTTTTTTTTTTTCTCCTGAAAACGTGGTTCAGAATGTCTCTCTCTGCTGTGTAGGTGCAGACCGTTGTCCCCAGCTGGTGCCCCGTCCCCTGGTCATTTCTGCACGGACACCCGGGATCCTGCAGCCTCTCACCAACCCTTCATGCTGGCAGCGTGTGACAAGGACACCCACAGCCGTGCCCACAGCGTGGTCTTGATGTCTCTGGTGGTGCCCCAGCCCAGTGACACCAGCGTGGCACCACGGGGACACGCAGCAGCACCTTCCCAGCGCGTCCCACGTCCGGGCAGCTCCTGGGTCCTCACCCGCAGCAGCATCCCAGGCCGGGTTTGCAGAGCGTCGGCAGCATCCGTCAGATTTGGCCGGATTTTCAAAGGATCTGAGGGTGCAGCGCTCCTCTGGTGTTTGAGGATCTTACCTGGATTTGGGTATTTCCATCCCTGTGCTCCCAGGAGCCGAGTGCATCCGTGGCTCCGTGAGCCCAACCCCGGCAGCCACTCACCGCGGGGTGCACCCACAAACACGGCTAATGCTGTCCTGAAGCCCAGCCTGGCAAACACTCAGCAGCCAGTTTGGTGCTTATCACCAGGATTATACCAGGGGCCTTCAAGATTGGTGCCTGAGTAAGCTTTATTTATACATTGGGAATAACTGTTTGTGTCCAGGCTGGGCAGGGTTTCTCCTCCGTCTCAGCAGTGGTGAGGAGCAGGAGGAACAGCTCTGTCTGAGCTGCTTTGAAACCTGAAGTGCTCCAGAAGGAAGGTCAAACAGAGCGTTTCTTCACATTAATTCCTTTGAGTAGCATTTGGACTCACCCCGCAGTGGTGCAGACGCTTGTTGCAACAGCAGCCGGAGTGGGGAGCTCCGCGCTGGAACATCTTAGGAGCTGCTGGGGAGAGGGACCTCCCTGTCCTCCTGCTGGGATCCCCCAGTGCCAGGAGACCGCCCCGCACTGCTCCTGCTCTCCGGGCTCTGCGGGGTTTGCTGCCAGTGATGCCGTCCAAGCACAGGGCAGCGCTCCCAGCATGGGACAGTGCTCCCAGCATCAGCCAGTGGTCCCAGCATGGGACAGTGGTCCCAGCACCAGGCAGCCTGGGGAGGCCTCAGTGAACTGGATATATAAATATATATACACATATATAATGTCTCAGATTATGTAATTCCACCATCTGCTGCTTTACATCAACAGGGCTCATACTCCACCTCTGCTGCCTGACACAACTGCTTGACA
The DNA here is from genome assembly GCA_025769975.1 of Gallinago jamesoni. Classification (NCBI taxonomy): domain Eukaryota; kingdom Metazoa; phylum Chordata; class Aves; order Charadriiformes; family Scolopacidae; genus Gallinago; species Gallinago jamesoni. The sequence continues at coordinate 3,487,197 of JAOQGH010000006.1, forward strand.
CAACATAAATCCTGTTTGATTTGTGGGTTCCCCCCCCTCAATCATTACTGTGTGCAAGGTGGAGCAGCGGGGGAAAGAGGGACTGTACTTTTTGTTCTCCTCAGAGGAAACGCTCCTTCCTTCTGTGGAGGCAGAGGTGGAGAACTCGCCAGGCAGAGACATCATCTATTGTAACATCTCCCATTTGTTTCCCACTTACTGTCTTTGTTCTTACACGGGCAAACCAGGCAGATTGTGTTTACTTTGATAAGCATCTTTCCTGCAGGGTCAAGTAGAAATAAGAGATTGGCAGGAAAGGAGCAAATCTCCCTTAAACAAAAATGTCTGCAATAATTAGCAAATGTGGCAAGAAAGAGCTGATAAACAAGCAAAAGGTGAGAAGTGAAAGGTAAGCTTCAGGGCAATTCATTAAGACGGTAAATGAAGAGCAAACCAAAATTTCTGCAAGCATTTAGCAGATGGGAGGGTATTCTGGGAGCGTGGCATTTGTTCAAGCAGCGAGTAAAAGCTGGAAATACATGGATTTTTAAAGGAATCTTTGGTTCATTTCTCAGACACCTCGAGGAAAGCAAGGCAGTTTACGTTTGCTTTGCCTGCATTTGCATTTCTGCTGCTTCGGGAGCCTAATGAAATGGAAACCAGCTTCTGAAAACTGGAGACCCCCACCCAACTCCGCTCCCCAATTACAGGTGCTGGTGTGGGGATTTAATGAGCCTGCAGCACAGCTGTGGGGGGGTGGGCTCTAACCCAGCTGAGTCCTGCCCTGTGTCCTCCTGGGGCTCAGACAGGCAGGACACAAGTCCCGGGAGGTGGCCAAGGACTCGTGCTGGTGGCTGTGGCTCCCCCAAGAGGCACCGCTGGAGGCCAGGTCAGAGCTGGGGGGGCTTAGTCACCCTACAGCCATCAGGGTCTGCAGGGCAACCAGCTCAATGGGCCACTGCAGGAGATGGCTGGGCTAGTAGTAGGTGGAGGTGACCCTCACTCTGTCCTTGCGTGTCCTGGGTTCCCCTGCCTGGCTGAGCCCGTGGCAGAGACTGGGGAAACTGCAGCTGAAAACTGGCTTCTGGTGGGTGAGGGGGCTCCGCTCTGTAGCGGGAGGGGAGGGGGGCAGCACTGCCTGGCACCATTTAAGGCTCTTCTGAAGACTCCTAAAAGTCTCAGCCCTGGGCTGTCCCCAGAGCTTTCTTGCTCCGAACTCCAGGAGAAGACTTGATTTAATGACTATGTCATCACTCTAATTTATATTCTTTTAAAGACCGAAACGTGTTTGACTCCTTGGGGTGGGCTGCTTTATGGTAGTTATTGTTGGGGGGTTTTGGGGGAGAAGAGGTTGGAAGTGCTCCACAAAGACAGGACTGCCTTCCATATGTTCAGTTCTTGGTGGTTTTATTTTTGATTAGGAGCGAGGGACTGATAGGTGTTATGAGGAAGTGATGAATTACCCGACATGTCTGCAGCGCTGGGGATTTTCTCGCATCACGATGATGGTGATTGATTTTTCTTTCTTTTTTTCTTTTTTTTTTTTCAGACTCTGCAGCAGAGGAATTTCCCGATGCCTGATTGCAGCTGACAGGTAAGCTGTGGAACTGCCTCGCTGGTGGCTGTGACAGGCCTTCCTATCTCTGCTCCCCACTAAATTTTAGACTTTAATGGCTTGCTGAAGACATGCTGTCAGGGTGATGGAGATGGTGAGATTATTAAATGAGGACATCTTCTACTCGCTAAATTGCTTTAATCTCACAGGAGGCTTTATTAGCTCATATTGCCCCCCCTTTGTAGGGGTTAGAGGAGAAAGCAAAGAAGCAAAGACAGAGGATGGGGACTGCAAAATCCCAGCAGTGTTTGTTTTCCTGAAGAGCTGTGTCAGGGAGGAAGGTGGGAATCGCACCTTGGCACGGTGCTGGCCAGAGAGGCAGCAGGCGATGAGTCTAATTGATCCCAGCATGTGCTGGTTCCAGAGGACTGTTATGAGCTTTGGTGTGTGTGAAGTGCAGCACATCTGGTGTCTTGCCCCTCGCTGGCTGTGGAAATGAAGTGGTTATTCTGGGGGGGGGGGTGGCTCCTTCCCCCTGTGCTCTGTCGTGGGGACTCACACCCCGCACAGAGAGAAGAGGGCTGCGGTGTGGGGGCTGGAATTTGGATCCCAAACTTGAGTATCCGTTTCTCTGGAAACTAGATTGCAGTTGCAATTTATATAAAATTGCTCTTTTCAAGAAGAAATGATGGAGCTGGTTTGGACTAATTACAGAGTTGTTCAAATATCTGGGGTGCGATAGCGTGACTTGGAATCCCATGCACTCTGTGTGGTACCAGCTGGGGAGCTGGAGGGGGAGGGGGGAAGAAAATACCAAAAGGAGCCAAAATTAGGAAAGAAGGAGCTGAAAAAGGAATGAAGGAAAAACAGGAGAAGGGGAGAAGGGAAAAGATCCATGTGAGAAGCAACCAGGATGGTAAATACAGCATCCTCAGACAGCACCATTATGAATGGGAAGGCATACACCTGCATTCCCTAAATGAAGTAGGAAACAGTCTGTGAGCTATTGGTGATCCCTGTTATGTTTATTAGTTGTTTGCTGAGTTAATTCCCCCTGTTGGATGGCCCTGCAAAAAAGGGTGGTAGTAAGAGCTGTGATTTGGTGACAAGTATCCAAGCGCAGAGGAAGGATGTGCTGGAAGAGGAACTTCTCGTGTCATCAGGTGGGATTTGCTTTGCAGACCATCCACTCGGGAGAGGTCACTGCTCCTGGGATGTGTGTGTTTTGTAGGGTAAATGCTTTCTTGTGGGTGAATTTCCCTGATTGGCATAAAAGTAGCAACTGACTAGAGAGAAATATTCCATGTCAGGGTAAATCTGTGCCGCTGTGATCCTCTGTGGGTGTAATTAGCCCAAGCAGTTGCCCCCACAGAGCTGTGAAATGCTGGTTTTCTCCGAGGGGTGTCATTCCTTGGTTCTGTACTCAAAAGCGCTCTGAATTACCTGCAACTTCTCTTCTGGTGGCTTTAGCTGTGCTGGCAGGGCCATATGTCACCCCAAGCCCCTGTATCCCCACTGGGGTCTGCAGCTGTGGCTCCTGTCAGAGGGATGTCCTTAGACTCCCCCAAGCACAACCACGTCCCTCCGGCTCCACTGTGTCCCTGCCAGGGGACCGCTCCCCGTTGGAGGAAACCAGGGGGTGACAACCTTCCTTCACATCCTCTTCATTTGAACTAAGAAAGCCTGACTGAATTCCCAGCAGGTCCTCACAGATGACAGTGGACCCATCTCTCCTCCTTTTCCCCAGCGTCTAAAAAGAAAAAGCAAACCCATACAAAACCCCCCACCAAAAATAAACTCCAAAACTGAATAACCTTCTCTAACTAGGCTGGAGTTAATCAAGCTGAATTTATTAAGATCTTTGCAACTAAATGAGCTGATTACCGGTAGGAAGAAACTTCCTTTATTATCTGATTTTAAAAGCTTGAATAATTTTAGCCATTGACTTTATTGTCAGCCGAAAGAACTATTTCAATTATTATCTCTAATAACTTTGGAGGACATCTTTAAAGTTCTTTTCCATGAATCCTACTTCAAATGCTACTGCGGAGATGAAAGGAACAAGCTTAACCCAATGAATAACTGATAAACCAGAAATATCACTGCCTTGCCTCGAAACATCCCAGATCAGAGCTCGTCCCTTGAATATAATCACAGTGTACGCTATCTCTGGCCTTTATTGGAAGCAGAGCTCTTTTATGATATTCTGTCATTTATGACAGTTCCTCCAGAGAGTTCATTAGGATGAACATTAATGTGGCTGAATCGAGGAAACGGCTCTTCCTGACATAATGCCAACATATATTACAATATTGTGCCAATGCTGTGGGGCAGCTTTATGGTTGTTTAATGCATGTGTGTGTGTGTTGCAAATTGCATCACTTTTTAACTCTCTCTGTAAAGCAGTGGGGTTTTTTTCTGAATTGCCAGCACTATAAATACATGTAATGGGGAGCCCGAGCAGCTGTTTTGTTCAGCAGTTATCCGTGATGATGATGCATTCACAGGTGAGGGTTTCCAGCACTGGAGAGATGCAATTAATCTGTGCTGCGCTTCCAACCATCCGAGTGAGCACCTGGGTTTCCCCCCTGCTCCATTGGTGTTTCTTGGAGTTCTTTGTCCATAAAGGTCTGTTTTGGGAATTGAAGAGGAAAGAAGCAATGGCCAAGGAACGGCTGGTGACCCCCCCCTTTTCCCCCCGGTTCCCACGGGGCTGGGATCAACTCACTCCACAGCAGAGTCAGGTCACTCGTGGTGCTGGAGTGGGCAAGGACTGGTCACTGGGGGTTTGCCTCTTCTGTGCAGCACAGAGCGTGTGTGTGTTTTAAAAAGAAAAACAAAAGAAATCCCCCAAAATCCACAAAAAAATCCCCGGAGAACCATCCCCCACCTGTTATTGTCAAAAGGTTCCATATAACTTGTTAGGACACGAACCGTAGTTAGCATCCTGCTGATGATTTTTATTTATTTTTTTTTTAAGAAAAAAGGGTATTGCTGTGTCTGGTGACGAAGGACAGGGCAGATGTAAGAACTGTGCTGAAGGGAGAAAAGGTTAAGATCTAGCTAATATTTCCTAGAGGAGTAAAAGCATTGTACAAAATTTCTAAAGAAAAATAGGCACATGGCCAAACAAGAGAGACTATAAATGCCCACAAACCAAAGTAATAACATTAAAATTGTTTGCTTGTTTTTTGGGGTTTTTTAAAATGAAAAAGCCAGGCTAAAACATAGGGCTGTTGAAAAGGTGACTGAACATAACAGAAGGTTCTGAAATCCCAGCAAAATGACCAGAAACTGACTCTGGAGTGAGGGGAAAACCATCTCACCTTGCTGAGGTCACACAGGGATGGCCCAAGGCTGTTTCTTCTGCTCTCCCACCCCAAAGGAGATATGGGGTGGGTAAATACAGAGGATGGCTGGTTTCTTAACCAGGGCCACCTGGTGACTATCCATGGGGCATCAGTGTCTCTTCAGGATCCATGCAATGACACGTGGCGTATGCTGTGATGTTACTTCACTGCTCACAGGAGGTAGCTGGGAGAGCATTGGAGAATGCTCTTATTAAGGGATTAAAAGATTAGTCTCATGATTGTGCATTTTTCTACAAGATATGGGTGTCAAAACAACAACACACAAAAATAATTAGGGTATCATGTTAATAATGCAAAGTATGTCACTAATTGCACTCGGGCATCAATTTGTTGGCTTCTCAGTGTGACTGACAACTTCATTCCCTAGAAGTCTCCATTTGATGTTATCATCCAGTACCACCACAGCTCTCAGACAGGGTGCTGGGTAGCCACTGTGTTTATTTCATGCGTTGTGTAGTGTGGATGAGTGTCTATCCTCTGTGGTTTGGGACGTTTGTTGTTACCTAGATGTAAATCTCCAGCCTGGGACACGCACAGGAACACCAGGCTGAGCTCTCGTACGCAACAAAGGCTTTTTACGTCATTCTGATCCACTGAGAAGAGGGGCAAAGGGTTCCTAAAATGGCCATGGAACAGACTGATGGCTCGTGTCCCTGCCCTGTAAATAGGAGCCATGCTTCCCTTGTCCAGTTTACACTGCTGGGAGGCTGTCGGGAGCAGGAGAAGGGGGGAGGCCGTTGGCCCAAACTGGGATGTGGCTCAACACCCTCCCTGGGCAGTTTGAACTCATTCCCCAGAGCTGTGGGGCTGAGGCCAGGCATGACTGCTTGCTGCTGATGTTGGCAGAGGAGTAATTCCCACTGGTGGGAGCGATTGGATAAAGGGGGTTGTGGAGAGCTGCCCCCACACCCCTGGGGTTCTGCTCCCTTGGTTTGGGGATCCGCTGGGGCTCTGTGGAGGAGGGAACGCTGTCGGGCTGAGGCTCGTCCTCCCTTCCCACCACACTCGGCTCGGATAGAGAGCACTGAAGCTGTAAACTGCCTCATGCTTTTCCCACAACCTTATTCTAATCTCCTTTCTGGGTCAATTCCCAGGTAAGAGAGCCGTGCCATTACATTTTTAATTGTTTTCAGCTCTGTCTCCTGCCTGGGCGGCGCGGGGCTGGCAGGACACGCTGTAATGCGTTGTGTACAAGCATCTTATCTGGTTGGCGCTGCCGTGGGTACCGCGCCGGGGAGACTTCCACCAAGGTGGGCATTTATCTTCGTCAGCTGTAATGAACCGCCTCTGCCAGGCGGGGAGCGGGTCCAAATCGGCTCCGTCTGTCGGCGCTGCCTGCCCTGGGGCTGGGATGGAGCTGAGCCTCGGGAGCCCCGTCGGGAACCTTGGCCAATGGGCAGGAATACGGCTGGGGAGGGACCGTCGGGGCTGGGGAGGGAGTTGCTGGGTTCAGTGTGGGACGAACTTGGAGCCCCAGTAGCTTTGTGGGGGACGGGGAACCCCGGGAAGGTCCATCCAAGGTTTATCAAGTTTGGATCAAAAAAGTGAGGAGTTAGGAACTGCTGAGGAATGGGGGTCCTGACTTCTGTCTGGGCACAGAAGAGGAAGATACAGCTTTGTTTTCTGACTGCCCTCCTCGGTGCTTCTGGGTTGATCAAACAGATTTTCATTTTCTTTTGCTCTTTCAAGGCTGTTGGTGCCAGAAAGAGGCAGCCGGGTTATGAGTCTGCCCTTCATAATGAGGAAGATTGGTACTGGGGAGAGGACTGGGGAGAGGTTTCCGAATGATTTTTAACAGCTAGTTATTTCCTTGAACAGCCTGGATTAGTAGCCCATGTAGCTGATGAATATGCTGGAGCGACTGGATTGATTGATAGCAATTTCAGGACGTGACTGGGAATTCAATTAACTTTTGAAAAATGTTTAAACAAACAGCTTAAACCGAGTTGGGTTTGTGGGGGTTCAGCAGCCTTGAAATTTTGTTCCAGTGCGGAATAAAGCAACAAAAAAGCCCCTCAGATTTACTGAGCTACTAATGTTTTTTTAAATGATTTTCCTTTGCTGCAGTAAAATCATTCTGTTCAACTAAATCAGTTCTCCATTCGATTGTATTTTACATGAATATTGATATCTCTACAGCACACAGTACTATTCTGTACCATCTTGTGTTCTCTAATGATTTGGATGATAAATAACAGCACAATTAACTTCAAAATAAGAAACTGTTTCAAAGCCAGCCCCCTCCATTTCTCCTCTCCAGTAAAGTCAAAACAGAGCAATTTGACAGATTTGAGGAACTGCGTTTCTAGGTGCTTTTCAAAACACATTTTATTTTAATCAGCACTACATGGGCAACAGTGTTTTATTTCCAGCAGAAGAACATTGCCTTGGTGGTGGTGATCAGCCGTGGCCGGCACCAGCCTGGGCATGGGGGTCCCCTTGGGGGTGCGGGTGAGCCCCAAGCCCTGGCCATGCCCCTGTCCCCTGTCCCAGCACGGTGGGGACTGGCCATCAGCTCTGGGGCACCCCTGGGCTGGTGTCACCTTCCCTGGGCTGCTCCGTGCACGACACGGGGTTGGGGGAAAAGGAGAAGAACCAGGAAAGTTTCTCAGCTAATCAGTGAAGGGCTGACTGTGTTTGTTTTGACAAGAGCCTCCCCTCCTTCCCGGGAGTGCTCTGGTGAGTGAAACCCTCGCAAATAAAGCGTGGATCTGCTGAATGCACAGCCATGCATAATTTAGCAGTGCTGGAGCCTTCTGCATGGCTCATCACAAACTTGCATTCAGTAAGTGCTAACACAACTCCTTTGTGGGTAGGGATTTGTGTGCCTTTCTTCTTTTTTTGGTAAGACTTGGATTTCAGACCCCTGCCAGGAATTAAAAATTGACCGTCAGGAAGCTTGTTATCAAGGTTAATGTTGAACAGACATGGCCCTTCACGCACACACACATTTAAAATAAAGAAATTTTTGTGAATTCTTGAGTGGGTTGACTTTGAAGGATAGTATGAATAAATAATGGAAGACTAGGTTTTCCTTGAATTCACACTATTCACCCATAAGTCATAAAACCAAACTCGATGCTAGAGAAACTGGCTCAGGGGAACAAAAATAAAGACAAGTCTTCTTTCATTCTAAGGGAAAAAAAAATGTTTTTTATCCCTGGACTTGGTGTTTGAGAGGAAAAAGCCCTAAGTGTAACTTACATGTGTCTGTCCCCATCAGGTAGATGTTTCTTGCAGGGAGGAAGACAAAAAATGATTAAAACTAGTGCTAATATTTACTTGGACTAATGGAATGTTGTGCAACATCACCTGAGTTAAAATCAAGATTGTAATTAGTAGGTGGTTCATTCTGTTCTAACAATGCAGAATAATTAATTCTTCTTTTTCATCCCACAAATAGTAATTAAAAAGAAATATTACATAGCTGCACCTGTTTTTCATTATACGGTTGCCACAGTCAGTAAACCAAATCTTTTATTGATGAGAACAGCCGTAAGTTTGAAAACTGAGTGAAGAGCATGAAAACCCCTCTGAGGTTCCCTAGAGACAAGTGAGAAGTCTGAAATTGTTAAAACATATGGTGGCACATACTGATTACCAACAGCTCCTACTGTGGGTGTGAGCCCCAATTTCTCTTTGACTTTCAGCTTTCCTAAGTATTCTTGACTTAGTTGATTATTTCTCAGCTTTCTTTATTAAATCTCCTGTGACAGGGGGTCAACGTGACCTTGTGTCCATAAAGACTGTTGTGCGTTTTCACATCCACCTTTCTCAGTGCTTTCACTTGATAAGGTTTTGGGTTTTTTGTTTCAATAGTCGAGGAAGTGATGCACTCGGAGGAAACACGAGCGGCATGGAGATGGCTTCCTTCTTGTGTCCATGCTTATTTGTGAAGTGGGGAGCAGGTCATGGGAGTCAAGGGGAGAAGGTTGAGATTGCTGAGACCACGCTACTCCGGGGCACACGGGTGCTTTGCAGGAGCAAGTGACAGAAGGGTTTTCAGGGACGGAGAAATCATAGAGTCAAAAAAGACATTGCTTATTGTGATGGAAAGAGCCTTGAAGTTGGAGGTTGGCTGAGTTGAAGGCGCAAAATGTAAACTTCCAAACGAGGTGTCAGCAGCAGCTCGGAGTGGGGCTGGCGCCCTGCAGCAGGGTTGAAATATTCCCTTGAGCACTGGTTTGAGAGCGAGGAGAGGAAAGGGGGAAGCAATCCTTGACCACAGCTTTAAATAATAGCCATAATGAGTAGAAGTGTTTGGATTCAGTGCTGAGCATCCATTTGCTCTGGAGGAATAGAGAAGGTGGTGTCTCAGCGGGTGTCAGCACGCCTGGCTCTGCGAGCATCCCTCCTGGCCCAGCCTGGGGAGCGCGTCCGAGCGGCGACTGGGGCGGCCACTGTTATTTGTGGGAGCGTTAATGGTCCCTGGGACCCTCTGCTGCTCCGGCTGGACGGGAGGGTCTCAGGCCAAGTGCCCCGAGGGAAGCGGGGGCCAGTTATGCTTATGAGCAGTTCTGGAGGTTGAAGTGTGGATTGCTGGAACCTCAGAAATTATTCCTCCGTGCTGGTAAAAAGCCTGAAAAATCTCATTGTTTATAACTCAGTTCAAAAGGGCTGGACTCACTTTGTTGATTGATTTTAGTATAGGTGGAGAAAATTCTAATCTCTGTTCCTTGTTCTCCATGGCATTTAATCTTGCTGTTTGCTGTGTGAGTTTAGCAGAACTCTTGGGCAATTACCAAGGAACAAGCCCAGTCGATGGATTGGATTGCTCCAGTGCAGGCTGCAGCCTGGGCTGGGGCCATTCCCACCGAGTATCACCTCGTGGCTGTGGTTTATCAGCTGGTTTGGAGATTGGAGCAGAGCTTTGCTAATATTCGGGTGTGATGTCTTAAGAAGGTGGTGAATGTCCCCCAGCCCTTCTGCGCCGGACAGACGGACGGTCCTGCTGCAGGGGACATCTCTCTGCTGTTCGTTCAGCTCCATCCTCTCAGCCCAGGCCCTGTGAGGAGCACGAGGTGGTTTAAAATCCCATTTGTCTCAACAGCCCCTGGAATCATAGGCTTTGTTTTACTGTGGCTTTAAAAAAACGTCATTGTGTAGCTGATTTTAACACGGAGTGTTTATACTTGGTATTATATTTGGGCCCCAGAGAGAGAGTATATTTGTATGTCTGGTTGATGTATTTATACTGCTTGCCAAGTTCCCCGAGTGCAAGGACTTACGCTTCCACTCATGGGCCATCATCTGTTGCTGTTCCCTTTTATGCGTGCATAAATATTTATTGATATTGATTAATATTTATTTCTCATAAATAATACATCACTTTGGTTCTGTTTATTCCATTGAGAACAATGCAGAAACACACCAAAGTGTAATGAAGGTGGCAGCAGAGCTCACTGCGTGCCCGGGGGAGGGTCCCCAGGGCGAGGGGCAGCTCGGAGCGGGGCACGTCTCCGTTCCGCTCCCACCAGCATCGCTGCCCGGTACAGACTGGGTCCAGACCCCAGCCACCCTAAATCTGCTGCTGTCTGGGTTCTGCTGGCGCTGCCGGGCGCTGTAGGAGGAAAAGCTCTTTCCTCTGCCCGTGGCAGCATCGTGCTGCCGGCCGCAGGTGCCCGATGCCGGATCCTGGGCTCGGGGCCACCAGCCCTGGGAGCAGGATCAGCAGCCGAGGTGTCCCTTGGCTCACCTTTATGTTCAAACCGGTCCCCCAGAAGGAAGGGGAATCGCAGGGACCGGGGTTTGCACGCTCGGGTGTGGGTGAGGGGAAGCTGTGCCCCCCGTCGTGCCAGGAGGAGAGCTGGTGCAGGGGTGGGAGAGCCCTGGGTGCAAGGCTGAAAGCACATCACTAACAACTATCGCCCCTCTGAACAACACTAGTTATTAATATTAGTATTTTTTTTGCCTTGGTAGAATTGGCAGTCTCATCAGGTCTCGCAGCCCCATTGTGCCGATCACAGCCCAAGGGAATAAGAGAAGGGCTGAGCCCCGGGAGAGCCCACGGTCCCGGGTCGAGTCAGCTCCGATGTGAGGGGAGGAGGAAAATAATATCAGAGGCGAGCAGAGCCACAGCTCCTCTGGGGGGAAAGTAGGTCATTTTGAAGCAGCAAACAGCTGAAACAACAGCCAATAAACAAAAGAAAGAGAAAAGAAAAAGGAGATGGGATTAGAATAAACACTCTGCTTTATCAAATCCCAGCTGAGCGGGGAAGGGACCGTGCTTTCCCCAGAGAGCAGTGGCCGGTGTCGAGCTAAGGAAATCCTGGAGAAAACAGGCTGTTGCACATGGCCTTTCAGGGAGCCCACCTCCTCTTACGCTCATAGCAAAGCCCTCCGCGTCCCTGGAAAATGCTTTGCTGATTTATTATTTACCAACAAATCACAGCCAGCCAAGCGCAGCCCCGTCCTCTGCCCCGCTGTGTGTTACTGTCAGACCCTGTCCTTTGGTGGAAGAGACTGGCGCCAGCCTAAAGCCATGGTTGGCTTTAGGAACAGAAATATTCCCGTTAGATGGGCCTGCGCCCCGTTCCATACAGTGGCAGGGCCTGGGGGGGCTCAGCCGGAGCCTGCCAGACCCCAGTGGTGGGGAGGGCTGACCTTCTCCGCAGCGGAGAGGGCTGATGGTGGGTCCTTTATTCCTACCCTTCCTTTGGCGAGGAGACAAAGGGCAGAGATTATGTGCTAGAGCCAGGATGCCGAGCGCTGGGGAGCTGTGATTTTGCCCGTGCCGTAATCCTATTGATCTTTTTTTAAACATATGCTTTGATGATCAAAAGGCAATTCTGTTATCAGCCAGCACTTTGCTCTCCCAGAGCTTTTAGAGGGGACGGGACCGGGCGCTGTGTCCCGCAGCGGGGGCTCTGGGAGCTGGGGGAAGGGGGAAGGTCAGGGTGCAGAGCTGGGGCACCGAGGGGTGTGCGGGAGCAGTGTCGGGCTGGGGGGTACGCTGTGCGGCAGAGCCATCCCTACAGACACCCCCAGGGGCTGTTACACACAATAAGCAGAGAGGACGATACGCCCCTGCATTGGGATCCCTCTGCTGTCCCTGTTCTGGGGAACACCTGCAAGCTCCATAAACCAGGGACGGTCCCTGTCCCGTCTCTGTCGCACCAGCCAGCACGGGGGGTCTCCCCATTGCATTCCTTGCTCCTGCAGTGATTTGTGGTGCTCAATCAAAGTTCGTGGAACTAAGTCACTTTGTACCAGCTGAGTGTCTGACCCTCTCGCTGGCTTTTTGCCTAGGCAAATACAGACTGGTAAACTTCCTCTTACGTTGAAGAACTGTTAGGTGTTTGTGCTACTGCTAGAAACAATTTGCTATTGAATATAACATGTGTTGCTCATCTAAAATAAAATTAAGGTCATCGTCTTTTACAGATGATTTCCAGCAGAGTCTCTTTTTTTGAAAAAAACTATTCTAATGAAATCCATCGTTTCCCCCTCCCACCCCTCCTGGGGAGCACAGTGGTCACCACGGAGCCACGGTGGGTCTGGCTCCGAGTGGCCTCGGGCAGGTCTCAGTGGTGTGGGGCAAAGCTCAGTGAGCCCCTGGTGACCATGGGGCACGTGGGACCCCTCTCTGTTGCCCCTGTTCAGGACAGAGCGGTTGCCCCCTTTTCGTAGCTATAAATTGAGGTGCCCAGGCTTCCTCTTGGCAATAGCACCATGGCAGGGTTTGGTTAGCTTGGATTTCTGCTATTCATTTATCTCCCTGGTTTCCTGGCTTTTGTGGGTTCCTCCTTGTACATTTGTCTTCTGGTTTTGTGCCTGTCCTTACTCACCTGTCCTAGTTTCCACCTTCCCTGTGTTTACTCCCCATGGCAAAACCCAGAGTCGACAGGACATCGCAGGTGGTGCGTAGCCTCTTCCAAACTCATCCTGAAATGATTGTCTGGAGGCAAATGGTAATTCCACAAAGATTACGAAAGATTGAGCCAACCCACGTTTCCCATGGCAGCAGCCTCTCCTCTGAAGGAATTCCCTTCTCTGGTGACACGAGCTCCTGAGGGTTCCTGCCCCGTGGTTCTCCCGAGTCACTGGCCAGTCGTCACAGCGTGTCCCACCGCACCAGGATTTTGTGAGGGGACAACTGGACGAGACGCTTGTGTTTGTGCCCAGGTGGTGCTGAGGCTGTGATGGGAACGTGATGCCCCGTCGCCAGAAGGGGGGTCCCGCTGGGGGGGAGGTGGGTGCGGAGCCCTCGGTGCTCTCCTGCCCAAGGGGAAAAGCGTTTTGGTGGCTGGGTCCAGAGGGGCAACACCAAGTCACATGAATAAGAGGAAGTTTCATTCCAGTGGAAGTCTCTTTACGTATCTCATGTTATTTAGGAAAAAAAAAAAATATCCAGAGAGAGATTCTCCATCTTTAAATAGAGTTCCATATTTTATCTATCAAGAGAGAAAGTCTGGTGTGTAAGAATATGTAAATAGCGTATGTTGGGTAGCTCCAAGGCTGGCAAAAGAGACAATATTAAAAAAAGCCATAGATGTGAATCTCTGGTGGCTTAATATCCTCTTCTGCAGGTCTCTGCCTCCTTATGAAATAAAATACATTGTGTAACATACCTAAAACTATCGCAGTTAAATCTGAGTTCAATACCTCTGGTGTCATGCCCCTGTGTGTAATTTGGATGCTGTACATTTTCCTAGTCATTACTGAGGAATGACACTCTGCAAAGTCAAGCTGAAAATCAATTGAAAAGTTGGCTTTTTGCAACTTCTCCAGCTTATTTTCTTTTCTTCTTAGTTTAAGTATTTTCCTGCAAGAAAATTGGTTTGATTGAATTGCTGAGCTTCTCAGTTATTTCTGGCTTTGCTGGTTCCTGGCTGTTCCATCTTATCAGAGTGGAAATTTCATTAGGGAAATTTTGAGGGTTTTTTCTTTTAATTACAGGAAGTATCATACTTGGTCAAACTACAGCTGCTAATTCCCAGCTGTCATTGTGACATTTGTTTAATTAAGAGCAAAATTACCTGCACGACTGGAGAGCCGTGGGAGAGGCTCTTTCAGCATGGGCAGGGTGAGGGCTGCAGCTGGGGCAACCCCAGCCCCTTCTCCCCTCTGAGTACAGACAGGAGAGGGCAGGAGCAATTGCTGGCTGTCCCTGGCTCTGAGCTGCCATTAAACATCACTAATGATGCTGATGAGGATGTTTTCCCACAGATCTCCTCCTGTCCAAGGTGCACAGTTCACCTCTTGCCCATCGCTCCGGGTCTCTGCAGCTGTGCTGTGCCTTACCCTTCTGACAGAGTCTCTGCTCTGCTTCTCTTCCTTTTGTAAAAGCGATACTTAGAGGTTTAGCTTGCCCATCTTCTGGGGAACTAAATCTATGTAACTCGCCAGCCTCCTTCCTGTATATTTGATTGATTTGTAGACATTAAGGTTCCCATCAAAAATGTATGCCTTATGACCAGCTGTAATTTGGTTAATCAGAAAGATAGACATCGTTATATTAGCTTAGCTAATTGGCATTATAGAGGGGAAAAGTCCCCTGATGGAGATAAACCAGATCTCAGGCACTAGTCGTCATCTTGCTGACCTTCAAATGGGTTTGGAGTCCTAACCTATTATCATCCCAGCTGGAATGAAATATCAAAGACCTCTTTTAGCATCAGGCAGAATTAATGATCGTCCAGCAAGGAACAACGTAAGGAAATTTTTTTCTTATAGGATGTAAGAATGGGTAATTTATAAAATGGAGATTAGAATTAGAAAATTCATTATAGTTTGTTGTGATAGTTTTATGATTTTTAGAAAAAACTTTCAAACTTCTTTTTCATGGTATGTACAGACAAAAGAAGCAGTTGCTTGGGATGGTGAATGTGTGACAAAACACCACAGAAAGGTGTGACCTGGAAGATGTCCCTTGTGCTTGCCTGGCGAGGGTGGCTCCGTGGCGGGCGAGGGCTGGGGGCTCCGTGGTCTGTCCTGCCCTGACCCTGGCAGGGCTGTGGGGCGGCTGCTGCCGGGTTTTCACCGTTTCCTCTCATTTTTCACTGCACTGCCCCTTCCCGTGGGGCTGGCACCCGCTGTGTCCGTGGCTCACGCTGGCACCACCGGCTGCTCCAGCGTCAGGTCAGACGATGCTCAGGGGCAGCGATGGCCTCACCGGGGCTGCATCCTTAAGGATCTGTGGGTGACGGTGGCTGTGGCCCGTCCTGTCAGGGTCAGGACACCCATCCCCGTGGCTCGGAGAGGGTGTGCTGCAATGGGAGAAAGGGAAAACCCTTCCCTGGGTCAGGTTGGCAGGGACCCAAGGTGACTTTTCCTGCTGTGGAACATGGGACACAGTCTGTTTCCTAAAATAATTTAGGACTTTTTAAAAAAAATAGGAAATAAACAAATCCTCCTTTTGAGGGACTCAGGACATTATATTTTTTTGTGTGCCCTTCTTTTGTCCTGCCAGCTATTTTCTTTATTTCATGGTATTGCCCTTGGGAGCTTGTCAGACCACTTCATGCGTGAGCAGGGCTGCCACATTGGTTGGAGGATGCCGGCAGAAGTTTGTGCCTCCAGTGAGCAGAAACACGGAGCTTTTTTAACTAAATATGGATTGCAGCAGTGTGGGCTCAGTGGCTCAGAAATCCCTTTCTTACAAATAATAATAATAATAATCAGATTTTCTTAAGGAGCAGGGGTGAGATGCATGGATGTGGAGTAATGGATGGTGCATCCCAGCTGAGATGGTCTGTGCGGAGATGGGGAGAGCGGTGTCTGTGGGTGTGTATATATTGATATGCAGATAACGAGTAATACTCAGGCACCCAGCTGACCACGCCAGGAAACCCTTATGAAAATCCACAGAAAAGCCCCCCCTGTGGCTCCAGGGGCGACTTGTGGCCCCGGGGGGGCTGCCCGACTCTGGCCGTGGCTCCTCATGGCTCTGGGGCTGGTGTGGGCGCAGGAGGGGCTGCTGGGCTTGGCTGGGTCCCTGGTGGGACCAGGGGAGTCTGAGATGTTAATCAAAGCCGTGTTAAATGGGAAATTCATAAGTGACCCGAGGTGACAATTTCCCATAATCTTCTCTTTTTTTACCGGATGGGCGAAATGGAAAATTGATGAGTCTAAACCACATATTTTAAGCCTGTTTCTGAGCAGAATGTGAGATCCACTCGATAATATAGTTGATGTATTGAGTGTGCCCAGACCTTCATTCTCTGATGCCTGAGTGTACAGTTTGACTTAAAATCCTATCCAGTAAATTCAAGGCGGTAAAACCGTAATAGGACCCCAGAGCAACCTCCAGTTTCTTGAACTAGAAAGTGTTTTTAGAGATTTTTGGAAGGTATTGATCTTTGGTGTGTTTAATGATCATTATTAATCCCTGAATTATGTAGGGGGAAAATGAGAAGTGAAAGGGAGGAGGGAGAAGCGGGGTGTTTGCTGTGCTGGGGTGCAGGCAGATTGTTCATCTGAGAGATGGCCTGGCTTCTCGGCGCCTGCCCCCGCACCCGGGTGCTGCCCCGCTCGGTGCCACCGGGGTGGCTGTGACCCCCGAGTCCTGCCCCGCTCGGTGCCACCGGGGTGGCTGTGACCCCCGAGTCCTGCCCCGCTCGGTGCCACCGGGGCAGGACCCGCTGTGGGGACGTGGGGGTGACAGTGGGGCACAGGACCTTCTGCTGCCCCAGGGTCCCCGCTGCTGCCCTTTCCTCTCGGGGGCACCGTGTCCCGTGTAGGGGCACAGGAATTTATATGAATTCCTCCTTTGTAAACACCACCATGATGGAAATAGCAGAGTGGCAAGAGTGGGGAGCTGTCTCCTCCTCCCTTGAGGAGTTTTTAAACATGGAAAGGTATCAGCCCATTAAAAATCTCATAACAAAAGGTGAAAAATGTGGAGAAAATGTGACCTGTTAATAAAGGATTTAGTCAAACATTTATGTAAATATTTATACTGCACTATACCATTAGCTTTTCCAGTTAATCTGCTTTCTCTGCTAATGGCTCTGAGCAAAATATGTTCCCAGAGTAGCTTACAATAAAAATTAGTGCTGTATCTGGCCTATTACTCTTCCTCCATAAATTATTAAAAAGGGATAGATGCAAAAATCCATTTCTGAGCAGGCTTTTTCCCCCTGACCACCGGTCATTTATTTCTCTTACGGAAAATAAAACAATTAGAAGACAACAGAAATTGCCGGTTTCTGGGAAGTCTGCTTGGTTTGCTTGTCATCTTGCAAGGCAACTTTTATTTGCAAATGGAAAAAATCTTAAGAATTTTAAAATGTCACTTAGAGCATCTCCAATTGCCCCGTAGAAGAGTTTGTTCACCTGTCAGCCTTTATAAGCGTAGGAACATGGATTTCTTTTACTCCTGGGAAATCTTGTCCGATTCTAACGCTTTCCACTGTGGTTGGTGAACGGGTAGCCTGAAGTTAAACATAAGACTATATTATTGCATTTGACACTTTTCACAAACATTGTGCTTGGTGTATTTTGAATATTGAACGCAAGCGACGGGCCCCTCAGCGCACGGATAAACCTGGTTGGTGCCAGGAGTCCGATTGCTACCAGCAGGGAAACTTCGGGGTGAAATTCTGCTGGGGACCAGCTCTGGGCTCCTGCATTTGAATAATGAGGTGCTGCTTCACTTGGCGTGTGAGGAAGAGCTTCAGCTCTGGACGTTTGGACTCTCTCCGCGGTCGGATGCCCTATAAAGCAGATATTACCAGCCCTTCTGGTCTGGAAGCAGCTGCCTCGTACGGCAGCGCCGGAGATTAAACCTGCCGAGGGCCAGGGGAAAATCCTTTCCTTTTCCAGATTCTACTCAGTCAGCTGCAATTACTGGTAAATATTTTTAGAAATGCTGAGACTTAAAAAACACCACCAACCCTGTGTCACAAAGCGGCTTTAAACAAAGCAGGGGTGGATTCCTGGGGGTCAGGGTGCTCGGGGGGAGACTCCTTTGTGGCCACCGGAGACCAGGGAGGTGAGTGGGTCTGAGATGGCCGGGGTGGCGGGCGCCTCCTTGTGAGAGAGAGAACCCAGGAACCCCAAAACAGGCTGTGAGGACGTTCCTCCCCCTCCCTCGTCAGCCGTCGGGAGCAGGTCAGGGCACGGACAGAGCCCCCGAAAGCAGGAGGTGCTGCGGGGTCTGTCTGGAGCGGGAGCATCTGGGGAGGGGGGCGGGCAGGGAAGGGTAAGCACAGGGAATTTGTGGCCCTTCAGATTTTGCTCTGATTTGAAACGCTGGAGTTTGAAATCTCAAAATATATTCCCAGCAGCGCTGCCTTTCCCTCCGCGGCATCCGCAGCCCTCGGCTCCCCCGGACTCGCTCCCCGTCCGTCCTGCCATTGCGGCCCAGCCCGGCATTTCCCCGCAAACGCCCGCCGCAGACGGAGCGGGGCCCTCGCCCGGACCCCTCTGTCCCGCGGAGGTGCCACCGGCAGAGCTTAATGGCACCAACACCTGCTAAAACCAAATGCTCAGCTTGAGCAGCCACTGAAAGTGGATACAAAGGTCTGTATCTGGCTGCAAAAAATGCCCCTGGGCGCTGCGCTGGGGGCTGCGGAGCCGGAGAAACGTGACTTGGCAGCGAAGGAGAAGCTGGGAGGGTTTGGGGGAGATGTCAGAGCAGGAGCTGCAGCTGGGCTGGTCCCTGCCTGGGCAGATGCCCCAGTTGCCAAACGGAGCCTCCTGCGAGCCCCGTGCTGGCTGGGCTCTCTCCGGTGGCCCTCGGGCACCTGGCCCCTGCGGCTCTGCCGGCTGGTGGGCTCCGGGACCCCTTCCATCAGCTCCGCTTTTCCGTGCGCCTGATAAAAAGCAATTATACCCATTTGCTGCCAAAGGGACCCCATCGTGAACAAAAACCTCCGTGTTATTATCCACCCCTCTCTCACAGTGATAAACAGCGCGTTGAGCCGACAGCATTACACCATGTGTCTGCACAAATTCTTGTAACAGATGTGCTGAGGCTTGGAAAAACTTATTTTAGATAAGCCAAATAATCTTTTCAATTATCTTTTGCTGAAAATATTGTATTTTTGTAGGCATTCAAGAGCGTTATTGCATAAAATGCTAGCCTAATTATCATTATCTTCTCTATTATGTTTGCTGAAATATTTTTTTGAGTTGTCAAATATGTGTCTATTTTGTTATTTGGGAAGGAGTCTTTAGGCAGCTGTGTATTTTGTTCCTCAGTCGGGTAATTTGATCTATGTATTGGATTGCAAGAAGATGTTATTGGAGAGGACAGCAGCGGCAGTTCACGCTGGTTTATTGGGATTGAACATTGAGGGGTTCAAGGGCAGGTTGGAGGGGGGTTGGAGCAACCTGGTGTGGTGGGAGGTGTCCCTGCCCAGGACAGGGGGTGGCACTGGGTGGTCTTCAAGGTCCCTTCCCACCCAAACCGTTCTGTGATTCTCTTATTATTCCATTATGGCAGGAATATTCCTCTGATGGCTCTATAGACCGGCTCTGGGCCAGCGTTTGCCCCTTGGGGCCGGGCGATGCCGGGGACAGTGTCCATCCCAGACCTGGGGCTCTGCTGAGGGTCCGTGACCGGTGCGTGAGGCTCTGCCCTCGCTTCACAGCGTGTGTGAGCTCCTCACACCCCTTCGAGTGATGCCCAGCTCCTGCCAGTGCCCAGCTCATAATGCCGAAAGGCAGGATTTTCCCACCGATTTGGTGATGAGGTAGGAGGCTGATGCAAAGTCCCCCCAGCTGCTAACGTTGCGTAACACTGTTTGCCTGAAATTAAGAGGAATTTTATTGCAGCCGGGAGCCAGCAGAGGGGATGCGTTTACGCTTCATCCCGGTTCCCTCCCGGTGTGGCTCCGGCTGGGGACGTGTCCGTGGCTGCTGAATATCCATGAGCTGGGCCCCCCCGCTCCGTGCTGGGAGTCAAGTGGGGGGCAGCGCACTGCGCCTCCAGCACGGGTATATCCATTTACCTAAATTATCGCTAAACCTAATGTCGCCCCGTCTACTCCACGGCATGTTATTGAGTGCTCCAGCTGAGTAATCTCATTAGAATTTGTCTCGTTTTCACCTCTGGCAGCAGCCGTGTACGCAGCTTCTGAAAAGGTTACTCACGCAGCATTGCGTGACCTTGATGAAAGGCTAATTTGATAAGAATTCAATTTAAAATTCCATTTGTACTGACAAACCAGAATTTTATTGATGCCACAAATTTTCAGCAGTGGAAGCGGCATTGGGAGCGAGACTGCATCGTTTGTGGGCCCGAAGGTGGGGAAGGCAGAGGGTTTATAGGAGCTGCTTTATCAAAGGGCCAACACACCTCGCAGCGGTTCAGGCTAAACGCTTCAGTAAACTGTCCCTCAGTTTTCTTTCCTTTAGTATCTTATTTTTCTTCCCAGTTTACGTAAAGGGATCTTTGGGGCGCAGGGACAAAGCGGTGGCTGATGAGTGGGGCTGTGTCCCAGCAGGTTTCCCGCTGGCCCTGTTGTCCCTCGGTCTCCGTGGGGTGGGAATGAACAAACCAGCAGCAGCATTTGCTGGCTCTGAGCGGGGAGGGACGGGTGCTTGGGGCAGAGCAGTGCTGTCTTCCCCAGGCAAAGCAGCAACCAAAGAGGAGTCTGAGCTGAGCGGGGAGGGGACCGGCATCGTCCCTGTCCACATTTACAACCATTAATTTAACTTATCTTCTCCTATTGATTTAAATCTGATCCTGCTGGAGAGGATCTTGGCTCCTGATACACCTTCGCTTTTTGCTTTTATCCATTCTAATCACACATACTGTTTCAGGTATCTGGTTTTAAATTGCAAAGTGATTACCGTGGGCTGGCTGGATTTGGCAGTAACTTGCTAAAATAGGGAGGGTGTCTGGCAGCTTCCTGGGTACGGCCGCTGGGTCCTGGGAGAATGTTAGAGGAATCCAGACACCAGTCCCAGCGAGGCTGTGTCCTCACTTAGCCAAAGCCATCATTAATTAACTGTGGCTGCTGCTCCAAGGTTTGTCCCAGAGGTGGAGAAGTGCCTGGGAAGCGGCTGAGCTGCCGCAGGGACCTGGGGAAGGGCCGACCCCGGGGAGATGCTTCCAAGATCCCCACAGGTCCCTCTCCGGAGACTCCCCAGACAGTCTCCACTCTGGCCAGCCCAGCTTTGGCTCGTGGCCGCAGATGCCAGTGGCCGGTCACACACCTGCCTGCAGAGATGCCAGCCACGGTACGGCTGGTGAGGAGCTGCTTCTGTCACAGAGGCTGATGTCTCCTGGGAGTGACTCGTCCCCTCACGGCACTCACCGGTCCCTGGCATGTGTCACCCTGGAAAGGGGAGGGTGCCCTTTATGGGCAGGGTGAGTCCAAAGGCAGCGAGGAGATGAATGTGACAAACTGCTCGGTGTCAGGGATGACTGAATGGCTGTGGAGGAACTAAAAATAGTCAGCCTGGCTCCAAGGCATGGTCCTTTCCGTGGTCTGTCACAGCAGCAGAGAGCTGGTGGTGATACCGAGTGGCTGTACCCAGGGACGGTGTAAATCAGTGCAGTCCCACCAGCTTTGGTCTCATGGGGGTGTTGAGGGGCGGTAGGGAACCTCTGCTCCACGGGTGACCCATGACAAGCTGAGCTGTGAGCCCGAGCCCGGGCTGCCTGTGGGTAACGCCGAGGCTGCACCGGGCTCCCTGTGGCCGTGGGGGACGGTGGCACCGAGTGGGGACACGTGCCGGGATGGGGGTCCCACCTGAGGACACCGGTCACCGGCCCCCGTTACCACGAGCTGCTCATCAGCATGCGCTGCGGTCACTGCCGCTCCAAACGGGTCCAGTGCTATAATTACTCTGAGTTAGTACCTTGGAAAAATCAAATGTGCTCTGAAAGTAACAATATCCTCTGCAAAAAAACCTGCAAAATAAAAAGGCAGCCTTATCTAACTTAATTTCCTTTTGCTTTGATAGGTTTTGCAATAAATTACTTATTTAATGGATAGCATGAAACATCACACAGTGATATTTCAAACATTCAAACTCCTTGATCATTTAATACTATTTTCCCTTTTTTATTATGCCATAGGCAGAATTTTAATTATAATATTTATGCAAATTATGTTTGTATAATCGTATTTGAAAGACTGTGTGGATCAAATTTTCCAGCCAATTTATCTAAATACAAGCCTTAAACTTTCCCTTTATCACTGTCACAAACACACTTTCTCTTAATTTGTCATTTCAGGCACTTCCTATTTCAGTATCACATAAAGCTCAGTCTCGTTCCCGTCCTCCAAAAAACGTAAGGACTCTGGAGCCACGGCAGGAAAACCCAAGCACAGGTTCTGTGGGGGTGCGGAAACCCCTCGGCTCTGTGTTTAAGATTACTTATTTTTGAACCGCTTTGTTTTCTCTTTCCCCCCACCTTGCAGATTCGGGGTTTGCCCGTCGTGTTTCTCCCCACGGCACGCAGGGGGCTGCCGGGGGGCTCTCGGAGTCTGGGCTGCCCTGGGGACAGCTCTCGGGGTCTTCCTCCCTCGACGGCTGTTACTGCGGGGTGGGAGGGCAGGGAACGAGGGAAATGGAGCGATTCCTTGGAGTCACGGGATCCACTGCGTCCCTCCAGCTCCTTAGGGCAGCCTTCCCGTGTGGGGGCTCGAGCGAGCCCCCGGCCAGGGGCCTCTGGTGTTTGCTCAGGGAAAGGTCCCCTGAATTCAGCTTCTCTGCTGGGACTGGACTTGGGCAGAGCGAGGGTCTTCATGGGAGTCTGAAAGCCCTTCCATTTCCAACAGAAGCTGTGGGGTTTGGTCTGAAATCTTTTATACTGCGCATTTCGCACCAAATATTAGCGGAGGTTGCCATTTGTTGCAGTGATCTCAGAGGGACCTGATGGTGTGAAGGAAAGACGTGGGATATTTGCAAATTCTCGAGGATTGGCAGAGTTTAAATATGCTGTGACAATATGGGAAGAGAAGCCCAGAGTTGGAGAGAGATTAAACATTCTCAGCTTTCATCTTCTCTCAGAAGAGGCTGATTCGGGGGGGCAGGGTTGGTCCCCCTGCCCGGCGGGATGGAGGGTGGCTCGTGGGGGCTCCCAATGTGGCCAACAGACTGCAACCAGCAGGGACCACTTACCGCAGGGTGTGATGGTGGCAACGGGTGGCTCTGGGGCTTGTCCTGACTTCTTTTAAGGGCCAGCCCTGTGATGAGACAGGCACGTATGTCCCCTCCTCGACAAGCCCGCTGTCCCCTGATGGAGGTGACATTTCCTGTGTTGCTGCTCTCCGTGGCACAGCCCCTTGTTGTCCTGCTGTGGGGTGACACCATGGGGTGGCACCGAGCCCCCTCCTCTGGGACTCAGATCCCAGGGACACGTGCCCTTGCCCTGCCTGCGGATGGAGGGTCCCACTTGTGCAGCACCAGGCTCCCCAGCAGCCCTGCCAGGACATCTGCTGCTGCAGCCCCTCTCTCGGAGCGGGGTTTGCGGGGGGAGGTGGCAATAAAGCCCCCGCTGAAGCCTTCTCCTCTCCAGGTGTGGAGGTGGCAGAGGAGCAGGAGATGGGGAGTGTGTCCCCGGACCCGGGGCTCCCAGCCAGGGCTGGGGACGTTGCTGGGTGCCCAAAGCCTTGGTTCAGGAGGAGGTGTGTGACCTGGGCGGGTGGGGAGCGGCAAAGCTGTTTGTGGGAGAGGGTTAGAGGCGACCTAAGCCTCACCTCGTATGGAGGTGCTGGCCCCTCACCGGTGTGTTCCTCCTCCTGGGGACAGTGCCAGGCATGGGCACAGCCCTGAGCGCTGGACCTCCTCGGGACCCTCTGCTCCCAGCCAGACCTGAGCTGCTCTGGGCAGGAGGGGTCGGCGGCAGGTTCCTCACGAGCAGTTAGCCCCGTGCCCACCGGGAGTGGAGCCCACCTGCAGCCTCCAGGCTGGGCTTCAGCAACCGCCCGCCGATGGCTCGGGAAGGCTCCGGCACCCCTAAGGACGAGCTGGATGTCTTCCCCTTCTCCTTCCAGATCTGCTCAGAGTGCCACATGTAAATCCTCCATGCCAGATTAGTGTGTGACCATGTTCATTAGCAAATGACTCCAGGGCTGTCTAAATGAGAAAAGCAATTAGGCAGATTTGTGGAAGACAAAACATGTATTGATTAATGTAATGATGGCACATGCGGAATAATTTTGGACTCAAACAGAAAGTAAAAATCAAAAGGGGAGAAAGAAGCAGGTGTCTTCCAATTAAGGCGTAAATCAACTATTATGAGCTTTCTCTGGCTACCTTCTGAAATTCTTGGCATTAATCATTGCTGCTTTGTACATAATGGTCCAAAGAAAGGAAGCAACCAATATTTTCACATAATTAAAGGAAATTATATATCCGATACCTTTTAATGTGATTAACAACTACAGGAGAAAACTGTCTAAGAGCAGCAGTTAAGAGGAATGTTGGAGTACCATTTAGAGTGAGTTAAATAACCAAGGTTATACCTGCCCAACTGTGAATTTGGAAGGTCTGCCTTGTGGGTAAGGTAAAACTGTTCACTCAGATAATGGAGCAAGTAGTACCTGGAAAAGATTGTAATTGTGGCTGTGAAGCAGGGCCCGGTGGTATTTATTTATTTGGCTTTCCCTGTGATGAATAGTGAATTTGCACAGAATCTCAGTACATCAAAAAGATGCCAGTATATAAACCAGGCGTATTATTCTGCAATAAAAAATAGATACACTCCTAAATGCATTATGCAAAAGAGAAAAATTAATGTAGGACTGAGCTTTTTACTTGGTCACAGCTCAGTGGTCTGCACTGATTTCTGAAAGCGAGTGGAATGGAAAATATTTAAGGCAGCCTGGGAATGGCTTTTGGCAGGGCTGCTCTGGGGGGGTGTACCCACGGACCTGAGCCGCAGTCGGGGCGCTGGGGGCTGGCTGGGAGCAGGGGCTGGTGGTGGGAGGGTGTATGGATGGACGGACGGACAGACGGACAGGTGGCTGTCTCAGTGCCTGGCCGGCAGGGAGGGGTGCTCGGAGCTGCTCTTCCCTCCCCGCAGCTGGGAGCATCCTGCCCTGGCCCTGCTCAGCCCCAGCACACCCCCTCCTCTCCGGCTGCCCCCCCCGGCTGACCCCGTGCTACATCTGATGGCTGCCTTTATCCGCAGCAGGCAGCAAAGAAAGCGCTTCACTAGATGAAAGTGCACTTCTTGAGGCTACATTTGTATTTTCTTCCTAACTGTCTGCTTGAAATGACACATTACTTAGAGGAAAAAGAGCACTAAGATGCAGAAGAGTTTCTGTTAATGTAAAGTGCAAGACAGCACATATAAAGAGATGCGCCCTCATTACGCACTGGGTATTAAATGAAACAGTTACGTCCTGGCACCGGCTCAGTTTTCTGGAGGGATAATTTGTTGTATGAATGTAGGGACCTGTTAAATTAACTAAGACCCAGTAGATGAAGTATAAATTAAGAACTCTTCTGTGCCCTCCTGTCTCCAGAAGGTACCAATGATCTTAAACAGGAAAGTGCTCCTTTAACAGCTCGTTATGCTTCAAAGTTAGGTGAGAGGACAGAAGTGCTGGGTAAATATCTTTTGGGGTGCAATTGTGTTCCTGCCTCTAATGCTCAGCAGCGTTATCAAAATCTTGGGTGATGAGCAATTCCCTGAGTGACTGGTGTGGAGCGTGTTCAGAGAAGGGTCTGTCCCCACAGCACTCCCTGTGGCACTTGCTCATGGGGACAGAGCATCACTGGGAGCAGGGGGGGGGGTTGCAAACCATTCCCTGTCTGCTGATGAGAGAGGCATCAGGAAGGCTAATGCTGTTGTAAAAATCAAATGTGAAAAACCTTGTGTTCTCCATTGCTGGAGCAGATGTAGACTTGCCCCTGGAATTGATATGGAAATCAAGCGTTATGGTCCTACAGCGCTGGGGAGCTCTCCCGGGGCCACCTGCTCTGCCCGGGGACAGCCCTGGACCAGCTCGTGGCTCCCAAAACACCCTGGTGGGCAGAGGGACCCACCACGGTGGGCTCAGGCATCCACTCAGGCTTTTCCTTTTCACTTCTCCATCTAAACCAGCCTGGCCGTGTGTCCTTCCAGCAGCTGCCGAAGAGAAGCGGGTGGGGAGGAACACAGCTCCTTCAGCCTGGAGACTTCAGACACCCCCAGATTTTCTAACGTGTTTTAAAGCATTTTGTCAGCTTAATGAATGTTTTGATACGTCCCACTTAATTACCTTAGCAAACCCTCCACTAAAACATGGTCTAAAAAGATGGAAATCAATCCCTGGATGGTGGAATTTGCCCAGTCCTCTTATTTGAAGCAGTTAAATGACTGAGTAATAGATCCATAAATGAACATCTTATTAGCCTAATCCTGAATGGAAGAATACACAAATCAGCCATTTGTTCAGTGGATATCATTTAGGCTTGCCATCCATCTTAGTCAAAGGAGATGCCTAGTTTAATTTATCAATGCCTGGACGAGAACTCCCCGAGCGGGAAGGGGGGAGAGAGGAGCAGTCTGCGACGGGCGCTCCCCGGCTTTGGGCTCGCAGAGCTTTGTGTAATTGCACACACGCCTAAACGCAGCGCTGCCCACCCTGTGGGCTGTCCTGCTTAGATGGAGAGAACCACAAACGTCTAATTATAGAGGGATCAGGCACCACAAAAATAAACTGCAGGAAGGCAATAAGGAAAACAGGAGAGAGAGGAAGCAGGTCGTGGTTCTGGAGAGCAGGGGTGGGTGGCTGCCCTTCCATGGAGGGCTGATGGGACACTGGTGCCCGAGGGTGATGGAGGGGGAGTCCCGGGCTCCATCCCGGGCTCCATCCCGGGCTCCATCCCAGGCTCCCTCTGGCAAGTGCAGCCGCAGCGTCCTGCTCTGACTGGTCTGGTTTCTGCCATAATGCTGGTTTAACTTTGCTCTCACCTTCTAAAAATAGCTTGAGAGGGTCCCTGGGGCAGGTGAGGAGGAGTGGGGACGGGCGGTGTGTCCCCTCCCTGCCCTGGCCGTGGGGTCTGGCTTCTGCTGTCAGAGAAGCACAAGCCCCTGCCCGAGAGGGGGCTGCTCTGCAGGTGGGGGAGATGTGGGGCAGGAGCTGTGGGACCTGGCACCCCCCGGCCGAGTCCTGAGTCTGGTGGGAAGGGAGGCAGAGGAGCGGAATTGCCTGGACTTTGTGGTGTCCTTGAAGAAGCCTGAAGCTGGACGAGAGACTGGTGCGCTCTTTAAAATTGACTGATTGAGACATAATTTGGATGCAAAACTTGTCATCAGTATTCATGTCCTTTGTCTCAGATGGCTTTTATTGAGCCAGATTGGAAATGATTTGAACTGGGAGGGTGGCAGGTTTCTAGAAGAGACTTTCGGGGTTGGGGGGGGGGGGTTGCAGAGATCTCTGGAGATCAGAGTCACAGTGTGGATGTGCGGGAGGGTCTGTGCCTTTCTGGGGCTTTGCTAAGCTGTGTACTCCACAGAAAACACAGTGCAAGAGAGACGAGACCACCTTCAGTCAATGTCAGTAGCTCAGAGTAAATCAGCATGCAGTTGTTCTCCGGAATTAATATTCCTTCAGGCAGGATTTAAATACTGCTGGTTGCATTAACCCCACATCCATTGCACCCGAAGCCCGTGCTGTCCCAGGAACGCGAGAGGCGTCCCTTTCCCGGCAGCAACTGTCGCTCTGCCGCGCCGGGGGTCCCAAAATGTGCAATAATTCTCTTATCAGAAAGTCTCTCTTGCAAAGGCCCCTGTGCGGGGCCGGAGAGCTTTGTCCTGCGGGTTTGTGCCACTAGAGGGGATTTTCTGTCCCGGGTCCGCGGGCAGAGCCCGGAGCAGGCGGTGGTGCCGGGACAGCCCGAGCCTGTGGCAGGGACGGGAGATGCTGCCGTGGCCGGTGCGGGTCACTCACCAGCCACGGGACAAGCCCAGGCGCGGTGCTGTGCTGGGGGACCCCCGGACACGCCGTCGGGTGCGTTTCTCCCGCAGCCTGCGACCCCCTCCCTGCCCTCCCGCCCTGCAAATTCCTTACCGCAAACGCACTTTGAAAGCAGACATTTCGTGACACAAAGATGACACAAAGAGGTCCCCACCCCCCGGGGTCCTGCCGGGCCGTGGCTGGGCGCGGGACTCGGCCGGGGTTTGGGGGATCCCTGGAGCCGAGCGGTGCCGGGTGGGCACACCTCGGGAGGTGCCAAGGGAGCAGGACCTGACACCCTGCGTTTCTGAGGAGACACCTCGCGCCCTCCCTGTGCGCCGGCTGCTGCCCCAAAACGGTGTGAATTGGTGAAGCTGCTGAAAACCGGGTATGAGATTCTGCGGGTGCTGGGGTCGGCGATGGCCGGGGCCTCCCGTGGCTCCCGTGGGGTGTTACTGATATAGCTCAAATCAGAATATAGCTCCTTAATGCCACTAACTGCCTGATTTAGGCTTTTGATCAGTAGAATATAGTGATCCAGAACACTTTTAATGAACTATATATTTATCTAGGGAGTCATAGCACTTTCATCCTCGACATAGCTAATAACCATAGCTCAAAAGAGGCCACTGGCTCTGCATCTCATTTTCAATTTGTGCCTCTTTAAAGGAGATAATCATGAGGAGAAAAATGCTGTGGTTGGGGGAAACGGATTTGCCCTGTGTCGCTGTTTGGAAAGGAGGAGTGTGAGAGATGGGGGGCGATGGGCCTGAGGGAAGCCCCTCTGCATCCCCCGGGTCTGTGTGGCCTCAGGGAGACACCGGGGGGGCAGGTGAGGGGGTTCCTTGCCCAAATTGTTCTTTGTCGGCGTGAGCCTCGGTGGCTGTCAGCACACGAGGTAACACAGAACCAAGGGCAGTTTATCTGCAAGTCCAAATAATACAAAGAAGCTGCTCAAGCTGGAGATTTCATCCTTCCCACTTCTTTCAGAACCACACAATTGCTGA
Source organism: Gallinago jamesoni (assembly GCA_025769975.1). Taxonomy (NCBI): domain Eukaryota; kingdom Metazoa; phylum Chordata; class Aves; order Charadriiformes; family Scolopacidae; genus Gallinago; species Gallinago jamesoni. The sequence continues at coordinate 3,515,902 of JAOQGH010000006.1, forward strand.
AGTTCCCAATTTCTTTTGCTTTTGGCTTTCTCCTTTCTCTCTGAAAAGATTCTTTTAGTGCAAGTCAGAAGTTACATCAAGTCAGACAGAGATATATTTTAACTGTAATATCCGAGCTGCAAAGAGGAATGGGGTCTCACATCGCCGACCTCTCTTCTGGGGCTTTTGTTGTTTCCTTTTGTTCCTGTTTCCTTTTGGGGCAAACGCTCTGGGAGGGGGGCGAGCGCCGGCGCTGGCGGGTCCTGCAGAAGGAGCAGTCGGTGCCGGGGGACACAGGGCTCACACCCCTCAGCCCCTCCTGCCTTTCCCACAGGGACGGGGGGCTCAGACAGAGGGGGGGGGGCGATGGCTGTGCCTTCCCTCAGGTCCCTGTCACAGAACGCTGCGGTGCTCTGTAGGGGAAGCGTGTGTGAACAACATCCCCCACTCACGGATGGCTGCTGGCAGGAAACACACAGCCCTGCCTGTCGCATCCCCAGCATCTGCAGAAATCTGCCTGCTCTGGCCGTTGGTCTCTGGGGCTGGTTTAGAGCTTGTTCTTTGCCAGTAAGAGCTGCAAAGAAGTTGTCATCAATCTAAACCCTTCGGGGCCTGAGATCAGGCTGGGTTTAGTGGCTATTGCACATTACATCGATATGGTAACGTGCCAGTTGGGTTTTCTGAAATAAAAACAGCAACAGCCAATAATTAATGTTCCCATAGTTAATGAAATTGGCCGAGCTGGAGATGTGATATGTATAATCTGCCCTCAGAGATTTATCTGCTGGGGTTCACGTCCACCCACGTGCTGTGTGACGGCAGAGGCCGGGTGCCCTGTGCCCTGCTCAGCCCTTGCAATGAACAGTGGCACCAGTGGCACCAGTGACACCCCTCAGACTGCGGCAGGGACTTTCAACTCTCCCTCTCTGGAGCAAACTGAGGAGGCTGAGCACTGTTCTAACTGCTTCTCCTCCTGGGTAGAGCCATTATTCCTCTGTGGCTTTATTAGCTGCTTATGAACACGCTGGAATGACTATGGGGAGCAGGATGACCCTGGTTGGGTGTAAGTACAGGGGTTGGCGGGGATGGTAGAGGCACAGGTTCTTGTGTGCACCTTGGGGATGGTGTCCCCCCTCCTCGGCTGCAGCAGGTGCTAACGAAGCAGCCAATGATTGATCTTGTCAACCACTGCAACACAGACAGGTAGCTCGTTAGCAGCAGGTTTTGCAGCCGAGTTAATTGATGTTCGTGGGTCTAAGTTAGAGCCAGAGCAGAGGGAGAGGTCTCAGAACACAGAGGGTGAAGCTGGGGATGTGGCTGGGAGTGAGGGAGGTGTGACCATCTCAGGCAGCAGGGAGCTCCACGGGCTGCTGTCACTTGTACACAGGCCACTAAGCAGTTTCATAGAATGCCATGGGGTTGGCAGGGACCTCTGGAGATCATCTAGTCCAACCCCCTGCCAAAGCAATTTCCTTCACAGAGCTCCACAGACCCCTGGTTAAGCACTCTGGGACAGCTTCTGCTCTGGTGATGGTCTGGTGCCACTGGATTACATTTTGGCCCATTTTTGTTTGGGTTTTGGCTTTAAATCTTTTGTGTTTATTTTCTTCTGCTGCTTATCAATGCTGTGTTCTTGTGCCGTAAGAATAGGACTTCACAGAGCCACTGCAAGGCTTTCGGTTCATCAGTTTTTAATTAAATTTGAATTGAAGATTCTTTTTCCTCTAGGCTAATTTTCAAGTGACAAACAAAATCCCCTTAAGTGCCTTTTCTTTTCTGCCATAAACTAGTAAAGCTGCTATCAAATTCCCTCAGAAACCCAACTTCTCCAGCCCCATAAGAGTGCGGATTATGGTTCCATCAGGAATAAAACAGAGCCGTTCTTAGGAAAACAGGTCAAGTAAAGGCAGATTTTCTCGTTGCAAAGCCCAGGTGCTGAGTCCCGGGGTGGGGGGTGATGGACCTCTCCTTCCCCGTGTGAGGCTGGGCCTGACAAGAGCTGGGGATGCTCTTGCAGGACTGGCCTCATCGTCCCTTCTGCTCTCCATGTCCTGAGGATCTCGGGTCCTTTGGCATCAGGCGAGCGTGCCAGCGGGTAACACGGGCTCGGGCTCTGCCTGTTCCCACTGAGAGCCGAGACAGGACACCGAGGAACCTGCCAGCCTTGTTAAAAGCAGCATATTATTTATTTAGGTGCAAGAACATGTCATGGAAAAAAAAGGCTGAAGGAGCAGCGAGCAGCGAGCTTGTCTCGGGGATGTGTTTGCTTCACAGCCCTTCCCCTGCTCCGTCTCCGAGTGACAATCCCAGCACTAACCCCCAGTTAATCGACCACTCCAGCACAGCATCCTTCACTGAGACCATCCTTCTCTGACCAGTTTCCTATGATTAACTTCAATTAGAGAGAACAGGTTGATTGGACTGTGCGATCGACTTCTGGGGAAGCTGCTCGCTATTCTTAATGGGGCAAGGGAGAAATACAGGGCTTATTGAAGAAATCCGCTATGGAAAATTAACTTACTGTTCTTTTCAAATGAATTTTCAGGCCCTTTAAAGACCAATCTGTAAGTGTTCACCTGCACCACTTAACCTCTCTGAACGGCCCCTGCAGCTCTGCTCTCCCTTTGGGTGAAGCACCCATTTAAAAGAACAAACAAGCAAACTGAAAAGGGCACCTTGAAATGAGTCTGCAGCCTGTGAGGGTCCCTGGAGGCAGTGGCCGGTCTGTCCGACTGCGGTCCCCTTGCCTGGGTCACCTCCCCTGCGTGGTGAAGGCGTGGGATGCTCAGGAGCCCCTCAGAAACGCCCCCGAGAAGCTGCATCGCATGTGCTGTGTGAAATTGCCCTCAGTTCTTCGCACCCAACCGTGAGGGGCTGAATTGTTTTCTGATTAATGTTATAAATTAATCCAGGATACTGTATGCAAGAGGAAAGGAGAGAGGGAAAGGTATTACTTGGTTTTCAGAGGGATTTGATCATAATAATGCTGCTGTAGCCAGTCTATGAAAAGCATGATAATGAATTTTAGCTTATTCGTGCCAGTTGCTTTTATTAATATGCCACTCTTGTAGGCTTAGAATTAAATTTAAAAAGTCTTTTTCCCCCTTCCCTGTGGTAGCTGCACGGGAGCCACCATCGTCCTGCTCAAAAGTAGAGGTGATTTGGGGTTTTTTTCCCTTAAAGCCTTCATGTTTTTGTTCTTAAATGCTGTTGTTCTAAGAATAAACAACGGGTGCAGCACGAGCACGGTCAGGAGAAGCAGGAGTGAGCAGAGGTAACAGAAGACAGACCGTGCCTGAGCCAGGCTCCTTTCGGCAGGTGATCCATCAACCTGCGGTTCGTGGGATCCTCCCGTCCCTTTGCTGGGTGACCAAAGGCCACTGATGGCTTTCTCTCCCAGATGTGCCTCTGGCATTAGACGTCCCCGTCCTGCAGCTGGGGAAACTGAGGCTGGACCCAAACTGAAAATGCAGTTATTGGTTTGGGGGGATTTTTCCAGTAACACCAAGTAGGCTCTGCCTTTCTTTCAGGGCTGTTGGAGAGATGCAGGTCCCTTACCCAAACATCTCTGAATCCTATTTAGGCATCTCTCGGTGAGTCTGATTTCCCAAACACCTGCAAAAGCTGGGCCAGAGCTCTGGTAGGCAGCTCTGCGGGGATGCGAGTAGTGAAGCACTCGGTGCTTTGAGCATCGCTGTCCTTCTGCCCCCACCCCAGCAAACGGGAAAGTTACCCCTGCCCAGAGCCGCCGAGTCTTGCTGCCAACATGGCATTTATATCTAAATATAGTGCTGGTATAATGATGTATTTTTGGTATTGTTCTGGCAGGAATTAATCACTGTTCTATGTCCTTATAGAGGAGTTCATGCCACGGTCACATCCTTCCTCGGGAGGTTTGGTTCTTCTGCATCAAACTGAATTTCCCTGCACAGAACTAGACGAAAGGTAAGTGCAGTCTTCATGGAATTACGATCACCTTGCAAGAAGAGGCAGGGAAGGAGCCATCTACTCTCATTAATCCCACAAAAAAGAGTGTCAGGGAGAGGTATCATGTCACTGGAACTCCATTCTACTGTTTGCCCCTCAAATAACTTCTTTTCCTATAATTTATTAAATGACCTAGAAAATTAATCTGCAGCCAGAAGATGGAGATGATTTGTCACAGGATGTCACACAACCGACCGATCCATCAAGCAGACAGCGTTGCTGTACATCACGTTCTGGTGCCATCCTGTCTTACAGTCCATCTCAAAGTCAAAAAAAGGATTTACAAAATATTTTGGGATGTATTTCATGTGCTGACTCAGACTTGATGTCCCCTGTTAGGTTAATCTACACAAGCAGGGAGTTTCAGCCAAGGAGACGTAGATTTTCACTGTATAACTCCCCTCCATGCTTTCTAAAATCCCCCCTGGTCCAATACTCATCCCCTCTGGGTCTCCTCCTTCCCCCCAGAGCTGTGAGTGACCCTCGGGACAGGCTCATCCCCCCGTCCCCAGTCGCACTGGCTTTGCAGCTCCTGCTGGGGAAGGTCCTTCCTGAGAGCGAGCCGCGGGGAAGGCACCCGGGGAAGGGCTGCGACAGACGGGAAGAGCACAGCTCATTGCCTTAAGCACAAAACTGCTTTTTATTTTAAAATTGACTAGTTTCATCATCTTTTGTCTGTACGGAGGAGTTGCTCGCAGCCATGCACATCACTTTTTCTGCAAAACATTGGCCTCCAAGCACGTCTGTACAGTTCCCATGAAAGAAGCAGAGTTTACTTTAGAGCGAAGAACGTGTTTGGTACCACCCGTATCTCCCACCCGCTGGTATGTGACGATAGAGCATTGATGCATCTGGTACAGCAATGTTAAAATTGCTCATAATTAAGTTAATTTCATTGTGTTTCAGTTCTTGATAATAATGAGCAACTGTTTCGTGTCATTTCCTTTCTTCTCTGTGTATGACAATATGCTGGATTCATCTTTCCAGGAATACAAGTTAGAGATGATAAGTATAATTTATGATTCCCTTCTGGACTGGGGTCTGTTATTAATGGCCATGTTCACTTAGGCTGTCATCTCATCTTTCCTGCAAAGGGCTTATCTCTCTGTTGTGGGCAGAGCACAAGCTGCTGGCCGTTCTCTTTGCTCCGTTGGCGTGTCAGTGGGTGAAACACACGGTGTGCAAAAACAGAAAATGAATTTTTAACCTCCCATTTTCTTGTTCAAATTTGCAGTCTTTGCCTCAGACAAAAAAGCCAAACTCTCAGAACTCATCCTGCCGGCACGAAGGATGCCAGGCTGCGGTTTCCCTGCCAGAACTGGTTGGGTTTGCTCCGTGCTGGTTGTGAGCAGCGTCCCCAGGGTACCTGGGCGCCTCCTGGTTTTCAGTCTGCTTTTCCCTCCCGGGGTGTTGGGGTCAGGACAGCGTGGTCCCCTCTGCTGCTGGGGGTGGCATCGGGGCTGCGAGAGCAGGGCACAGCACACAGCCCTGCCCGTTTGGAGCGTCGTGGTTCCCCTGACAGTGCTGGTTGTCACTGTGCCCCAGGGGCTCTCTCGGAGTCTGCCCTGGCCCCCTGTGGCTGGAAGAGATGCTCAGGGTGATGCTTCAGCTCAGCATCGTGCCCCGAATCCTGAGCTGTGCTCCCGGACAAGGGCAGTTGGGGTCCCTAGGGCGTGGGAAAGAGCTGGGGGGGGTTCCCGGGGGGGTGGGCAGATGTGGGAGGGAACAGGGGGAAAATAGGGAATGAGAATCATAGAAAAGTCTAGGTTGGAAGGGACCTTTAAGATCATCTGGTCCAACCATCAATTAAAAGGGCATCTGTCCTTGCAATATCAGTTGGTCGATACTTGAAAAAGAGCCCTCTGCCCCCACAACATCTGTTCTTTGGCCCCTGTTTTGAATTGAAATGGTTAAGATTTTTCTTTTAATCTGAGCTTTTAAAGTAAAACTCTGTTTATAGGGGAAGAAATAAAGCAAGAAGCATTTTTCCATGGAGAATATTGTTATTTTTGTCACAGCTCTTCAGTGACCTGTCAGAAAAATGTATTCCCAGGCCCCTCACTGAGGCTGACTGTAAGAGAGCGATGCTTTGGTGAGTTCAACCAGGACGAAGAGCTGGGGCAGGACCAGATGGGCTCCCCCTGCTCATGCCCCCCAGCCCCTGTCCCGCTCCCCGCACCCCCGGCCCGGCGCCCCCCGCAGAGGGAGGTCTCGCTGTGCCCGGAGCCCTGGGCCAGCGTTCACAGGCTTTTCCCTCCGCCTGCCATAATAAATCTCCTCCCCTCCCTCGCCTCGCACCTGCAAGAGGTTGTTCTTTTTATTTGCAAAGTGGAAAAGTGATTTTTAAATGGTGAAAGAATATTTCTAACTTTGATAGCGTGATTAGCTCGGCTCAGAATATTGTTATGGCTTATCTCGCTCCTCCGTGATAACTCAGAAAAACAATAAATGTCTTCTTACAGCAGACTGACATTCAGTATTGAAATTGGGCTCCTAATCTTTATGTGACTGCTTTCTCTGTGATAGAAATATTGCCTCTTGTAGAGTATTTATTGTCTAGTTCTTTCCAAAGTATTGACTTTATGTAACAGTTTGATATACATCAAATCCTTTAGAGATTTAATAAACTCTTCTGGTCAGTCTTCTGTTGTAAACACATTGAGATTTATGGTCATCTTAGTGTAAAGCCCTTTTTCGCTGAAATTCTCTACTTCCAGATATCAAAAGATAAGACTGGGAGCATAGATCACTGTGGAGACCTTAACCCCTGGCAGTGGAGCGCTGGGCAGAAGCTGTTGGTGGGGACAGGGCTGCAATGGGAGTGATGGGCCATTGGCCAGGCTGGGGGGAGGCACAGAGACCCCTCTGTCCCCTGGGGAGCCCTGTCCCCCGGGGCCAGACCCCGCCGTCCCTCTCAGCTCAGCTCCAGAGGGACTCCACAGAAAAGGAAAAATAAAAATTTAGTGTTATCCAGTTAGGCATAAAGTTAATGTATGAAGCCACACTGCAGCACTTGCAATGGAAAAAAATGGCAAACTGGGGGAGAAATATATAGCCCTGACCGGAGCCGTGTGTGTACCCTCTCTCCCTGCCCCCTGTGGTTTGCACCCCCGGGGGGTCGGCGCTGGGTGACTCGCTGTCAGGGGCCGGTGCTCGCCTGGGGACAGCCGTGGGCAGCTCGGGGTGGGTGGGATGGCGTCGTCTCGGGGGGACGGGGAGAACGGTTCCCGGTCTGTGGGACGCTGCTGAGCAGTGGGAGGGGGTGCTCCCAGCCCCTCAGTCTCCGATGCTCTCCTTCCAGGCTGTCTTTCGGGTGCGGGGGGCTCCTGGAGCGTCCCCCGGGGTCCCCGGTGCCCCGAGCTCTGCTGGTGGTGTGGGGACCCTTCCTCTGAGTGATTCCCTATTTTGGCCCAGCTTTCAAGAGGCAGCCTTCGAGAAATCCGGCAGAGCTTTTAAAATTCACTCATTAAATGCAAATACACTCTTCTTCGTAATACATTAACCTTCCTTTAATAGCTTGAAAGCATCTTTTCATTTTACAGCTAAGATATTAAAAGACTGTATGGTGAGAGATTTTTGGAGCGACATAAATCAATACAAGTCATGGAACAGAGCACGTTTCTTGCTTTGTTTGTGCTGGGGAGGGATTACCATTTTTTGAATGTTGTGTTAATTTTATGAAACAAAAGCGATCCGACTGTGAGGCACATGCTCCCGCTGTCGACTGGAGAGCTGGTTCTGGGGACTTGCTCTAGAAAGAAAGTTCTGGATTAAGGCTTTCTTTTTATTTTGGTAGATGAAAAAGGAAGAAGAAATGCATTTCCATTGCCTTTTTGATGGTGTAATTTGATGGATTTTGTGCATCTCCCAATGGACTTTGCGCTTCCTATTGCTGCTGTTTGTATTTCTGCCCTTCGGATCTCGGATATGGGTCACCAGGGGAAGGTAAGATGTTATTTCCTACCTGCCTGTCAAAGAACATGCCTTATTGCTTCTCTGACTGCCTGTGGGCAGGTAATTAGTTGGGGTGGTGACGAAACTGCAAATAAACTGGTGTGCTTCCATCACTTCACTTCTGATGGGAACGCTTAATGGGAAATTCACTGGGAACAATAAAGTGACTTATTTAGGAAAGATGGAGGGAAAATTTGGGTCCCGGTTTGAGGCAGGATGACAACTGGAGCTCCCTGGCATCTCACCATTTCCCCTCTGCCAACCCGTCCCTGGAAATGAAGCACGGTGTAAGCGACTGGAAGTGAGAACGGGCTCATGGCTCATTTACTGAGAGAAGATCTTCCTGAAAGTATTATTTGTCGTAGTTTATGTGCTATTTCAGGTTATGCTTTTAGAGCTGTGGGCTTTACTCCCAGCTCCGCGGTACCCGAGAGCAGGTGGGGTGGGATGGGGGTGGTGATGGGTGCAGGTTGCCCAGCGGCCGAGTGCCCAAGCCCCGGCATCGCGGGGGACCCCCTTCTCGCTGGCCGTACCCGGGGCCCAAGGGCTGGGGGGGGCTCAGTGTGGTGCTGCCGCTGCCAGGGGGGCTCAGGAACGGGGAAAATTGCCCTCCTCTTCCCGCAGGAGGGTTCTATCCACGCAGAGACGTGGCAGAGCTCGCGTGCTTCCCAGAGCCAATAAGGGAAAAATAATAGTCTGCTCCCGTGGGAAGCGTGGCAGCGGGCTGGGGGCTCCTGCGGGAGCAGTGCCCAGGGCAGGCAGTGCCATCAGCCGCCGGGTTTGCTCCTCTTGTGGCACCGGCCCCGCTTCCAGCAGAGCGACGAGCGGTTCCAGCTGCAGCTGAAATCCTGCAGCGTTGGTTCCTCTCTGTGGGCTTTTCCCTCCCGATCTATCAAGAAGTAACCGCTTTCGAAGCAGGGACATATTATGGTCGTGGAGATGGCTTAGCTGGGACACAGCTAGTCGTTTTTCCTTGCTGATATTTTATTAATATATGTTATTAACCTTGATTCTCCTTCCCTGTGGTGCTTTATCATCTGAAGTAATTAATTCTTCTTGCAAGATCTACAGGGACCATCCGCATTTGTGAACTAGACCTATCTCCGGGTGGTGTTACCTGGCCCGGCAGGTGATGGGGTAAATCCCAGCTGAGAAGGGGACCTGGCACAAGGCAAAAGAAGCCAAGGTACAGCTACCCATGGTTGAATTTGTGCTTTCCCTTTTAGCTGGCACAAAGAATGATGCAGATGATACCAGAAGAAATAACACAGCCATTTTTCTACTTTTTTCATGAACTTGAAGTATTGAGGAGAAGTAAACAGTGTATTTGGTGGCTCCTGCACTGCCCCACAGGCTGTACCACACTGGCCCACTCCTCCTCTGAGGGAGCCCCCGCGTGCCCCATCCACTCCCAGCTCCTCCTGAGCCCCCGTGGGTGCTGCTCACCCCGTTTCCCCCCGGTGGGAACAGCAGGATGAGGACAGGGGTGCTGCGGAGGGTCCCCTGCTGCTGTCGGAGCTCCTGCTGCTGCCACGGGCCCAGCCATCACCCCGCCATGCTCCAGCCCCGGGATTCACCAGCTCTCTGGGCCTTTCAACAGCTGCTATTAACACTTTTCCTTTTTTTTTGTTTTTTTTACCCTCTCTTGTTTTATTTTTTTCTTTCCTCACGCCTTCGTGTTACAGGGCTGACATTTGCCAATAGCAGGGAGTTTGTGATAGAAGCAGTGGAAGTCTGGAAGGAAATTGTGTGACCCAGCCCAGCAGGGTAAAAGGCAGTCTTATTAGCAAGATGAAAATACCATATGAGAGGGAGAGATGGAGGAAGATAAGAAGGGATGATTGTGCTTGTAGAGGACAAACAAAATATGTACACAAATTCATTCAAACTAGATGAAAATTGGCTGGATCTGTAAACAGTCTTAATGTCCAGAAGATTGCTCATCTGACTCATCTCACCCAGATTTCTCATCGCGTTTGGTGGCCTCGGATTTCGCAGCCTGGTTCTGTTCCTGTTTATCTACATGGAAATGGCATTTCAGAGAATGATGCGTTTGCTGCTGAGCCAGGCAGGGCTCAGGGAGTCCTGAGGGTCTGTGTGTCTGTCCCAGCCCTGCTGGTAAGTTCTGAACCTCCAGGGGGGCTGCGTGCTGCGCGTGGAGATTGGCTTGGTCACCCAGACACCCCCAGATTGCAAAGAAAACAGCCCTCTCTAACACAGAGATGTTTTCAGAGGTTCAAAGGGGGCCTGACTGGGGCTCTGTTTTCAGAAATAATTCTCTCTTCAAGCTCTCCTTGGGAGACGCTGGGACCAGAAACGTCAGGGTCTAGTAAAAAAGGCTGATCTTCTGCAGCAAAACGGAAAATAGAAGAGGTGGCCAGAAATCACATGAAACCAGCTGAGAAGAATAGACTCTTCCTTTGCTTTCAAGGGATCTGTCAGGGATGAACAGACCAACAGCGCACAAAGGAATTCTGCATCCATGTGTTGGGCGGGAATGTCTACTTAAAATACTAAAAATAAACCAGAAGACATCATGGAAAGCATCTTGCTCCCAAGACAACATCCTGAAAGGGGTGAAAAACCACGTGTTCTTCCGAATACAGTCAGGGCTGGGCTCTAGGGCACCTTCTTGGGGCACCAATGGCTACAGCCATCCCAGCAAAGCTGTTCCCCGTCCCTCCCGCAGGCGGCCAGGAATGGCCATGGATGAGATCAAGGCATTTTCTTAGTTCAGTAGAACTTTGTTCCCGTGTTTCATCCAACCATCCAAAGGCTTCTGTTTCATTTTGTTCTTGGGTCTCAGGATCTGGAAGGGTCTCAGCACCTCAGGTTACACCACATGTGATGGGGTTGTGTCCCAGCACGTGCACAATAAAGGAGAGATCCAGGGAGCCAAAGCTAATTGCAGGCACAGCAGCTGAGCCTAAAGCCCAGC